>CM028883.1:472500-497500 GCA_016801885.1 Toxotes chatareus
GGAAATGAGTGGGTGAAATGATGAATGTGTGACTGTCACTGCTGCTGTGGCAAGTGTGTGTGTGTGTTGCATTCTTGTCAACAAAACAACATGATGAAGACTTGATGTTTTAACATTCCCACACAGGGAAGAGCAGAACCCAGAGTCCAGCAGAGTCCAGCAGAGTCCAGCGCTCAGGAACCGACTCACATCTGGATCCACGAGCTGCTGCCATGTACACACTGCGCTGCTCCTCAGCGCTGTGAGAAATGAAGTCAGGACAGTTTATATTAACAGCACCCACGAGGTCCACGTACTCTGTCAGCACAGAAACCTTTTCTCATTAAAGCATCAATTTGCCAAAGTAATTACCTCATTAGACTAAGTTCATACTTTGAATCTATTATGACGAGAGGAAGCAACAGGAAGCTCAAGTGCTTCTGATTAGGAGACAGGCAGCCCGTACAGCCAGGAAACATTCATTCATTCATTCACTCAGTCACTCGTTCATTGTCAGTTTGGTCATAAACCAAAAAAATGGGACAAATGAAAATGTTCATTCATACACACAACAACACTACTGTATGTTAATATGTTCAACACACACATGCATACAAACACACACTGAGAATGCACACAGTGTAATATGCTGTGAAACTACACCCAATCTCTCACACACACACACACACACACACACACACACACACACACAGAAACACACTCAGACACACGCGACAGCAGGTAAGTAGATTTGATTATGACGCCGTTGTTCTGACCATATGTGCCGTATTTGCGTGTCACACTGAGCCATCAGCGGCGTTTACGGCGTCGCTGCCATAAAGCCTGATTTACAGACGTCCAGTAAAACCGTGGATTCCCTGTGGCTCTCTGAGCTTTATCAGCTTTATGGGGACCTAATGAAAACATGATTACTGCTGCAGGCTCACAAACATGCAGCCACTTCCAAGGTTTAGTGAACAGTTTAAAGGTCTAATGAAACGTGTGTATACAGTGCCAGGCTGACTTTTCAGAAACGGGTGAAGTAAAATCTGTGATGTGGAAACTTGACTTTAAAATAAAAGATATTCAGTATAAACAGCAACTGTTTCTGCCCCAGTTTTCTGTCCATGAAAGAAGTCGTGTGTAAAACCTGCTATGCAAGTGAGAACTGTTTGAGCCCGATCAAACTCTCGTGTCACGGCCATTTTCCACTTTTAAGAAGTGTAAAAATAATGCAGAAGGCTGCACGCTGTGCAAACCAGGCCCAGCTCTCACCAAGCAAAGCTTTTACCCGCTCACATAACTGCACCCTGACCATTTTTCATACGCTCTAACATACAAGTCTCCCGCCGGCTTCATCCTGATGGAGCCACAGTCAGTTCTGTTTCATGTCGCTCTGCCTTCGATGTGTCTAACACCTGCTGAACGCCACCGCGACTCAGGCTCTCAAGGCTTAAGCAGAGGGAAACAGGTGGGTTTAACAAGCAGATAAACAGAAGGGGGGGGGGGGGGGGGGGGGGGCAGGGGCAATAAACATGACAACTCTCCTCTGCATGAAGTCGGTCAATGTGAATCAAAGGAACACCACAAACACACCAATCATTGTTATTCATCAGTGAAGGTGAAGGTGCTGTGACTCGTTTGGGTTCTTTAGGGTTCACGTGTCCTCAGGCTCTAGAAACCTGAAGGACTGCAGACATCGATTTACCAGGAGAACAGCACAAAATTCAGAAAGCTGTGGAGAGGTTATTAATATCCCAAATATAAAATAAATATATGGAATATGTTTGAGTAGTTGTCGATATGTTTGGTGGAACGTGCCAATAGTGAACGTTTCTACTGAGCTCACACACCTGTAAACTCCCTCTGAACACACAGCATCACCGATCATCACCCTTTCACCAGTGTTAGAAACAGCTGTGAGCTTACAGGTCTCCTGGCATCAGAGGGTCTTCCATGTATGAATCGTCTTCTTAAAGGAAAAGTGGTTTCAGTGTGATATTGTGTGTGAGAGTAAGAGAGCAGTCAGTCTACAAACATCTCCAGCAAACAGCTGCCTGTGGGCAAAATCAAACACTCAACTCCTCTCCTTTACAGCTGTATCAAAACTTTGACATGATTTTCATGGATCCACTGAACATAAAGTAAATTCAAGGCTCCTGTAAATACCAATAAATATAAATATATTTCTGTAACATCTCTAAATAAAATGTATTTTACATGTCAAGCACAATTAGGTGAATTTCATATAAGTGAAGAGCAGATTCACAGATTTATCTCAGTGAGCAGCAGTAAACAGATTCCACCATGAATGAAGCAGAAAATCCTCATTGTGTGATTCATCAATGACTTTTCAAATCTCAGTGCAACACAAAGCTGTAATATGGACTCAAGAGCTTCTGTCAACATGTGTGTACGGATACACACAAGTTAATCTGAGCCTGTGGCTCTGTCAACCCTCACTGATGACGAAAGCACATCTGCCCTACAAGGTCGGATCAACCAGGAAAGGCCAGAAACCACCCAGGGGGGCCAGTCCTCCAGGGGCCCCAGTTTTACTCCACATCACTTGAATCTATGTAGTTTGATTCATTTCAGATTTGTCAGAAATTTGCACAATTGAAGAACAAGGTGCACAGATCATCCATCCTGATCCTTGAAGCCTGGTCTTATAGACGGACTGTGGTAAAATCTAATCTTCAGACCTGGATTGTTTTAGTTTTTATTTTGCTCTTTTATTTTTGTTGTTTTATCAAACTGCTTCCATTTTTTCTGTGATTAACACCCAGAAAACCTCCGGCAAGGTTGTCTTATTCCATCTGTGTCTTATTTTCCTTATTAAGCAACTGATTGTTCAGTGTGTAAAATAGCAGAAAAGGGTGAAAAACAACATTAAGATATTCAGATGTTTCGTCAGATCAGTCAAAAAGCCAAAAATGTTCATTTTACTTTCATAGAAAACAGAAAAAACTGGCAAAAAAAGGCTGGTACATGCCTGCCACTTTGCTTAAGCATAGCACACAGGATCAATTAAATATCAAAATAATATATATATATATAATAATATAATATCAAAAATGATTTTCTGATAATCATCTATGTGATTAATCAATGAATCTTTTCCACTCTACAGGACTGGTTGGCTTCAAGCTGCCTGTACACAACCCTCTGAAACAGGCTACACTCACCTGGAACATCTCCAGCTAACAACGTGCTACCCAACAACAACCAGCTAACAACAAGCTAGTCAACAACAACCAGCTAACAACGTGCTACCCAACAACAACCAGCTAACAACAAGCTAGTCAACAACAACCAGCTAACAACGTGCTACCCAACAACAACCAGCTAACAACATGCTAGCTAACAACAACCAGCTAACAACAAGCCAGTCAACAACAACCACCTAACAACGTGCTACCCAACAACAACCAGCTAACAACAAGCTAGTCAACAACAACCACCTAACAACGTGCTACCCAACAACAACCAGCTAACAACAAGCTAGTCAACAACAACCACCTAACAACGTGCTACCCAACAACAACCAGCTAACAACAAGCTAGTCAACAACAACCACCTAACAACGTGCTACCCAACAACAACCAGCTAACAACAAGCTAGTCAACAACAACCACCTAACAACGTGCTACCCAACAACAACCAGCTAACAACAAGCTAGTCAACAACAACCAGCTAACAACGTGCTACCCAACAACAACCAGCTAACAACAACCAGCTAACAACAAGCCAGTCAACAACAACCAGCTAACAACAAGCTAGCCAACAACAACCAGCTAACAACAAGCTAGCCAACAACAACCAGCTAACAACAAGCTAGCCAACAACAACCAACTAACAACAAGCTAGCCAAAAACAACCAGCTAACAACAAGCTACCCAACAACATCAAGCTAACAACATGCTAGTCAACAAAAAACAGAATGCTGCTTTAAGCACCAAACAAAGCCTCCGAGCAAACAACACACCTCACTGGTGGTTTGCTGGTGGTGCTGGTGGTGGTGTCTGTAGCAACACCACCAACAGTTACAGCTTTACATTCAGAACTCACCTTTCTCTGCCTCAGTCATTCACCCACTGGCTGCAGTGTCGGCCATGTTTTCCACCACCTCTTTCAGGCTCCACCCTTTTATGCCCTGTTCAGTTACCAACTGGTTTTACCTGCCAACCAAACCCCTACAGTCAACCTGCATTGGACGTGGACTGTGGACTAGACTGGACTGGACTCTGCGTTTTTGTTATGTCCCAACATTGAAATCTTAGTGTCACTGGGAAATAAATGAAAGATCACATGGAAACAACAGATCTGCTTTTAAATCTTCCAGTGTGCAAATCTGATTTCTGTTTCAATTTCAGACACAATCACACAGTTAATACACGAAGGACCAGAAAGTCCTGGATTTATCTGCTTTATGAAAACTGAAGCATCATGAATAAAAAGGCAGGAAAACATCATTAAATTCCAGCTTTATTAGGGACTGTAAAAGTTCTCAGAACGGAACCAAATGTTCCTGAAGGTCCTTTAATCAAGAGAAAAAACTGTGTCTGGATTTTAGTTTGTTTTGTACTGTAGGAGACTCCTGTCTCACAACCAGTGAAAATAAAAGGTGGATATTTGTTATTCCATCTCATTAATGAGGAGTGAAAGTCACTTTCTTATGGCTCATCCCACTGAGCTGTAGCATGAAGAATAAAAGAGCGTCACCTCTTTATGTCACTGTCCTTTATGTTCTTGTTTCCAGTGAAGGCCGTGGCAGAGGACCCACACTGCAGATAGAGACAACAGTGGCAGCTCCGCCAAAGTTTGAGTCCACCGAGCGTCTGAGGAGGCAGCACCAGAGGCACCGAGCTGGAGACAAATATAACCGAGAGACAGACGAGCGGAGGGAGACAGGAGCAGCAGATATGAGGGGAGACAGACGCAAGCAGAGATAGACAGAAACTCATCTGGACGTTTAGCTAATGAAGACGTCGTTCAGAGACGGGCTTTTTGCCTAACAAGCTCACTTTATATTAGCAGCTTGCTGGAAGACGAAGCCGCAGACTGGAGCTCAGATACGAGCTGTTTTCTTTAGACCCAGACCGAGGTCCTGAATCCTCAGTGCCAGAGAGGAAGAGACAATAACACATGCATCTGTTCCTGTATGTGTCCAGAACATTTGGCACTGAAGTCAATGAAAAGGACTCTGACCTGATTTAACTAAGACACAGAAGTCCCTGACCAGATGTCCAGCAGAGTCCAAATGGACACATTCATCAGGTGGGATTTTACAACATCACAAAACACACTCAACGTGCAGCAATTAGGAGGCAGCTGCTTATATGGAAAGGTTCTACTGGTAATTACACAACACAAGACAAACACACAATGAGCCTCATTCAAGAACAAGTTCATGTTCTGATCCTCTAACCAGACAGGTTAGAGGACTGTGTGGGGTCGGTGTGTGTGTGTTTGTGTGTGTGTGTGAGATCTGACCAGCAGCATTATCATTACACACCCCCAGAATGCAATGTAAGTGTGTGTGCGCCGTCTGTGGCCGTGTTTCATTCATGCTTATGTGTGCCTACAGCGATCACTCACACAAATCTGTTAATGCGTGTGCTTCCTGTGTGAGGCCCAGTGTGCGGAGCGGCTGGTTGTGTTGTCCTCTGTTTACGTTTCCCTCCGGGGACAATAAAGACATCAGGTATTCTGTGTTCAAAGAGGTTTCCAGTCGTATCACTGAGCATTTCCTCTGCACAGTGATGACTGAGAAACGATCACACACATACATTCACAGTCTGATGTAAAGCAGACGGTTGATCGCTGGAATCAGATACTAAATATTGATTCCAGTGGGACAATTATCATCTTTACAGCCTGAAGAAAAAAGGAGGAAAAACCATCTCCTGCTTTAAACAACGTTATCGAGCAACAACATTCCTGATAATCCAGCAGCACATGCACTGAATTGGTCATTATTCCCTGATTATTTTGCCTGTGGCGTACAGAATTTCCATATCAGTAATAACTGCAGCTGAAATCATTAATCAATTAATCAATCAATGAATAACAGGCTAATGGCTGTGAGTGCCGATCAATCACGACCCTGGCAGAGTAGCACACGCAGTGAAACCCCGACACGTGCTCCCGCCTCAAACTCATTCCCCAACTTGGCTGGGTTGTTCTCAGACATGAATTATGAATTGATTTCCTTCAATAGCAAAGCAAATGTAATAACAGGTTATTGCATTACCACACATCCAAACTCCGGCAGAGAAATGAACAAGTTAGCGCAAAGACTAATGACATTTCTGTGTTCTGTGAGCCCATCAGGCGCCGCCAGGATGAGCCTGCAGTCTGAGGTGAACTCATCAAGGCTGCTGGAACGTACTGTGGCTTTATTTTTCACCAACACAGGGAATTCCAGGCATTTCTCTGCTAAGCTCATTACTGTAATGGGGAAAACAGCAGACTGACAGAGGAGGAGAGATGCAAATGCTAAAAGAGGAGCATTGTGGGGGTGTGAGTGAGCTGGGTGAAGATGAAAAGACGAGAAACTCTGATCTTTTTTCTCTTGTACCCTCTCTGTTCTCTGAGTGTGTGTGTGTGTGTGTGTGTGTGTGTTTCTTCCTTGGCTCGCTGCATTGGCACAGCTCCTGTGGAATACGGAGGCTTGGCAGGATCACTTTTTTGGGATTGGCTCTAAAGTGGCACTAATATGCTAATTCCTCTCTGTTAAATGAGGAACGTCTCTGGTGGAAGCTCAGGCATCGGGGAGCGCTGCTCCACTCCAAGTGATCTATTTATAAAAGCACAGCAGAGAAGGTGGAGGCATCAATCAACAAGCCCAGGAGAGGAGCTGATATGTGCTTAGTATCGCTCAGAGTGGAGAGTGTGAGCAGAGGGTATGTTCAGCAGCTCAGTGCTCTGTATCTGAGGGTGCACATATGAAGCTGAGGCAGCTGAAGAAAAGTCCCTGCAGTTAGCTAGCATCGGCGTGAAGTGTTAAAGCTCTGATGCTTCTCATCAGCAGGATGACGCCGGAGGTGAAGGTGTTAAACTGACCAATCAGGAGCTGAAACAGTGACCTGATCAGCTGGTGCTCTGAGATCAGCTGATAATTAGAATTATAAATAATTATCAGACAAAATGTTAAAGGCGAGTTTTCCGAGCTGGATCCATTTTCCACGGTTTTCCACATTATTCCTGTTTAAATGGAGCAGCAGTGTCACAGGCACAGAAATTCTGAGTCGAGGCCACAAACACAGGAGGACATTATCTGGTACCAGCGTCTGTCCTCAGAGTCCACAGAGGGGTCCAACTCAGCTGAGCCTACACCTGACTCTAACACTAACATCACGTTTTCACAGAAGAGAGAAGAAGGTTGGCGTCTTAAAGCAAAGCTCCTAAAGAAACGTGTTGGAGGGAAGAAAAACGCAGAGAGGCGTCGCACTAACGCTACCCTGTCTTTTACAGTTTGCATGAAGATGCAGGTTTTTTTTTATCCTGAGCTGAACACGTGGGTGAGGACGTGTCAGTGCTTCAGCAGCATCGTCCTCCATCACTCAGTGAGCTCACGTTTTCCTGTCTGCACATTCAGTTTACACTTAATGCTGCATAGAATAACCCCCCACACACACACACACACACACACACACACACACACACACACACACAGACACACACAGCACACAGACACACACACACACAGACACACACACACACACACACACACACACACACACTCACACACACACACACACACACACAGACACACTCGCACACAGACACACACACGTACAGACACACACAGACACACTCGCACACACACGCACAGACAGACAGACACACACACACACGCACACACCGACCCCACACAGTTGACTTCACACTTAATGGAGGCTCTTGTGTGGACTCTGCTGTCAGCGCCAGTTCTGCTGTGTTCTATATTAGCTTTGCTGTTGAGTCCCTGCGGCGAGCCAATGGGAACAGAGGGTGACCCCCGGGGTGAGACCACCATCTGTACCTGACTCACTCTGCTCGTGAACCATGCCAGCAGCAGAGCGGGACACACACAGGGCCTGGACGCCGCTAACAAGGACACTTGTACTGCAGCTGATAATGAGGGTTTGTTCCTGCATGAAAATATGAGGCCCACCTGCTTTCCTCACCGAAGCAGCCGCTGACGCAACGCCGATTCCAGCCAATCTCATTCTCTGGAGCATCAGTAAGGAGGGTCATTTTAGCCAGAGGTAAAATTAAATAAATTCTAATAACTGGAAATGAAAAATTCAAAGAGATAATGGAAAATAAACTATTATCATATTTAGTAATCAGGCCATAATTAAACATGGAAGGAAACTGAAATTAAAAATGGATGTTATGAAATGGCCTTCTGAAAATGAAGAGTGAAACTTTAGTTTGTTCATCTTTGACTGAGAAATCCCTGTGAAATACTCTGACGCCTGCCTGATGTTAAAGGTCTCTCGCCAGGCTCAGACCTGGTCTGGTCTCAGAGGACACAGTGAAAGCCCTGACACACATCACCTGGCTCAGGTATGAACATATTCACTCAGATTTCCCTCCTCAGCTTCACTTCACACTTTTCACTTTCAGCTTTTCATTTAAACGTTAAAATTCTCCTCCATTCATGAAGCTGTGCCCTGAGAACCTGCACACAAAGACCCTGATCACAGTGTTTCATTTATGATCAAAGTATTTCTTCAAAATATCTCAGGAAAAACACAAATAACATGATGAAAATGAAGAGTGTTTTCAGTTACACCGACCATTCCAGAGTTAACCTGTTAGTCAGCAGTGTCCTGTACACATTAGACTTTAACATCAACCAGCTAATGAACCTGGGACCTAACGAGTCCAGCAGCATCCTGATAGCAGCTCACACTGCTGCACATTTTAATTGGCTTCAGCGCAGCTCTGCTCCCATTCCCTGATATGTTTCTGCATTATTTCATGTTGTATGGTTTGTACAGTTCATCTGACTAATGAAGTCTGTGAGGATGTGTCTGTGAAAACACAGGAAGCTTCTTCTGCGTGGCTGTCACCGGGAAAACAGACTTATTATGAATCTGGTGTCAGATGTGTGTCAGGCGTCCTGTCGCATCTAACTTCTGCTTTCAGAGCACAACAGCAACAACAGTCCATGAGTACATGTACACCAGTACAGTGGTAATACTGTACTGTATATAGAGTGGTGTAATACCACTGCTGGCACTGCTGCTCCCTCTGCAGTCAGGTGCAGGTGTGGTGTTAGTCAGGGAGCAGGTGCAGGTGTGGTGTTAGTCAGGGAGCAGGTGCAGGAGTGGTGTTAGTCAGGGAGCAGGTGCAGGTGTGGTGTTAGTCAGGGAGCAGGTGCAGGTGTGGTGTTAGTCAGGGAGCAGGTGCAGGTGTGGTGTTAGTCAGGGATCAGGTGCAGGTGTGGTGTTAGTCAGGGATCAGGTGCAGGTGTGGTGTTAGTCAGGGAGCAGGTGCAGGTGGTGGTGTTAGTCAGGGAGCAGGTGCAGGTGTGGTGCAGTCAGGGAGCAGGTGCAGGTGTGGTGTTAGTCAGGGAGCAGGTGCAGGTGTGGTGTTAGTCAGGGATCAGGTGCAGGTGTGGTGTTAGTCAGGGATCAGGTGCAGGTGTGGTGTTAGTCAGGGATCAGGTGCAGGTGTGGTGTTAGTCAGGGAGCAGGTGCAGGAGTGGTGTTAGTCAGGGAGCAGGTGCAGGTGTGGTGTTAGTCAGGGAGCAGGTGCAGGTGTGGTGTTAGTCAGGGAGCAGGTGCAGGTGTGGTGTTAGTCAGGGAGCAGGTGCAGGTGTGGTGTTAGTCAGGGAGCAGGTGCAGGTGTGGTGTTAGTCAGGGATCAGGTGCAGGTGTGGTGTTAGTCAGGGAGCAGGTGCAGGTGTGGTGTTAGTCAGGGAGCAGGTGCAGGTGTGGTGTTAGTCAGGGATCAGGTGCAGGTGTGGTGTTAGTCAGGGAGCAGGTGCAGGTGAGCTGCTGCAGAGCGTCTGTGACAACGTGCAGCATGAAGCCTCCACATCAGCTCAGCTCAATTAGCTGGAACCAATAACATGAAATCAGCTTCCATCTTTTCAGCGAAATAGAATTTCCTGAAACTTTAATCCGCGTTGGGCGAGTCCAGATTTCTCTGGACCAACCGCTCAGAACTGCTTAGGTTTTATTTTCAGCATTTCCCTGAAATTACAGGCTACATCTGACTCCTGAATTTAATTTGAGAAAATCCTCAATCCACAGAGCATCACGAGGACGAGCTGAGCTCTCGTCTGAGCCGCAGCCTCGCTTTGTGCTCCAGGCCGATACAACGGACGGAATCTCAACTGTCATCTGGGTTTATTCCATGAAAAGAGCAGGCGTTCATAAGCTTTCACACATTCAGCATCACTCACTCATCACACATGACCCAGGGTTTGTAAAGCAAAGCTAAAGTCCTGCACAGTGTGAGGCGGTGACTGTGCTAACAAGCGGCTGCTGGATGTGGATGTAATGTAATCCCATTCATTATGCACTGGGTCGGGGTCCAGTACGGACCACAGGCTTGTTTGTGATGGGCTCTGACATGACAAGGCTACCTGTTTTAATGAGCCGCGGCCTCTGGGCGGGAATAAATTATCATAATGAGATCCTGAGCTGGAAAAGTTTAAGACACTTTATCCATTCCTCTCCTCCACATTTAC
Source organism: Toxotes chatareus (assembly GCA_016801885.1). Lineage (NCBI taxonomy): Eukaryota > Metazoa > Chordata > Actinopteri > Toxotidae > Toxotes > Toxotes chatareus. The sequence continues at coordinate 483,176 of CM028883.1, forward strand.
AACAAAGGCCTGCTACAGGGCGGGAGGGACGGACGACCACTGACACACAGACCTGATCCAGGTGTAGTCTGAGGCGTCTCTGACCAACTAAAAATCACAAAGGCAAACACACCTGATTGGTCCAGTATGACACTCCCATCAGCCTCAGCGGCAGCATGCTAACGTTAGCACACTAACATGGTGAACTGAGACGGCTGTTAGCATGAGCACAGCCTCACAGAGAGAGACCTGCACTCTTCTGCACTCTTCTCTACATGAGACACCGTCCCACTGACCCAGCAGGAAAACACTAGAGCAGCACAGATGCAGATGGACACACACACACACACACAGGTGCACACAATGTCACAGGGACACACAGGTAAAGAGGCAGGAAGCAGCTTTGATCCTGCCTCTGTTTTTATCACCACATCGTGTGTGTGTGTGTGTGTGTGTCTGAATTACTCTGTGGCCGAGCATGAAACATGTTTTTGATCTGAGCAACAATAAATTTTAGATCAGGCTGAAATGGAAATGATGGAGGACTGAGCAGAATATAAAGACCTTTAGAGACAGACACAGAGAGACAGACAGAGAGACAGACACAGAGAGACAGGCAGAGACCTAAAGATGCTGTTTAACTGCTCCTGTGCTGCTTAGAGACCTGGAAGAAATTAATGAGCCCCAGCATGAGGCTGAGAGAGAGAGGGGGGGAGGAGGTGTGTGTGTGTGTGGGGGGGGGGGGGGGGGTGATGGACAGCTGCAGTGAATAAGGCGATGTGGGAATAATGCCCCCCCGCCTCTCTCAGAGTTTCCTTTGGGATTTCCCCGGTGACAGAGGCAGTGATCAGGAGCAGTCTCTGCTGCAGCTCATCATTCCCATGTCCTCGCCCTCCGTTATTCCACTCCGGGAATCCTCCCACAAACCTGCTGTTGCAGGACGGTCCGCCCGGCTGTGGCTGGGCGTTGCCTCGAGGGCTCGCTGCCTCTGTTCACGTCTGTCTTTTATTGGACAGTGTTCCTGCTGCTGTGCCTTCAGGCTGCGGAGCTGCTGTTTTTTTACCACTTCATTCTAAAGTGTTTCCTAGAAATGACATTTGTTTGCTGCGTTAACCAGTTTGTTTTCCTAATGATGCTGGACGGACACTGACAGCAGACAGAAGGTCCACAGTCCTGAGTCCTGTCTGTGGTCCAGCTCCTTCACTCTCAGAGTGTCAGACTGTGGGAAATAAATTAAACACACTGAGGGGAAACCACAGCATCAACAGCACTGCACACCCATCACATCTCAGAGGCAGAGAATCACATGGTCTGTGAGACGGAGAGGGCGGGACATTCACATCTGACCAACCAGTGTCTTTGGAGCCGCTACGGCCAAGGTTGTTCCGTCAATCACACACAAGGTTACAAAACTAAGACCACACACACACACACGTTTCCAGCTGGAACCATCAGCACGCCACCCGTCCATTCCTTCGTCCCTGCAGTATCCAGCTCTGTTGCCCCCCCCTCTCTCTCTCTGAACCAGAGAGCATAATGGACAGAGGGGTCTAGAGGATTGGGGCGCAGCAGGAGTCATTAGCAGTAGCTGGCAGGCTCACTGGGCGACTCATTTCAGTTTTGTGTGTGTGTGCGTGTGTGTGTGTGGAGGAGAAAATGGCGAATTGCTTCCCTGAAATCTCGCCCTGATTCTACGGACGGCTGAGTCTTCACCTGGCAGTGGGGGAGCTGAGGTCGCAGGTCAAAGTACATCACCTGACAGGTGTGGCAGGTGTGGCTGGTTCAGTACTAACAGACTGAGTCGGCCCCATGCTCACGCAGTGCTCAAGCGGTCTCATGTGTTTGGTATTTACGACGTGGCGTCCGACTCACAGAGCATGAAAACGCAGTCGATGCGGAGATGAGCCCGTGCGAGCCGAGGCTGGGTGTCCACCTTCACCGGACGGCCAATCAGGAGTCAGCAGGATAAACTCAGCTGCTGACCTCAGACCAGCTCACACACTGGTTGGTCACCACAGGTCTGAGGCTGAGGTTGTTGCAGTGAACACAGAAAACAGTGAAACGCAGATCAGAGGTCTGTGAACCTGTTTGATTATTTACTTTTATTAAATCAGTTCTGTCGTTTCCTCAGATTATTTCCTGAGTCATGTTTCATCTGTTCCCCCTGCCATCCTCTCTCACCCTCCGTGTTAGTTCGGTAGATTTCAGGTGATTTCACACCTCTTCTCAGACGCTCAGTCCATTTCCTGCTGCAGTTCTCAGTCTGTGGTGATCAGTGACAGATCTGTAAGAATGTCCCTCACCTCCTCCCATACCTTCCTCCATCTTACAACCACTAACCATCAGCATGATGAATGAAAACAAAGGAAATTTGAATGTTTAAGCTGGAAATCGTCAGTAAAAATCTCCTGACAGCAGAATAAGCTGAATGATCACCGATCACCTGGTTTACAGGTGCATATGATGGATGAAGGCTCATCAGCTTCTGTTTTGCTCTTGTCCAACAGACAAATCAATGAAGCTACGTCTGTTTTCTGTTGTTTGACTGACAGGTCTGAGGTGGAGAACACGTGGACTATTGACATGCAACCTGTTGACCAAGGTCACGTCTTCATCCATTGACACCTGCAGCAGCTGTGGCAGAGGGACAGGCCGATACGCCTGAGCCCAGAGATTTAAAAAACACGACGTCTGCATATTTCTGTCCCTGTGTGAGCACAGAGTTTTACATTGTCTCCAGAGAGACTCCAGGACAAAGCGGTCCACACCCACGTCCTCTGAGAAGATGGTTTTCCAGCCGTTTGGGGGATTTGAACCGGTCACCTCAGAGCGAGGCCGATTCACCGCCTGTCACATCAGAGCTCCCAAACACCGAGCGAGACACGGAGACATTTCTGTGCACACACGCCTCGGCCAGCTTTAAATGCCAAGGCTCAAGAGGGCAGCACCGTCTGCACGCGCTCAGTCCACGAAAATCAATTCTCACTGTCACAGCTTCAAGTGGATCATAACTGTCAATCAACACACGGCTGCAGGAGCTCATGTTCCTCCATGTTTCCCCTCACCTGAACCAATGAAACGCTGCGCTGCTGAAACTGATCAGCTTTCATACCCACAGGGTCCACGCCGATGGTACAGGGACACGCCGATGGTACGGGGACACGCCGATGGTACAGGGATACGCCGATGGTACAGCGACTCGCCGATGGTACAGGGACACGCCGATGGTACAGGGACACGCCGATGGTACAGGGATACGCCGATGGTACAGCGACTCGCCGATGGTACAGGGATACGCCGATGGTACAGGGACTCGCCGATGGTACAGGGACACGCCGATGGTACAGGGATACGCCGATGGTACAGCGACTCGCCGATGGTACAGGGACACGCCGATGGTACAGCGACTCGCCGATGGTACAGGGACACGCCGATGGTACAGCGACTCGCCGATGGTACAGGGATACGCCGATGGTACAGGGACACGCCGATGGTACAGCGACTCGCCGATGGTACAGGGACACGCCGATGGTACAGGGACACGCCGATGGTACAGCGACTCGCCGATGGTACAGGGACACGCCGATGGTACAGCGACTCGCCGATGGTACAGGGATACGCCGATGGTACAGGGACACGCCGATGGTACAGCGACTCGCCGATGGTACAGGGACACGCCGATGGTACAGCGACTCGCCGATGGTACAGGGACACGCCGATGGTACAGCGACTCGCCGATGGTACAGGGACACGCCGATGGTACAGCGACTTCGCCGATGGTACAGGGACACCCCGATGGTACAGCGACTCGCCGATGGTACAGGGACACGCCGATGGTACAGGGATACGCCGATGGTACAGCGACTCGCCGATGGTACAGGGACACCCCGATGGTACAGCGACTCGCCGATGGTACAGGGACACGCCGATGGTACAGGGATACGCCGATGGTACAGCGACTCGCCGATGGCAGAGCAGTGAATGGAAGACACAGCGAACTGTGCTCACAGTGTGGACACAGTGACTGAGCAGAGCTGATGGACGCTCTTGTCCTGTGTGGTTAGTTAATGAGCTGCAGCTCAGATTATTCCATCTCTGTTGAAGTTTGTTGAAGACGCTGGTTTATGTGGGGTCATGGTTTGTTCCTCTGCAGCCTGGATGGTACCATCAGACTGTGTCATCGCTCCGGGCTGCAGACTCGGCTCCTCTAAGATTAAAACTCACCCACAGTGCTCAGTGAAAAATAGCCAGTTAGAGGCTCCTGAGGATCGACCGGAGGGGCCCGCTGGGGACAGCAGTAATGAGAGCTTCAAACTTTGTTTGAAAACAAACCAGGAGGAAACCAAAGAGCCGTGTTTGAATAGTGGACGCAGGTCTCAGGGGGCTGAGTCTGCACCCTCACTTTTTACAGAGGAATATTATCTCCTCTGTTTTTACCCGATGTAATGAACCATAATCTGCTCATTTTCACCCTCACCTGCCTGGAACCGAACACCTGCCCAGGTAAATACAGGTTAAACTGTCACAGTGACGTGAGACATCAGGAGACATCTGACTCACTGCTTCCTCCAAAGGGAAAGTGGCTCTAATTGTTTAGTGGATGTTAGAGCTGATCTGGATGGTCTACCTCAGTCCAACGAGCCCGCGCTGCTGACAGCCCACCGGGGTTTTGCTGTATGGGTTAGCGGTGTCTGTCCTGGCCACAGCCCACCACAGCTAAATGATTTATTCACCCTCTGCCTGCGGCCTGTCTGTCTCTGCTGCGGTCAGTGTGGAGATTCCTGGAGGTGAAAGGGTTGGTCAGTGCCAAACAGCCCACACAGCAACACCAGTGGTCAGAGACCAAAGGAGATCAAGTGGACGAGGACAAGGGAAGAAATGTCAACAATGAGGGGGGGGTTATCTTTATCACCATATCACTATAGTTTATTTATACTAAACAATAATATTAAAAATGTTCTTTGTCCCTGACATAAACATAAACCACCACCTGTCCCCTGCCTGTCCCCCACCTGTCCCCTGCCTGGGGCCTGTTCACAAATACATCCATGTTTGATGGTTTAACAAAAACATGACAACAGGTGACAGTTCTCTCAGAAAATACAGATTATCTGTACACACAGACACAGACAGACACAGACAGACACAGACACACACACACACACACACACACACACACAGACACACACACAGACACACACACACACACACACACACACACACAGACACACACACACACACACACACACACACAGACACAGACACACACACACACACAGACACACACACACACACACACACACACACACACACACACACACACACACACACACACACAGACAGACACACACACACACACACACACACACACACACACACACACACACACACACACACACACACACACACACACAGACACACACACACACAGACACACACACACACACACACACACACACACACACACACAGACACAGACAGACACACACACACACACACACACACACAGACACACACAGACACACACAGACACACACAGACACACAGACACACACACACACACACACACACAGACACAGACACACAGACACAAACACACACACACACACACACACACACACACACACACACACACACACACACACACACACATACACACACACACACACACACACACACACAGACACAGACATACACACAGACACAGACACACACAGACACAGACAGACACACAGACAGACACACACACACACAGACAGACACAGACACACAGACACAAACACACAGACACACACACACAGACACAAACACACACACACACACACACACACACAGACACAGACACAGACACACACACAGACAGACACAGACAGACACAGACACACACACACAGACACAGACATACACACAGACACAGACACACACACACACAGACAGACACACACACACAGGAGGATCCCTGGCTGGTTCCTGTGCTGTGAGTTTGTTGTGTCCTGTCATTTCACACCTCACATGTTGCAGCAGAACATAAAGTGAGACACACTTGAGGATGTTCACGAACATAAATGTCACTGTCAAATGAATTTATACGTCGGTTTCCTTATAGCAGCGTTTTTTAATCAGTCACCCTCCCTGTGCTTTTGATGCAGGACTTATCAGCCTGCCAGATGGTGGTGGAGAGTGTTTCATCACTTATTTAATTTCAGCGATACAGAAATACATTAACGAGGACTCCTGCACGTCACATCTGCAGCAGGTGCCACGAATGTTGAATTAAGCGTTTATTTAAATTTGTTATTTCCCTGTGTGGCTGGAGGAGAGCTTGTAGAACAACAGGTCAGAGCAGCGATGCCGAGGAGCGCGATGCTGTGTGAAAGGATGTTTGATGGAAAATATGAGCACAGGTGAGTTTCTGCCATTTTTCTTTCCCAGGATTCTCTGGAGAGACGAGACCCGAGGTTTCTTCATACGTCCTGACAGACCGTGACGCGTTCGATATCTCTCTGACAGCTCAGGGTGGATTTTCAAACGGATTTTTGTAGCTCGTTGTCCTGGACAGCAGACCATTAATCAATGTGTCCAAAGCCACTGAAGTCCCTGCCTGATGCTTGGAAAATAAGAAGCATAAGAACAGATAACACTGTCGATGAAATCAGTTTAATCCATCTAAGATCAGAAATCAGCAGAAAATCCAGATCAGATTCAGCAGAGCAGTTAGTGAGGCGTGCCATCCGTCCTGAGCTTTAACATTTTACAAATGATCACAAACACGTCTCCTTACAATATCTAAACAGACACAAGTGGAAAGAGTCTCTGTGAGCAACTGGGAGTCATGCTTTTAATTTGAAACTCTAGTCCAAGTTCCTGTTCAGCTGACACTTAAAGACGGTCTCTAACTGCTGCAGGTCAAAGCGCGAATTTCAGAATTTTCAGTGGAGCGGCCGTCACGGCAGGTGGACCGAGGTCCAGTCCACGCTCTCAGAGACAAACAGAGAAGCTGCTCGGTGAAGCTGCGAGCACTGGCCTCATTCTCCTGGTGAATTACCCACACTGCACTGCACTGAACCAGATATCATTACCTCTTTCTCTGCACTCCTCCAGGATAAATTCTGCTGCCATGCATTTCCTAATCATCAAAACAAGAAGCTTTTCACCGTGAGTCACCGGTAAACAGAGAGAGAGCGAGAGACGGAGAGAGACGGAGAGAGACAGAGAGAGACGCTGAAAATAAATGAGCAGAACACAAAAACGCTCCGTTCCCCAGCTTTTTGTTAGCTTTCACAAAGGAAGTGCAGCCTGCTGAAAGACATGAGCAACTCAGAAGATCCATGCATTCATCCACACACTCACAAAGACAAACACACACACTCCACTTAGCTCTGTGTCATGAACACACACACACACACATCCTCAGATGTGTGGCAGTGGGAGTGTGTGGAAACATGTGCTTCTGTGAATGACGGGAGTGAAAATTACCCACAATCACAGGAAAGAGAAGGAGGAGGAGGAGGAGAGACGGAGGAACGACTGTCCGTCACAGAGAGACGGTCCCTGTGCAGTTCAACATGTCCACCGCTGTGGGACATGACACGGTTGACGTTGGGGACGGATGCTGATCGTCACACGCTGAGATCAAAACCATCGTCTCTCCAGCAAAAGTCCAGTCCATCGACCAAACGGATCAACGCGGGTCTTCATTTGAGTCCTTTGAGAGGAAGACGGCGTGGAGAGGGTGAGGAGGTTCAAACTGACACCGGCGCCGAGGCTCAGAGGAATCAAGCAGAGTGGACCCCCCCGCCCCCCATCAGCCTCTGCAGCTTCTCCGTAAACATTCATCACTCGAGCTGCCTGGGCCCCTCAAATGTGTCAAATTTCCTTTCTCTGCTAAGACAAACTGTGAAAACGGTGTGAGATGACGCAGCAGAGCCCCCGCCCAGCAGAGCCCCCGTCCAGCCGGGCCCCCGTCCAGCAGAGCCCCCGTCCCAGCCGGGCCCCCGTCCAGCAGAGCCCCCGCCCAGCAGGGCCTGAGGGCGGCTGGTCTGAGGCGTGACAGTCCAATTAAAAGGTGAGGAAATGTGATGTGTCAGAGGATGTCTGATCCACAGCACCTCTGACACAAACAGCCCCAGCACTAATAACCAGTCAACATGTCTGCCTCCCTGCTCTGCTTCCTCTCCTCCCCCCTCCCTCTGTCTCCCCCCTTTATCTTTTCTTCTCTCTTCTTCCTTTTCTCTCGTCTCCTCCGTTCCATGTATCTGTGTGAGCATCATGGATTCTTCTTATTTTAAAATATGAAGGCAGTGACATAAAAACATGACATTTACAGAAAGTGTGTGTGTGTCTTTTCTGCACATGAACGTCCAGACTCAGAGATTGGATGGACGGCCATCTGCTGCAGGTAGACAGAGACATTCCCATCAGCCTCAGCTGTACTTTGTGTTTAGTGCTAATTAGCATGTTAGCATGAGATCATGCTAAACTAAGATGAGTAAACATTTATACCTGCTAAACATCAGGCAGTTAGCATGTTAGCATGCTGACGCTCTGTTCTTTAGCTCATCGTATAAGTTCCTGTGAGAAAAAACGTTTGAAGAATTATTTTTCTCCTTCTTGTCCTCTGTCTCTGTCCTCGTCTCTTCCTCTACCACTGTCTCTCCTCCTCTACACAAACCCTTAATTTTCTGTTCCTCTCCCTTTCACTGTCCCTGTCTCCAGCTGAACGACGGTGACAAGAAAAAAACACTAATAGCAGGTTAGCTCGTCGACACCCTATTACTTAATTGTCATCTGCCTGAAAAACATGATCATGTTGGGAAATGAGGGCTGAAGGCTGCCTGTCCACAACAACACTGGCTTTCAGAGTCTGTGTCTCTCTGTGTGTGTGTGTCTCTGTGTGTGTCTGTGTCTCTGTGTGTGTGTGTCTCTCTGTGTGTGTGTCTGTCTCTGTGTCTCTCTGTGTGTGTGTGTGCAGTTACAGACTCGGAGACGACAGAGGCAGAGCTGAACCCAAACTCTAACAGGTACAGAGGAGCTGCTCACAGTAACAGAGCTCCCCTGAGTCCCCTGAGTCTCAGATGAAGCAGATTTATTACATAAAATGTGATATTTATTTTATGTAATAAACAACAAACTTCTTTTGTTCAAAGACAAACAAAACAACAGAGACAGCTTCATGTCACAGCGAAGCCCCGGTGGAAATGACTCTGTTTCAGGTGTGTAAGTGCTCCTGCAGAGGTCCGCGCAGACGTAGGCGGTGATGTTGAACTCGGGCTGACAGGATGACAGAATCCTTTCAGTCTCGGTCGATTCATTTTGTGTCCCAGCACAGTGTGGGTCCAGGTGAAGGTCTGAGAGACACAAAAAGCTTTATCCCTCTAATTTGTCTCATTCTGCGTTTTGACTTTTGAAAGAGGACGAGAGTCCTGCTGTGTCTGCTACACGTGTCCACTGACGGACATCCACAGTCCCTGAGCCTTCATGGTTCCTTATTACTGATGTGGAACCAGCAGAATGATCCAGTGGTGTGTTTATCGTTAGTGTTATCTGCTGTCGATAAATCAAAACACATTTCACAGCTCAGCTCTGATGAAGTGAAGACGTCTCAGTTCACAGGTAACGATGACCGGCTCAGCTGTGGACGAACAGCTGTATGCAGGTAAATGAGCACGGCACCTTCCAGGAGCACAGCTCTCAGTGGAGGACACAACCTGAGCGCTGCTTCTCCAGCTTTAGTTTTGACTCTGGGGACAGTAAGAGGACCTGTCCCAGACCATTAAGGACTCAATTAGTCTTTTTCATTCTTTGAGAAACAGGAAGTATGTGTAAAGATCTGAGTATTCGAGTGACCCTCTTTCCTGATCTCAGTGAGGACTCTGAGTGACCTGCAGCTGTCGAGTCTTCAGAGACACCTGTAGACAGGTGTGTTACAGCAGTCACACGGTTATAGGACTGAATTCAGAATGGTCCGAGTGTCTGACGCTGATGTGTGAGGATCAAACCTGTGACATCATTTCCTCTGGGCCTCTGCACGCTGGCCCAGCCGTACGCGCAGAGACACGGAGTCGCACAGTCGACTGACTGACGTGTGAACTTGCCTCCTCTGACACCGAGGGTGGAGGCGTCTGATGCACATTTACATTTCAGTCATTTAGTGTGCGCTCACACAGACTCACAAAGAGCACATTCATCAAGCACAGGTGAGCCAAACGCATCTCATTACAGTGTGGACCTGTGTGAAACCTCCACACAAACCAACAGCTGAGGTAAAGCAGCAGATACGATGGGAAGTTCTTGTGTTGTGGAGTGAAGGAGCTCCGGCTCAGAGGGTCTGACCCATCACACAAACATCAATTCAGAGGCAGCGAGGCGTCAGTATAATGAGCGTCTTTATCCTGGGCTGGGTGAACACATCACACAGCAGAGCCACGGGCTCCGATACGTCACACCCACACTGACCTCTGTTCGTCATCACGCCCCAGATCTAAACCACAGCATGAACGAGCCTCTCACCTCGGCCCGGACTCGGCTGATGTCTCTTCACACTCTGTGTTCATTGCGTTTACTCACTGCTGAAGCCAACGCAGCATTTCCCAACACATCGAGGCTTTTATTGTGAAGAAGCCACAGGTGTCGCCAAATCATCGAGGTCTGAAATGTGAAGCATCACGACCTCTGAAACGTTTTTATCCTCAGTGACGCTCGAGCTCAGCAGCAGCTTTGTTTCCTCACACAGCAACAGCAGGTCAGAGCTGCAGAGCCTGAGGACGGATCGTCTCTGTGCTCCGGTGAATTCAGCTGCTCCTCCCACAGGATTTACCTGAGAATGGTTTCACACGCACGCACGCACACACACACACACGCACACACACACACACGCACACACACACACACACACACACACACACACACACACACACACACACACACACACACACGCACACACACGCACACACACACACACACACACACACACACACACACACACACACACACACACGCACACACACACACACACACGCACGCACACACACACACACACACACACACACACACACACACACACACACACACACACGCACACACACACACACACACACACACACGCACGCACACACACACACACACACACACACACACACACACACACACACACACGCATGCACGCACACACACACGCACACACACACACACACACACACACACACACGCACACACACATGTCCATCGTCTCCATGGAGCACAGCCATGTGACGACGGCTGTGATCTATAATTAATTTGCAACTGTAGAAATGTAACACAGAAGATAAATCACTTTAATACTGAGGGAAAATATATAAATAAAAGAAAAGAGAGAATAAGATAATATTGCGTCTAAGAGGAGGGTGCAGATGGGGGAGGGAGGGAGAGAGAGAGAGAGATGAGGGAGGAGAAGAGAGAGCAGGGACGAGCGAGACAGGAAGTGGGGTGTGGAAGCATTGACACACAAAATTGATGGCATAATAAAATCGGCGAGGCTGCATTCCCTGAGCGGGTAATTTTGTAAGCCTCTCAGTCGATGATGAGTTTAAATACATTCAGACGACTTTCTCTCCCTCTCCAGGGTTGTTGTTACCCCCCTCCTCTTCCTCCTCTGACAGAAGTTGAGAGTTTATCTCTCAGAGGCAGAGCTGCCGTTGTGGACGCAGCGTCCTCTGAGGTTTAAGGCTGAAAACGAAGCCGACTGCCTGGAAAACTCCTACGACTCTGTCTCACGACGCACAGTTTCAAAATTCTTCTTCTTTGTCAAAACCTGGCGCCTACATTGCCCACAATGCAGCTGGACCTGTGACAGGCCTGTGGCCTGCAGCAGAGAGGGGGGGTAAGAAGAGTAAGCTCCACCTTGTGCTGTTAGGAGCTGCGAGCATCACTGAGGGATTCATGAGCGAGACGAAGCAGGAGAACGCAGCGTCACAGCCTGTTTTTGTTTCCGTCATCATTAGAGATCTGAGTATCTTCTGTTCTTTCTTTCTTCTGTCCTACCCTCCTAATTTGTTTCCTCACTTCCCTCCTCATTTCCTCTCCTCCTTCCTTCCTGTCTTGCCTTCTTCCTTTCTCCACCCTCCTCTCCTCTCTTTTCTTTGCTTGCTTGCCATCATTATTAGCGGTGTTGTTAGTATGCAGGCCTGTGCCCTCAGGCCAGCAGTCTAAAAACAACAGATGCTGAATTCACAAACACACAATGTCGCAGCATTAACACACCAGGAAGCTTGGTGAGCTGCTCGCTTCGACTCAGCAGAAACACGGCGCTCGAAACGGATCTGTACGTGAATCAGGCGCGCAGCAAACGCTCCGCCCCCGACCCCCTCCCCCCGATCTCCTCCTCCTCCTCTCAATGCCTCTCTGGCCCAGTTGCATTTCCTCATCACAGCAGACAGCACTGCAACTTTTAATCAGACAACTCTTCATTTGTTCTAACAGCATGGCTGAGCCAGGACATGCATAATTGTGGGCACGTATAATTGGCTTACAGTTGTGTGTGTGAGCAGAGTGGGGATGTTTTTACACAATAACACCAAGTGTTGCGTGTCACAGAGATTTTAAATAACAAGCCTCTGCAGCGCGTTTCTCTCTCTTTCCACCGTATTTTAACACGGCTCCGTGTTTCTGATGCAGTTTAATTAGTTTCGGTGCAGAACACACAGAACACACTGTTCAGCCGAGCTTCAGCAGAAACACTGAGTGTGTATCACAGCAAACTGAGCCCAGACTGTTCCTCCTCTCTGACTGATCCTTTAGCTCTGATAAAAGAGAAGAAGAAAATGAACCAGGGCCAAAGGTTTGACTGATGAGCTCAGGCTGTTCGTGCTCTGACTTTCACAGGATCGTTCCTCAAATATTAGACTGACACATTAAAAAACAATAAACAGGGTCTATATCAACCTGCTGCAGGCACAGAGGTGAAAACACTAATGTAATTCCTACTGATTTACCTTTGACTGAGTCTGAGCATCATCATGACGCATGAACCTGATGACTGACGATCCGTCTCCGTGTCATCACAGCATCCCAAGCCGTGGACACACCTCGGGACAAATCACACGGAGCCTCTGAAACTTTGAAGCAGAGCCACAGTCTCCTGCTTTTCACCGCTGAGCTGATGTGTTTCACATCTGGGCTGCACACCTCGCTCAGAGAGAGTTATTCAATTAGCTTCCCACCTAATCCTCAGGATCCTCCTGCCACTTCTGTACTGCATTCCTCAGCTAAACAAGCGTCCTCCCTGGTGTTTATCTGCTCATTATCAGAAGCGCTGGATGAGAAATCTGTTGTTCAGTAGGACGTGTTGTTTCGTTTCACTCCTCAGGGAGAAATAACCATCTCTCATCCAAATTAAAAGAGCAGTTGTAATTTGGCTGAGTAACAAAGGGAGCACTACAGCTGATCAGAACAAGAACAGGACGAGGACCAGGACCAGGACCAGGACAAGGACCAGGAGATTGCAAACGTCCTCACATCCAAGATTTTACATTATTAAATTAAAAAAAGTCTTCGAGTGTAAAGGTAACTAAACAGTTTTAAGTGTGTGTTTTCCAGGTGATAAACAGGGGGCGGGGTTTCTGCCACAGGTACATTTATTTCCTACATTCATCATCACATCAGGTCAAACTGAGAGATACTGAGGGAATGGTGGTGTGTGAGTGTGGATAAGTCACTGTGAGACCACATGCACACACGCACACGCACACACACGCACACGCACATGCACACACACACACGCACACACACACACACACACACACACGCACACACACACACACACACACACACACACACACACACACACACACACACACACACACACACACACACACACACACACACACACACACACACACACACACACACACACACACACACACACACACACACACACACACACACACACACACACACACACACACACACACACGCACACACACACGCACACACACACAGAGTCCCAGAGGAGAGATTCACCTGTAAATAGTTTGATTACCAACAATTTCAGCAGCACATGATAACACTTCTGGTTCAACAGCCAAGATAAGGACCATTCAGAATAAATGCATCTGTGTGTGTGTGTACAGCTCCTCCCTGAGGGGGGGTCGGCAGGGCTCATGTGCAGTGGCAGACCAGTCAACTGATGAGATTCACTGTGAGTCAGCTGAGGGAAACACAGAGACAATGAGAGAGGACGGCGTCCACTGACTGAAGGACCGAAGGACGGATTCTCTGACTGAATGCTGGACCAGGTCTGAGTATGTTTGCTTTGTGAAAGTAAAACTGTGAGTTACAGGAACTTTATTTTCCACAGTATCTGTCCAACAC
>CM028883.1:500000-537500 GCA_016801885.1 Toxotes chatareus
TACATCCCCCAAGACATTATGGGAACTGTAGTTCCAAAGCTTAGAGCATAATTATCCCTCGAACGGGACTAAGACAGAGAATCGTCACATACTTACTGTTTTTATTAAATGTCATAATGTCTCATGGACGTGAAGCTTAGATTCCTTCCACACTGACAATGTGACTAACACAACTTATTCTGAAAGTAACACCAAACAATCCACTTTTCATGTGTGAAACTAAGGAAATGTCAGATCATCCCTGGAGGCTCCGGATCAACCCCCAACCCCGGTGGGGCCGGTGGAGGTCTGGGGTCCCGGGGCTGTTATTCAGTCTTACACACAAACACTGGACCTAATGCAGGAACATAATTCTTCTTCCTGAGGTTCACGGTGAGATCGGGCCCACGAACTGCTGCTCACTGTTCATACGTCAGCCTCTGTTTCCTCCTGTGTCGTGACAGGAAGTGACCCAGTCCATCAGTGTCTCAACTTCACTGCGGCTGACTCACTTCACAGGTGTGTTACCGTCTCATCTGGCTTCAAGTGAAAGATGTTTCCATGACAACACACCTGACATTAAGGAAGAAAACCAGAGACGGTTTGAAGGTTTGTCTTTTCTCAGGTTTCATGGTTTAGAATGGACCGGACACGCGGCTGCAAACGGACGTCAGAGCTGCTGAGTGGATTAAAGAGGTGACTCCTCAGTGAGTCGGCTGAGGCTGAGGCTGAGGCTGAGAGCGGCGCGCTGACAGGAGAGATTTTAAATTTCAACCTTCAGAAAAAAGGACTCACGTTCCTGAAACAGGACGATTCACTTCAGTCCAACACAAAAAGAAACGACTGCTCCCTTCAACAAAGATCTGTCCAGCTTCCCAGACTCCTGTCATCACAAAGGACACACAGCACTAACTACACAGGACAAGGTTTCTCAGACAATCAGAAAACAGACTCTCTCCACTGTCTCACCTCAGTACGTTCAAATCCAAGTGGATGTGAATTAAAAATGGGGGTGGTGAATATTTAACAGCGTTTATGGGAGATGACAGAAGACGTTGAAGCTTTAATTATTTAGGAAACAGGAAACGAACCTGCGGAGGTGGGAGGCGGGAGGTGGAGCCGCCCGTCAAGCTAACCTACGCTGCAGCAGGTTTCCACTCAGCCTGAAGCGTGACTCTCAGCTGTGCGGAGGAAACCGGAGCCTCAGAACACGTCCACTCACCGACCCATTCATCACGTCACTGCCTCCATTTTATTTCCACCTGTAGCCTCAGGTGATCCACGTCTTTCATTTAAGGCATTGAAGCTGCTCTCACCTGCTCAGACAGAAAAACCTACAGCCCCCCCACCCCCCCATCTCCTGTTCATGCTGTCACTTCCTGTCGCCTCCTGCTTAACTTCCCTAAGTGCCTTTGTGTGTTTGTGTGTGCACATGTGGAAACTCACAAACACACACTCTCATGCACAAAACACACACACACACACACACACACACACACTAGCATCACATCACTGGTGTTAAACAGCAGAAAATGAATTTGCATTAACATGGCAGGAAATTTAGAACATGGTCTGACTCTTCAGTGTCTAATTAGCGAGCCATTGTTCTCCTCCGTTCGTTCAGCAGACGCCGCCGCCGCCGCCGCTCTGGCCCGTTGATTAGAGAGTCGCACTATTGTTTGTCAGTCAACACATTGGGGGTTCAGAGCTCAGGTGGGCCTCGCTGTGCCGGTGCTCCAGTGCAAAGAAAATCAATGTCAAACAAATTGATTACACTTACTTCATTAAATTCTGATATAATGAGTTTATAATCAAACCATTTTCCTCCAGGTTAATTCAATTTGGGCCAAGTGTGCTAGCTTAGCGCCTGCGCTCACGGGCCTCTGCCTGTGCGCTCGCTGCAAAGCTTGAGCCACATTTTTATGCAGCCAATAACCTGCAGTAGCTTGGGATGTTGTTCTGTTGTTCAGTCTACACTTTGCCAGAAGATAATCCTGCCCATTTGGACGTTGTGGGTAAAAACAAAAGCTGCACACGTCTCTCCGGAAAGCTCTGGCTGCTGATTTCACCCCCAGACTGCAGGCAAAGCTGGCCCCTGTTTATTATCTGAAAGTGATCAGAGAAGGTTTATGGGTTCAGACATAATTAATCTAATTATTAACGTGAGCAGGGAAACAGATAGACGCTGACCTTTAGAGTACAAAGGAGGGAAGATAAGAAGTAAACAGCAAACTCGGCAGACGAGACGCAGCTGCATTTACCTGCTGTTTGCTCAGACTCAGGATCTGCAGCTTCAGGCATCTGATTCATATCAAGTAAAATGAGACAGAGAGAAACAGGTCGATGCTCAAAGACTGAGACAGGACGGAAAAACTCCTGAACACAGAAACTGTAATCATCTGACTGAGAGGCAGAGGAAGGCGGCTGGTGCTCCTCACTCACTCCAGGGTCGCTGTGAGGAGACGGCAGCTGCTCGCAACGCTCAGCATCTAAACTGTCCAATGTGAAGAAACGAGTACAGTTTGAAGGGATAACACTGGTTTTATCCTTTAATGTGGTTCTCCACCACGTTAGCTGCACCACAGGGATCCACTCAGAGCACCGTTCAGTCATTTCTCTTCACACTAAATCCCCACCCATCAAATGCTCCTCTGCTCTTTTGGTTTATAAAAACCATGTGAAATATGGAACTAGCACTCACGCCTGACACAGCTGGACGCCACTTCCTGTTCCACCGGCTCCTGTGTTGTTGTCTAACAGCGTTTCCTGTGTGAGCACAGAGAAACCACAGCTCCAGAGAAGCCTCCAGTGTGGCAGCGTGGGGACGAACGTCACTGTCCTTTGGTTCTGTCCATTTCAGTGAACTGAGCACGGACGCTCGACTGTCCCTCTGTTATTACAGACAGTGAACTAAGCTTCGACTGCAGCTCTTTGAATCTTCTTCTTCTGCAGTGGTTTAACGGCAGCGACACAGAAGCAGCTCCACCACCTGTTCATGTCCATAAACACGTTAGTTCATGTTTTGTTTTGCAGGTTTTCTGTGTTTGGGTAAAGTCTGAGCTACATTCGACTGCTGGGTCAATAAAGACAGAATTAGACACTTCAGTCTGTCACAAGCAAGATTTCTGTCTCAGACAGGAAGTCTCAATTATGAGGTGGACCTCTGGAACAAATGACCTTTTGCCAAACAGAGGAAAGGAGCTGTGAGTAATAATCTTGTGTGAAGTGTGCTGTCACGCTGCCGTGACACGTGGCATTCACTCTGCTGGAGCATCACTCAGCCCCGTGCCTTTCTGAATCACTGCTGAAACAAATGAGTGGTTTCGACCTGAGCTTGATGAATGTCAGAGTGAGAGTGGAGTGCGTCAACGCACTGCTATTGATCGCAGTCTGAGCGGGAAAGTGTGTGTGTGCGCGCGCGCATATGTTTAAGACAGAGAGTGAGGAGAGAGATGCCTCATTCATTACTGTCATTATGCATCACCAGCTAATACTTGGAGAATTGAGCCGAGCGATCAGAAGGCCCTAACAATTTCTGGCAGCTTCCCTCTGCGGGGGGATCCATGTGACGGCACCAAGGAGGAAGACAAAGGCGATGACAGGCTGACAAGCGGTCCCAGTGCCCCAGTTTATGACATTAATGAGCGGAGGAAGAGAGACTAGACGGAGTGAGGTTATGTGAAGTGTCTGAAAAAAGAGCGGAGAGACGGAGAGAGCAGACAAAAGCTGGTGATGTGTGTTTGTGTGGGAGAGAAAGAAAAGAGACGGAGAGAAAATCTGATTCAGTGTGAGTGAGTGTGAGCAGGGAAAGACACAAACACAGCACAGAAATCCAGTTTGAATGACAGAGCCACTGAGCTAATCATTCAGTTCTTTAACATGGACGAGATCCCGCAGCCCTCAGAGCAAACGAGACGGAGACGGACAGCGAGTCAGATCCACACCGATCACTGTGATCACGCTCTCCGCAGACGAAGCTCAGGACGATCGCGTCTCAGTAAAGTCTGTGTGAACACTGTCTCTGATCTGTCTCTGTTCAGACGCCGCCATCACAACACAACGGCAATTAATAACAACTGTGTATTTATAACTGTGTGCTCACATTAATAAGCTTAAAGAGAGACAGCGAGCGCTGTGACCTCAGGATATAATTAAATTAGTTACTTAATAAAAATACATCATCGGTCTTAAAGAAGAAGAAGTTTAATCGGCTGTGACACCTGTAGGTCGCTGGATGAACTGTGTCACTTCCTGTTTGTGTCAGGAAGTTAGGTACGCTGGGTTCTGAGTCCACAGCCATGTTAGTGTTGGACTGTATATGCGTGCATGCTAACATACTTTAGCGTAGCATCCTAGCATGCTAACGTTAGCTGATCAGCACTAATACAAAGCACAGGTGAGGTGTGATGGGAAAGTTATTCAGATGTTGACCTGATGATGGCGCTAAATGAGAGAAAGTCAGAGTTCATCCTGAGGGGATCACGACCACAGAGGTGGATCAGCCCGCCGTGTTGATCGCCGTCCCTGCAGCCGTGCTGCTAGCGTGGCCAGCTCTGAGACTGTCAGCGCTGCTCAGGCTGCTTCACTGACTCACTGCGGTGTCGTGTTATTTACCATAAAAGCCAACAGAAGAGCGTTTTTCTGGTTAACTCCTTTATTGTCTGGCCACAGGACTCTCTTAACTTCCTGTTATAGCGTACCGAACGTGTCCTTCAAAATAAAAGCACATGGACATATGCAATTCCGCCACATCTCCCCTTTTCCTTTTAGAAGAAGAAAAAAAAGCATTTGAAGCCATACCATACCATACTAATGGTGCCTGTAGGACTGTCCACTACATATGAGCGGGGTGTGGAGTGGGCTGAGACCACCGTGCCTTGAGTCTTGGTGTCGGTAATCCAGACTGGCTGTCCTGGCGTGAGGTGACGCAGATTCTTCACTCTGTGTCTCAAGTTGAATACTCTTGTGTCTTTTATCTTCCTTTCTCTGTCTTTCTCAGCAACCGTATCTCTGTCTGGGAGCTCTGGGCTGAGTAGAAAGGGGTGCTGGGGCACTGGTGTACGAAGCCTGCGTCCCATTAGCAGTTGAGCAGGACTGTAGCCATTACACAATGGCGTAGCTCTATATGCCAACAGAGCGAGATATGGATCTTGAGTTTTCTTTAGCAGTCTTTTCACTGTCTGTACCTGTCGTTCTGCTTCCCCATTGCTTTGAGCAAATCTTGGGCTGCTCGTGACATGTTTGAATCCGTAGGCCGCTGAAAAGTCTGTGAACTGTTGGCTGGAAAACTGTGGGCCATTATCACTGTAAAACAGTTCTGGGATGCCATGTCTAGAAAAAATGGACTTCAAGTGTACAATCACATCCTCTGAACGTGTTGGTGTTAGTTTAGCAATCTCCACAAATCTTGAGTAATAATCTACTACAAGCAGATAATTGCAGTTATTTAAGGTGAATAGGTCTGCTCCCACCTTTTGCCACGGCCTTTCTGGGAGCTCACTGGGCAACAGCGGCTCCACAGGATTGGTGCATTCTCTGATGCAAGTGGTGCAGTTTGTCACTAGTTCCTTCAGTTGGCTGCTTAGGCCAGGCCACCACACTGTGTCTTTAGCCCGTTCTCTGCATCTGGTCATCCCTTGATGTCCCTCATGAAGGGCCTGTAGGACAGACCTGCGCATCGCTGTGGGAATGACAAGCCTGGAGCCTTTAAGTAACAGTCCATCATGTACAGTAAGTACAGCTCTTTCTGACCAGTATCTTTTCACTGGACCTGTGAGTTTACTGTAGTCTGGCCAACCTTTCTGACAAAATGACATAACTGATGAGCAAACACTGTCTTCTTTCAACTGATCCCTCAGCTTTGCGATGTACGTTGAGCTGGCTGGCATGTTGTGGATTACCTCATCAACATAGATGTTTGTCTCTTCCATGAGATCTTTGTCTGTCCTCTTAAAGTTTGACCTAGTGGTGACAGGTGCCCGTGAGAGAGTGTCTGCTGTATGTAGCTCTTTGCCAGGTGTGTGCGCGATAGAGTAACTGTACCTCATCAGCCTAAGTCTAAATCTCTGGATTCTAGGAGGGAGCTCTGTTAGTGTCTGGTGACCTAGCAGGCTAACAAGTGGCTTATGATCTGTCTCTAGGACAAAATGTCTCCCAATAAGGAAGTCTCTGAATCTTTCACATCCCCATGTTAATCCTAACGCCTCTTTTTCCACCTGAGCATACCTCTGTTCAGTCTCTGTCATTGAGCGTGAGGTGTATGCAACGGCCTCCACTGTTCTCCTCTTTTGCAGAAGGACAGCACCTAGTCCATATGAAGATGCATCCGCTGACAGTTTCAGCTCTTTGTTGGGGTCGTAGAGTGTCAGCACTGGAGGTGAGGTGAGACCGTTTTTTAGCTGAACAAATGCATTTTGTTGTGCACAGCTCCAGATCCACTGATTTTTCTTGGAGAGAAGGTCTCTCAGTGGTTTGTCTTTCTCTGCCAGTCCTGGGATAAATTTCCCCAGCTGGTTGACCATTCCAAGGAAGCTGCGGACTTCACCTACATTAGAAGGCTCTTTCATGTCTCTTACAGCTTTTGTCTTGTCTGGGTCTGGCTGCACACCCTCAGCAGACAGGATGTGGCCAAGGAACTTGACTTTGTCTCTGCTCAGCTCACACTTCTCCATATTAAGCGTGATGCGGTTTCCTGGAGCTTGTGCAGCACTGCATGAAGCCTCTGGTCATGCTCCTCTTGATCTTTTCCCCACACAAGAACATCATCCATGTGGCAGACTACTCCCTGCAGCCTGTCGAGGATCAAGGACATCCTGCGCTGGAAATGTTCTGGAGCAGAAGCTATGCCGAAGGGCAATCTGTTAAAATATAAAACGTCCAAAGGGAGTTATGAACGTTGTGTACCGTGCTGACTCTGGGGACAATGGAATTTGCCAAAACCCTCTATTGGCATCTAATTTGCTGAAGAGTTGAGCTCCTGCAAGCGATCCCAGCGTCTGCTCTACAGAAGGTAGGATATATTTCTCTCTGCAGACTGCTTCATTAAGGCGGGTGAGGTCTACACAGATGCGCACTGAGCCATTTTTTGAGGGCACTGGAACCATCCCTGAGCACCATTCTGTTGGCTCTTCCACACTTGAGATGACTCCCAGACTCTGCATTCTCTCTAGCTCCTCCTTAACTTTACTGAGTAAAGGAATAGGGACACGTCTTGGTGTCGTAAGGGAAAAGGGAATGGCATCTGGCTTAAGCTTAATTGTGTATGGCTGTTACAACATCCCCAAGCCATGACAAAGTTTTGGATAGGATTCTGCCATCACTTTCTTGTCTATGCTATCTAGTCTGGAGACAAGGTTAAGCTTCACGCTAGCTGGCCTGCTTAACAAAGCTATATTTAGGTCTTTTATCACATACACAACCTCTTGAATCACCTGCTCTCCCTTGCATAGTGACTCTGTGTATTTGCCTATGACAGAGAGTGGTGTGCCACCTGGGCCAAAAAGTGGTCTGTCTGTTTCCATTAGAGGGGAGTCTCTATCAGCGATGGAGTAGTATGTCTGGGCTGGAATGGCTGAAACATCAGCTCCTGTGTCTATCTTGAACCTCACTTTGTGGCTTCTGATAGTTAAATCTGTGTACCAGGGGTCTGTGCCTGCGTCCACTGAGCCCAGGAACAAGGGTGTATCCTTGCTATCTGTACTGGTTTCCACTGCATGTACTGCTTTGGCTGACTTGCAGACTTTACTGTAATGTCCCTTTTTCCACATGTGTGGCATGTCACCTCTTTAGCTGGGCACTGCCATTTTCCATGTGCAGGGCTTTTCCACACCTGTAGCACTGCTGGCGATCGGTTGGTGCTTTTGACTTTGTTGTCAGGTTTTATGCTGAAATGATGTCTTTGGTGTGGGTTGCCTTTGTTTCTTGTGCTTTGCCATCACTGCATCAATTTCTCCTTCTGCTTCACCCCTGAGATCTGTTTGCTGTCTTTTGATCACTTCCGACTGCCGTGCCATGTTCACTGCCTTTTCCAAGGTCAAGTTTCTGTCTAGCTGCATCCTCTCTGCTAGACTTGTGTCTCTGAGTCCCACTACAAGGCGGTCTCTTATTAACTCGTCGTGAAGTGCACCATAGCTACAGTTTTCAGCTAAGGTATGCAAAGCAGTGATGAAGGAGTCCACTGTCTCATTAGTCTGTTGTACTCTTTGGTTGAATCTTGCTCTTTCGTATATTACATTTTTCCTAGGCACGAAATATGTTTCAAAAGCGTCTTTTACTGCTCCATACTGTTGTCTCTGTGCGTCGGATAAAGCTTGGCCCCGTAGGATATCATCTGCTTCATCCCCCATGCAGTAGATTAATGTGTTTACCTGGTTAGCTTGTGAGCTAAGATGCAGGTTGCTTGCTAGTCTGAATCTTTCAAACCGCCTGATCCATCTTTCCCAATCTTGGGGTTTTGCAAAGTCGAATGCTTCTGGTGGTTGAATCGTGAGCGTTGCACATGGCGGTGGAGTAGCAGGGTCGGCTGCAAGCTGGGGAGCCTGTACGATGGGGAGCACTCAGCGGCCGCCACCGTCGGTCGTCATTTTCTTTTCTTTTTCGATGTAAATTTGCAAAAACCTTTACTCTCCCGCTGCCTTTCCTCTGCTTCCTACTGATATCCCACTTCTGACACCATGTCGTGTTATTTACCATAAAAGCCAACAGAAGAGCGTTTTTCTGGTTAACTCCTTTATTGTCTGGCCACAGGACTCTCTTAACTTCCTGTTATAGCGTACCGAACGTGTCCTTCAAAATAAAAGCACATGGACATATGCAATTCCGCCACATGCGGCACTTTTGTCCACGCTCGCTCTGCTTCTGACGTCTTAATGCTACGCTCACTTCCTCTAAGATGAACCCAGCGAAACACCACAAACTCTTCCTGCAATAACAGGGTGGCTGTCTGTTTTGTGACAGCTGATGAGCACAGGGTCACACTGTCAGAGCCACATCCTGCACCCGGCCTTCATCAGTGCTGCAGAGTCATCTCCAGCCCACACAGACCGGAGGCCCGGTCCGACCGAGGGCTGTAGATTTCCCGTGCCTGCTGACGGCTGAGGAGGGGATAAGCTTTCTGAGTTCCTCTCCAGCGGTGCAGCAGTGATTCACTGAGACCACTGCAGTGGCTGAATCTGCATGGAAGACAAAGAACAAAGCATGAAAGGGCACCACAGCAGCCATTGTTGGAGTCCCAGCAGATATGCAGAACAATCATCTGGGACGGAACCGCAGCTACGTGCGCTAATGAATGATTTCATTATGTTTATGAGTCAGCACATCGGTGTTTGAAGCCTGTGGTTCTTTTTGTCTTGTTCTCTCATTATACAGTAATGTCATTATAATTTCAGCCCTTCATTCTTCTCATCCAGAGCTCACTGCGGTGCTGTGACCCGTGTTTGCAGAGCAGCAGCAGCAGCAGCTCCATGAATCTGGACTCTGGTCCAGACTGAAACCTCTCAGCAGCTGTTCCGTGGACTGGATGGATGAAGATCGTGGTCCTCAGATGATGATGAGCGCAGCCTCAAAGAGCAGCAGCACGGCTGTGGAATATTCATCTGTCGCTTAAAACGTGGACTTCATGTGAACCTCAGAGGTCAGAGGTCACAGTCGGCCTGCAGCTTGTTGACATGAGAGCATCTGTTGTGTTCCTGCGCTTTGCTTTTAGAAAATGCTGCGGTTTTTCAAAATTCACATCACTTTCTCCTTAAAATATGATAACTGCCTCAAGGCTCAGTGTTCAAGGTTCACACGTTCATCCATAAAAACATGTGGTTTACAGTTCTCCCATCCAGCTCAACCAAACCTGATTACAAAAACACGGGAAATAAATTACCATAAAATTCAGATTTGCTTGATTTTGAAAACTGGAAATGGAATAAAAATGTTTTACTTACACGTGAGCATCAACCGTTTCTACAGCAAATATTTTGATGAACTATTTAATGTCATGATAAAATCCAGCACGCTGAGATAACACTGACATTCCACTGTTCTGCTGCTCACACATTATAAGTAAAGTTTAGTTCCATCAGCTGCAGATTCACCAGGAGGAAACTGCTCAGCACATTTATCTTTTTCCTGTAAGAGCTCCACAAAATCAACCTGGATTTAAAGACTATAATAACACAGAGCTGACACAGGTTAATTCCACACTGAGAACTCTTCATTGTCTCTTCAAATGAAATCACACCCAGCACAGATATATCAACATGCACCCACGGTAATTACACGGCTGCTCTGCCTGCCTCCTGCAAAGCTTCTCACCACCTGTTGGCTCCAAACACACACTGCTGCTCGCAGCTTCTCACACCTCCCTCTCTCTCTGTTTGAAATGATTTCACTTTATTTTTCACGGGGGGTGAAGCAGAGTGTAAACATGTAACATCTGCATGCAGGCTGCAGCGTGTATGCAGTAATTGGAAGTGGTGACAACGGTGACAGCTAAGGCGAAGTAAGAGGCAGACTGAGAGTGGGAGGAGGAGGAGGAGGAGCTGCCGCGAGTTAAAATAGAAGTGAAGAGCAGAGCGCCCTGCTCCATACGTGTTGGAAACCACCGTCATGTTTACGTGCTTCGGAAAAACAGATGCCTTTTCCCAAAGAGGTCAGACACGACTGTTCATTGACTGTGGATCATGTTTTGTGCGGGGGCGGTGGTTTCCTGCGGTTCACACAGACCTGTTCTGTTTCCACGCTGCTGGTGTCACACTCACAGACCCACAGCCAGCTGTCCGACAGCCGACAGTCGACAGAAAGGTGAGCTTTCCAGCCAGGCCCTGACCCCGGAAGCGCAGCAGCAGCTCAGGCGTGCAGTCATCAATCCACATCTTCCTCTCCTAAAGAAAAACAACCTTATTTACCCAGAAATCTGAGGGAGATCTGACCGGCCCTGCTCCATGTGTCCTGGAATCCCTGACACCGGGAGGAAACCTGATGTCAAAATAAGAGGCTCCACACACAGGTGTGTGACAGAGAGGTGTCTGCATGTTCATCCGTGTCAGTGTAAAGTCGATGTTTGGGAATGTCACAGAGACGCGACTTCATCAACATATACTGAACTGAATTAACTGACACTTCACTAGCAGCGGTTGTAGCTTTGAGCGGTATCCATGGCAACAAGCATCATCTGGTCCCCGGTGCAGTGGAAGACTGTGAACACAGGAGCAGAGCTGTGGTGACCTCTCCACTCATTTTATATCAGTGACTGAGAATCATTTGAAAACATAATGTGCCATAAATACCAGAGTGACTTTTTACGGCTGTGAATTGGCAGGAGCCTCACGGCCGTATTTCTCTCACGGTGCCAAAGAACACGCTCCTGAAAGGCTTCCACAAATCTCCCGCAGCAGGAGCCCACTGTGGTCATTGCTCACTTTAATGTGGGACTATTTGTACTGTACATTCAGCTGCTGAGACACACTGACTGGGTTTGTCAGGCCGCACTGTGTCGTCTGAGTGAATCACTACAGTACATAATATTTTAGTGTTCACATTAGCTGCTAGCTTGTTGGCATTTACACTGCACGTCCACAGCAGCGAGCTGTAAAAACAAACCGCGAGCGGGGAGCAGAGCGAGGCCTCTGCGCTCAGCAGGTGAACGTGGGTCAGCTGAGATGACACCTGACTTCAGTGCACCTGTCCAAACTCATCAGGAGCTTCACCCTCCCACTAACACGGTGGCTGAATCCCAGCTTCACTGCTAAAACGGAAATAAACACGTAGAAGCTCTTCACCTTATATTTTCTGTGGTGGAGCACACGTGATGTAGAGCACCTGGACACGTCTGTGTTTGGCCCCTGACACGTGTAAAAATCCAAATCTACAAAAGGACACGGACATAAAAACATCAGGTCAGATGAACGAGTGGAAAGCGTACGACTCTGTTAGTCTGAGTAAATCTCTGCACAAACATCACCACTAACAGTTCTGTTCATTAATAAACATCTTCCTGCGACAGCAGATTTCCACAGTGTCTGAAACACTGGGTGCTTCTGCAGCAGTTAGAAACCTATTAAAACAAATACAACAACACCGACACAAAGCAAAGTCACGTCACTGTTTCCTCATTTGAAAAAAAAAAAAGCTTGAAGAATTTCCATTTCCAGTCCGTCAGTTTTTTCTGCTCTAACGAGTCACTTAAGATATCAGCAGAAGAAAGAGCTTCATTCTCTGAGTGATCAGTGTTCGAAGTAAGGAGTGCATTTAACCGAGATCAGAGGCCTCGCCTTTCTACAATCACACTCAAACACTCTTTAAGTACGTTTTAATAAACTCACGGCAGCTACTCCTGCAGCAGCGTCTGCTAATGAGATGACAGATGAGCACATGAAGCCATCTAATGCTGAAGTACGACGGCAGCTCACGTCATTACTGATGTCACATGATTATTCCTGATGATCACTTTTTATCACGTTTATTGTAATGCTCCATGAGCCACGTGAAAGGTGAACCCCGCCTGGTGAACCCCGCCAGGTGAACCCCGTCTGGTGAACCTCGCCAGGTGAACCTCGCCAGGTGAACCCCGCCAGGTGAACCCCGTCTGGTGAACCTCGCCAGGTGAACCCCGCCAGGTGAAACCCGCCTGGTGAACCTCTCCTGGTGAACCCCGCCTGGTGAACCCCGTCTGGTGAACCCCGTCTGGTGAACCTCGCCAGGTGAACCTCTCCTGGTGAACCTCTCCTGGTGAACCCCGCCTGGTGAACCCCGCCTGGTGAACCCCGTCTGGTGAACCCCGTCTGGTGAACCTCGCCAGGTGAACCCCGCCTGGTGAACCCCGTCTGGTGAACCTCGCCAGGTGAACCCCGCCAGGTGAAACCCGTCTGGTGAACCTCACCAGGTGAACCCCGTCTGGTGAACCCCGTCTGGTGAACCTCGCCAGGTGAACCCCGCCAGGTGAACCCCGTCTGGTGAACCTCGCCAGGTGAACCCCGCCAGGTGAACCCCGTCTGGTGAACCTCGCCAGGTGAACCCCGCCTGGTGAACCTCGCCAGGTGAACCCCGTCTGGTGAACCTCGCTAGGTGAACCCCGCCAGGTGAACCCCGTCTGGTGAACCTCGCCAGGTGAACCCCGCCAGGTGAAACCCGTCTGGTGAACCTCGCCAGGTGAACCCCGCCTGGTGAACCTCGCCAGGTGAACCCCGCCAGGTGAACCCCGTCTGGTGAACCTTGCCAGGTGAACCCCGCCAGGTGAAACCCGCCTGGTGAACCTCGCCAGGTGAACCTCTCCTGGTGAACCTCTCCTGGTGAACCCCGCCTGGTGAACCTCGCCAGGTGAACCCCGTCTGGTGAACCTCGCCAGGTGAACCCCGTCTGGTGAACCTCGCCAGGTGAACCCCGTCTGGTGAACCTCGCCAGGTGAACCCCGCCAGGTGAACCCCGTCTGGTGAACCTCGCCAGGTGAACCCCGCCAGGTGAAACCCGCCTGGTGAACCTCTCCTGGTGAACCTCTCCTGGTGAACCCCGCCAGGTGAACCCCGCCAGGTGAACCCCGTCTGGTGAACCTCGCCAGGTGAACCCCGCCAGGTGAAACCCGTCTGGTGAACCTCGCCAGGTGAACCCCGCCTGGTGAACCTCGCCAGGTGAACCCCGCCAGGTGAACCCCGTCTGGTGAACCTTGCCAGGTGAACCCCGCCAGGTGAAACCCGCCTGGTGAACCTCGCCAGGTGAACCTCTCCTGGTGAACCTCTCCTGGTGAACCCCGCCTGGTGAACCTCGCCAGGTGAACCCCGTCTGGTGAACCTCGCCAGGTGAACCCCGCCAGGTGAACCCCGTCTGGTGAACCTCGCCAGGTGAACCCCGCCAGGTGAACCCCGTCTGGTGAACCTCGCCAGGTGAACCCCGCCAGGTGAAACCCGCCTGGTGAACCTCGCCAGGTGAACCTCTCCTGGTGAACCCCGCCTGGTGAACCCCGCCTGGTGAACCTCGCCAGGTGAACCCCGCCTGGTGAACCTCGCCAGGTGAACCTCGCCAGGTGAACCCCGCCTGGTGAACCTCGCCTGGTGAACCCCGCCTGGTGAACCTCGCCTGGTGAACCTCGCCAGGTGAACCCCGCCTGGTGAACCTCGCCAGGTGAACCTCGCCAGGTGAACCCCGCCTGGTGAACCCCGCCTGGTGAACCTCGCCAGGTGAACCCCGCCTGGTGAACCCCGCCTGGTGAACCTCGCCAGGTGAACCCCGCCTGGTGAACCCCGCCTGGTGAACCTCGCCAGGTGAACCTCTCCTAGTGAACCTCCAGAGCGGGAGCTTTCAGCTTTTTGTCCTGAACCTCTTCGTCTGTGAGTTTTTTTCAGATTCACCAAACTCTCTGAACTTCACACACACAGAGAGGTGTGTGTTCATGAGACGTGATCGTTAGCTAATACACCACCTGGGATTCCTGTCTGTGTTAAATCCTGGCTCCAGTTCACCAAACTGATCACATCAGTGATGTGCATGAAGAAGCTGCAGCTGTGTGCATCCTCTGGAGATCGGCTCAGTGTTAAAGATCTGTGAGAGCAGAGTTCAGAGTTCAGGGTCCAGGTTTTCCCACCACCGCCTCAATAAGGAGGATTCAGCTGTCTCCCTGGACCATTTCTGTTGAGGACCAACATTAGGCCGAGCTGTTCTCTGCTCATGGTGTTTGGTTGTGGGGAATTCATCCTCCAAATCCTCTGCCAGTCACATAATATGTGTCTGAGGAAGAACAGACAGGAACAAGTGCTGAGTTTAAATCTGATGATCTGATGTGTTTGGAGACGTCTGTCCTGTGGTGACAGAAACTTTACTCAATTTAAGCCCAAAGGATGAAAAAGCTCTCAGAACCTGTGTTAAATAAATCTGAAGCCAAAGCTGCTCTGATGTAAAATCCCAATCAACAAGCTGAGACACGGTTTTTTAATCTAAAACTGCACCAACTAACACAGGAGACAGAGTCTGTGTAGGCTCCGGACCCACAGGAGCTTTTCTGTGGGTAAGAGATGGGCCTGTGTGGCTGTGTGCGTCTCAGAGGGCTGACTAAGTCTACCACAGCAATTCTTTTATACTTAGCAAGGACGGCGAGGAGAAAGAGGCTTCCCGAGCAGCTGCGACAGGCTGAGCAGCAACACAAAGACGCCCCGAAACAAGGAGACAAGCAGCGTCTCCTGGGCGCTGGATTAATAGAAAGCCAGGGCTGCAGCTTTGTGAGGCGGCAGCACAGGATTGTGGGTCGTAATGAGGAGAGAGGGAAGTGTCTCTCTGTCCGCAGTGTCCAACATCAGTTTTAAAGTTTTAAGAGCCGTTTTAAGACCACACAGAATTTAACACCTGTTCCACTGTGATTCTGAGCAGAGTATGAAACCAGGATGGAACCAGAGGACACAGTCTGTCCTCCAGTTCAGTTCCTTATTACATCATCTGCTGTGACACGTCCCAGTGTCACGTCATGAGTAATTTAATGGTTTCATTAATTACTCATGGATGGATAATCAGTTTATTAGGTTCATGTTAACCTGCAGTTTCTTATTTCCACCTCGAGCAGTTAAAGCTCAACATGATCCTTGAGTGGTCTGGAGGGGTCTCTGTGTCCACCTGATGGATCTCATGGTTTGAGGACGTTAGAAGACATCTGAAGACGTGCAGATCTGCTGGGCCTCTCTGTATTGGTTTGTCCTGTTGGACTGCAGTAGCAGCCACAGTGTCAGTTCTGATAAAGGAGGAGCTGTGATACTGGACGATGTATGATTTGTTCCACAGTCCTGCAGCCACTCCATTAAAAACACTGTGACGTGTGGAGTGATTATATCGGAAAGTAACGCTGTCTCATAGAGAGAAGCTCTGTCCCTTTTTGGAAGGTGAGTCCTCCACATCCTTTAACAGCAGGTAGACGGACACTTCTCACAGCAGCAGGCAACAAAGAAGAGATCTGAGATCAGAAATCAGCCTCTGGAAACAGCAGCTTCCTGTGTGATGAGAGCAGCCACGCTGACATGCTGACCACATGGGAAGCTGCAGCAAGTTAAGAGTGCGGCTTTGGACTTTGGCCCGGCCTGAGATCGGAGACTGGCTCCACTCTCACCTGGAGGAGTCTGGGATGCAGTGATGAAAAGTGGGAGCATCTCCAACCAGCACGAGCGGAGTTTTACTGAATCAGCTCTCTCATTGTGGCACTTCAGCAAATGTAGGTCGAGTAAAGTCTGTCCCAGAGTTATGAGTCTGTGTGCTACCAGGAATACAGAACGCAGGCCCGGAAAGCAGCACAGCCTCTGCTCACCATTCCGTTCAGCTGCTTATCCCTGCTCAGCCTCAGCCTTCAGTATCCCAGCATGTTCAGTCACAGTCTGTCAAAGTATAAACTTCATTTATCAGAGACAGGTTGACAGTGTGTGAGACGTTCAGAGCTCAGGAGACCAAAGACAGAGTCCAAAATTTAGGACCAGATTCTCACATATTAACAATGACCCACAGCTACAAGAGCACACCCACACTAACTCAGCCTGCAGGGACCTTTATCCCTGTGAGGGGATTTAAAATGAGCCTTGGTGCCACCTGTCAGGTGAGTTCCAGTCACCTGAGACTGGATATTGTTTTTAAACCTGCTAAACTCTGTGGTCCTCGGTACTTATGTTAATACACCCAGCAGCAGCATGTAAACCATGTGTGATCCAGGTCTGATTTAGCACTTTAAAGACAAAGTGTTTCCCCTGCACACGGATCAGCCTGTGGCGGTCCTGCCTGCAGCCGCCGCCGTGACGGCTAACAGGTTTGTTCTGGTTTGAATGGAGAATCTTTCAGCCTACCAGGACCACAGACGTTCCTGTCAGCATCATTCCCTAAAACCGCGTCTTCAGATGTGGCCAAAGTAAAACCTGCATCTGGAACCAGCTCAGCTCAGAGGGAGCGACTCCAACACGAGTCACAGCGTCACCGCGTCCAGCTCACCTGTGACCTGTTACCTGCATGAACTCTGTGTCTCACTGTCAAACAGCATCCAGCTTTTTCTCAGCTGTGTGTCCGTCCTCACTCACTGAGGATCTGCATCAGGAAGATGGAGGGAATGTGGCTGCACTGAAAACTGTGTCTGCTCTCATGTAACGTGTGTTATACGAGGAGGGACCAGAAAATGAGACTAATGATTTGGTTTCTCATCAGAGTGACCAGAGCAGCAGAAAACCAAGAGTGAAATTTAACATCTGAGAAAAGAAGGTGGAAAATCCGCAGCACTGTTTTATCAGAGTCACACAGCGAGAGAGAGAGAAACACAATTTAAAAGACATATCATCAGGTTCCTCTACCAGAGCTCTGCACTCAGGAACACAACAGCCTGTTCCTCTGCACGGCCGGAGCTTATCAGAGTCCCAGCAGAAGCAGAGACGTCTGAGTTACAGTCTGCTGCTCTGACTGCTCGCGACTCATTCCATCTCTGATCCGACCGATCAGCTGATGACACAAACTACTGTTTCCTCTGGGACTGAAGGAGGAGACGTGAGCTTCAGCGGCTCCGGCGGTCGACGCGGCGTGTCAGGCAGAGACGCCCAGCAGGTGGACGCACCTGTGCTCACATCGCAGGGATGAACCGACACGTTCAGCTCAAAAACGATCAGTTATTGATTAATCAGCCGATGATATGTTTTGTCAATAAGGTGTCAGACAATAATAAAAATGTCAGTTTCCATGGTGATGTGTTCAGGCGTCTTCAACAGAACCAAACCCTCAGAGATTCAGTTCCACATGTCCAGTCCAGACTGATCACCGTCTCAGGGCTGCGTCTCTGAACTCTGCTGTCCTCACATCTTATTTAGCTGAAAATCAGATGAACTGTGGCTCTTTAACACCTGTAGCTTTAGTAAATAACCACAATAAACTCTGTGCCTCTCACAGTGTGTTATGAAGCACCTGACACACACAGAGACATCGTCTCAGATCCAGGAGGACACTGTCTCTGCTGTCACGCAGCATCTTCTGTCAGTGGTGAAGGAAAACTGTTGGACTTTCATTTGCACTTTTAATGTAATTATAGAATTAAAGGTATAATTGTTCTTTCTACGTGTGTCTCCCTAATATAAGCACCAACGCCCCATTATCAGCATTAATACTGCCACATATGGCACAGTCACAATACGCTGTATGTACCTAATGAGCTGTAGCTTACATCCCGCCCATTAACTCCCATTACCACCTCCACAACACGCATCTGCTGAAAGCACCCAAACCCTCGGCCACTGTAACGATGTGTCTCACATGGAGGACGAGTCGCCAACAGCAGTGGTCATAAAGAGCTGGGCCGAGCCTGCAGCCACACTGTTCAGATTCTGTTTCAGTCTGCTCTCGTGCTCGCTCAAATTTATGGCTAACACACAGGGAATACTCCATTATGAGCAGTGACAGCGGGAGTTTAATGACCCTGCATCTCCTCAGCACACACCTGTGCTGAGTCGCCCAGTGCTGTGGCTTAATGAAGCACACCCGGGGGGCGCACGGGGGGGCAGAAGGCAAAGACAAAGAGAGACAGAGAGACAGAGGCAAACATGACAGAGAAGAGCAGGAAGTGAGAGACAAACAGAGGAAGAGCAGGTGTGCTGGTGTTAGCGCTGCAGCTAACAGCTGTTTTCATTATCAGTTGATCAGTGAATGATTTTCCATTCGGATCTAAACAGCCTGTAAACACAGTCCTGTTCCGCTCTGTATGTATTTATCTGTCACGTGTGATGAACAGCAGCAGCTCCTCACATGTGAGCACACGTATGTTCACATGGTCTGTTTAACTCAGCAGCTTGCTATGCTAACATTAGCTCGTACATACATCATACTGTTCCTCACAGGTGTGATGTACCTGCCAGAAATTCAATTAGAATAACAGCAGGCAGCTGGGTAATCAATTAGCTGATCAAAACAAACAATTAACCATAAATTATTCCAACAATCAATGAATCATAAAAGTCATTTTAAAGCAAAGCAGCTTCTACGTGACACAGCACGGTCACAGAAAGCACCTGACCCCTGACCCCTGACCCCCTGACCCCCCGGGGGCTCGGCCGTCCACACACTGAAGCTTAATGTGTTTGTTGTACGACTCCGGTGCCAGCGAGGCCATTTAGGAACATCAGGGGTGTAATGAAGTGAAAACAGCTGTGCAGCAGATGACGCTTCTATCGCAGGGGAAAATAATTACCCCTCCCACTTCATTCCACTGAGCGTTGCATGGCAGGGAAGCAGCGAGCAGCTTCAGATACCTGCTTACCGATGGACACACCTCCCTCCTCTTCAGTGTCTGACCCATTTAGCTTCAGCTAAACCTGCAGAACTCAGTTATGACGGAGTTCGGTGACAGTCTGCACTGGGAGGAGGCTGTGATGGATGGATGAGGATTCATTTTTGTTTCTGTTCATGTGACTGGCACAGTATGGACAGAACAGGTCAGCCTCTTCCTGGAGTGAGCTCCGTTTTCAGCCTCCAGTGCGACAGAGCTTTTCACTGCCTGCCATTAAAAACATCCACAGCTCGGCCGCCGTCACGTTCTCAAGGTTCTCGATTCTTATTTTCAAAATCAGCTGAAAGCCAAAGCTCTGAAAAGCTTACCAAAGTTACTAAGATCAGAAATAAATCAAACAGTTAATAAAATGACTGAGGTGAGTGTTGTAGTTTTAAAGGCCTATTTAAACCAAGTTAAAATGGACGGTATGACCAACGTCCTCTGTGAGACAAACAGGGCACCAGGCTTCACTCAGGAGTCCAAAGAACTACATCAAACCCTCAGCAACCAATGAGGCTAAAGATCACGGAGCTCGGGTTATTGTGTAACCGTCAACAACAACAACTGAATAAGATAAACAGCTTCTCAGTGAGTTGAGGGGGGGGGTCCTGGGAGGGGGGGGGTACAGATGGACCAGGATCATTTGATAGTGTAGGACGACTGTCTATGTAAAGAACCAACCTTTAACATCAGCACTGAACTGAGCAGCTGTGAAGACGGAGACAGGCGGGACTGTCTGACGTCAAAGTGTGAGACATGTGAGACACAGATTTGTCCATCAAGAAGCAGCAAAAGCAGAGAGGAAGGAGACAGTCAAGTCCCACACCCGGACAGAGCAGAGGGTCTGTCCTCTCTCTCTCTCTGTCCATGTCTTCACTGCAGGTCTCTCACTCACTGTGTGTGTTTCTCTTCATGTCTCACACACACTCACTCTGAGCCAAACATTTCTGCTGTGCTTCTTTAGTCTCTCTCCATTTCACTTCAGCTTCAATCTGATCTCAACTGAAATTCACTCGCTCTCCAGACCACAGTAATGTCCCTGAGTAATGTCCCTGAGTAATGTCACTTTACTTAACAACACTGAAACAATATATATATATATTAAAAAACAATATTAGTACAAGACGTCAGTTAATGAATAAAAACGGACGTAAAGTGATGCATCAAATCACAGGACGAGGACAGAGCCAAGGACCAGTGTGAAAGATTCAGAGGACTCATCAGCACAAATGATCACATGTTTTCATCAGTGTATAATCAGTCAGTCAGTGTTTTCGTTGTGAGCCCCTCACATCTGTGTGCCATGTTTCTACAGTAGCCCAGAACAGACAAACCACACTCTGCAGCTGTCCTTGTGTTTTTATGTTACCTGAAGGCTGGGGGAGGGGGGGGCACTACACCCTCCACTCTGCTCATTAATCATCAGGAGGAGCAACACTAACGTCACTCCACACAGTCTGTCATCACTAAACACATCAGCCATTTAACTTCAAACCAAAGCGTGAACTCTGCTCCAGGTTCCAATACATCAAGAGTCAAACCAGCAACAGCAGCAGCCTGTTTAATAACCGAGGTCACTCTGGTCCTGGTGATCTGATCCCATACTGCAACACAACACAGCACAACCCTCTGACAGGAAACATTTACCAGCTGCCGTCTGCAGCTCAAACACAGGAGCAGTTATTTCAGACCAGAGTGAGAGGAAACGATTCTACCTGCTGATTTTTGATGACAAGTAAATAACTAACTCCTTCACCTTACAAATATCAAGGTGTGCACACAGGTAAATCCTGTCCTCAGGAGGACAGCAGAACAGGAACACACACACAAACACAGCGACCGGGCCTGCGGTGCCGACCTGACCCAGCCTCACACTCACAGCACACACGGCTCTGACAGGGTTTCCCACACAGCCAGCTCACACTGCAGGCAGAGTCAAAGGGAGGGGGCTCTGCTGGAGAGGAATCCGTGGTGGACCGGGGTGGACCGGGGTGTGGAGGTGGTGGTGGTGTAAGTGTAGTAGAAAGTGTGAGAGGAAACCGACTGAAACTGGCTCCACTGTGCGTGTGAAACACGGAGTTATATAAAAACATGTGAAGCATGTGGTTGATGTAATGATGAGGCTGGTGAATAAGTCATGAGAGCACAGTGCGCCCTGAACACACGAAGAAGAAGGAGAGGACTCAGACTAACACGCCACCACTCCGGGCTCCTACCTGAAACAGGCGCAGGATGTTGGCCACCATGATGGACACCGAGCTGGCCGACGCTCCTATGACACCCACAACTTTCTCGGGCTTCACAAACACCGGCGGCTCCCCGTTGGTGCACCTCACGTCCGACGTGTCCTTCTGGATGAGCGCCTGGACGAAAGTCAGCGACTGCTCCAGGGCGTAGGTGTCCCGGGAGCAGGTGTCCAGGATCCGGGCGCCCAGGGTGACGTTGGGCAACAGCTCGTCGTCGCCGTTAATCTGATCCAGGGCGTACATCATCGCCTCCAGCCGGTGGATGCCGTTTTCCTTCTTTATGTCCCCGCACGGCATCCCCGGGACCCCCCTGGCGTGGACCGGGAAGAGCCCCCCCAGCGTCACGTCGCCCTCCACCCGGATCGAGTGCGGCGCGTAAATCTCCTGGGATCCGGCCAGGTCCAGGAAGGCTTGAACCATCCACAACACCCGGAACGTAAAAGGGGGTTTTAGCTGGGGGAGGCTGTCAGAGTACCTGCCCATGGTCCGAGCTGTTTTTCTCCCCGGGAACAGCTGAATGAACGCAGCTCCGCCACAGACTCCGAGCGGAAAAATGGAGAACCGCTGCAAGGTGCCAGGCACTTCTCAGGATAGTTTTACAAATCCAGCAGCCGAGTTCATTCCTGTCCTCGATCCAGCAGAGAAAAGCGCCCGTGCATTCGATAAGAGAGGCGGGTGTCAGGTCTGTGCAGCCCTGTAAATCCGCAGGTACAGCCTTTCTACACACGCCGACATACAAACCAGCCTCAGCGACCGATTCACCAGCGCGTTACCCTCCGAAGTGTGCGCAGATCTGCTGCTGCTGGTGCTCAGCGCCGCCGCGGTCGCTTGTTGCTTGAGAACCCATTCCAGGATTTTAGAGGAAAAGAGACAAAGAAACACGGCATCAGTCGGTGTCCGTGCAGGGAAGAAGCACTCCGTTAACTCCTGTAGGCTATCCCGGCATTCCGTGTCTGGAGCCGTGAAGAACCCAGCCCACGTTCGGTACTGATGTCATACTTCAAAACAGGAATCCAGTCTCACCTGCGGATAAACACCGGACACGGTGTAACGGCTCCCACAAGCCTGAAAACACGAGGTGAAGACCAGAAGGAGCGGGCGCTGAGGCGGCACAGCACGCACTGCTGCTCAGAGCCGATCCGTCTCAGAGCAGCTCCCCCCCCCGGTCCGGGTCCACAGTCACCTGTCTGCGATCAGAGGCTGCGTGCAGGTCTGTGTGAGACTGTACCAGCACCAGGAGCAAGACTGGAATCTGCTGTCTCCTCACAGAGCTGCAGGAGCGACCCCCCCCCCCGCCCTCCCCCAGACACGCGCGCACAGACACACGCAATCACACGCGCGCAATCCACCCACGCTCGTTCGTGTAATTATGAGTCCAGAAAAGCCAAAACACACACACACACACACACACACACACTAAGCAAACATTATTTTCCAACGATCCACAACTCCTGCACTGAGGGACTGCGTCCAGGAGACCGGCCGGGGAGTCGGGGAGCCGGGGACCGGGGGAAAGGCCGCTGGCACCGGGTCATACAACAAACACATCAGTGTGTGGACGGCCGAGCCCCCGGGGGGTCGGGGGTCAGGTGCTGTCACATTTTCATGCTGTGCTTTCTGTGACCGTGTTGTGTCACGTACAAGCTGCTTTGCTTTAAAATGACTTTTATGATTCATTGATTGTCAGAATAATTTATGGTTAATTGTTTTTTTTTTTGATCAGCTAATTGATTACCCAGCTGCCTGCTGTTATTCTAGGAAAAGGCGCCACCAGCTGGAGGGGCACCAAACCGGAGGAGCACGTTTGTGGTTGTGTCACTGACATTCCACAACAACAGCGCTCACTGTGCAGCGGTCAGCTCCACCGCTGGGGGGGGCGGGTCCTCACTCAGTGCAGGTGTGTGAGTCCAAACAGTGAGGCCTACCTGCGGTCTGCGCGGTGACACTGAATCCAGATGTTCTCACCTGGGCTCCGTTAGAAGTCTCGGAGAGCCGCTGACCCGCTGGGGTGGTTTCACTTTCAGTCACATGACGGCAGAGAGCAGCTGCAGGTGTTACAGTGATGTTCAGCAGGTGAACACACCTGTACAGAGCTGCTGTCAGAGGGGGATGCTGTTAATGCTGAGGCTGTCCAGAGGATTCACTGTGTTACTGCTGCTGCTCAGCATCAGACACAGACGGACGGACTGACACAGGAAGCTCTCTGCAGCACGGTCGCCCTGTAACACACTGTGACTCTGACTGTCAATCACTTTCTGTCAAATAAAGGAAACGTCTTGTTTCTGCATCCTTCACGTAATGAGCAGCTCAGGTCCAATCAGAGGGAAGGGTCATGAACCTGACGCCTGACCTGGCCTCTGAGTGTTGATCACGTGATCTCCAGCTGTTAGGTCCTGTGTGTTGTGTTTCTGTTTACCTGCCCTTTCTCATTTATTTATTTATTTATTTTTCAGGTAACCCAGACTAATTCAGTCCCCCTGCCCAGTCAGTGGCTCCAAACCAACCTATAAAGGGCCCCTCCTGCACCTCCTCCCCCTCCTCCTCCTCCCCCTCCTGCACCTCCTCCCCCTCCTCCTCCTCCCCCTCCTGCACCTCCTCCCCCTCCTGCACCTCCTCCTCCCCTCCTGCACCTCCTCCTCCTCCTGCACCTCCTCCTCCTCCTCCACCTCCTCCCCCTCCTGCACCTCCTCCCCCTCCTCCTCCTCCACCTCCTGCACCTCCTCCCCTCCTCCTCCTCCTCCCCCTCCTGCACCTCCTCCTCCTCCACCTCCTCCTCCCCTCCTCCTCCTCCCCTCCTGCCCTCCTCCTCCTCCCCCCTCCTGCACCTCCTCCTCCTCCTCCTGCCTCCTCCTCCTCCTCCACCTCCTCCCCCCTCCTGCCTCCTCCTCCTCCTCCTCCTCCCTCCTGCACCTCCTCCTCCTGCACCTCCTCCTCCCCTCCTCCTCCTCCCCCCTCCTCCACCTCCTCCCCTCCTCCTCCTCCCCTCCTGCACCTCCTCCTCCTCCTCCTCCCTCCTCCTCCTCCTCCTCCCCTCCTCCTCCTCCTCCACCTCCTCCTCCTCCTCCTCCTCCTGCACCTCCTCCTCCTCCACCTCCTCCACCTCCTCCCCTCCTCCACCTCCTCCTCCTCCCTCCTCCTCCTCCTCCCCCTCCTGCACCTCCTCCTCCTCCTCCTCCTCCTCCTGCACCTCCTCCTCCTCCTCCTCCACCTCCTCCACGCTCTGCTGTCCGACAAACCAAACCTGTCCTGTAACACTGATCTTTCATCAAGCCTTTTCAAAGCTGCACAATCACATATGGACAAACTACCAGACGACAGATGTCTCCAGTAACCACTGTAGTCCGGACCGTCAGAGGGGAGGACAGAGTGGGTAAAGACGGGGGACATTAAGAACTGAGGGGTGTGTCCATGTAGTATAGGAATGCAGCCGTGGTCCAGAGGCAGGGCTGTTTCACATTGTGCTCACGAGGCCGAAATCACATCCGGTCAAAGTCTGAATGGCCGACATGATTAATGAGTCACATGAAAGATTCGGTGTCACGGAGCGAGAACAGCACTTCATTCAAACTCACATTAAACCTGAGAGACGTGCAGGGTGCTGTGTGAATCAGCTCAGAGCTACACATTCCAAGCTGAGCGGATCTAAAGTCTGTGGCGGGAACACCAGGTGAGTTAACCTAAGACGTGTGCTCAATGTGGACAAAAGTATGTGGACAGCTGAAATTCCCACCTATGTGGCCGTGGGGAGGTGGAGTTCTTTCCCACAGAAACCAGGAGCCCTCCCCAGACCCCTGCCCCAAAGGTGGGAGCACATTCTGTCTGAAATATGAATGTGTGATGAAGCTTTCCCTGAACAGGTCCACACCAAAAGTACACAAAAGTATGTGGACACAACCTATGAGAGAGACACACGCCTACACGACTGAATACCCCCCCGCACACTGGCTTACATGCAGCCTGGAGAAGCAGAGCTCTGGGTTTAGTGGATGAACGCTGCAGGTAGAAACACGCAGTGGACTATAAAGTGCAACAAGGGCGTGTTGTTCATATCCCAGCATCCCCTGAAAACTACATTTACACACCACTAACTTACAACAGCACATACAATCTGAAGGAAACACAAGTGCAACAGCTTGTTGTTTTCTATGAACTAACGAGGAAAAGTTGTGAATTTACACGTGTGTCAGGTGACACGTTGATCCTGAGCACGTCAGTGACATGTGTGAGTGACAGCTCAGCATCCACCTGCAGTGACTCCAGCATCAGGACTCAGGTCCTGGTTCTGTTCAGAGCTTGTTCTGATGCACGTGGCTCAGGAGCTTAAAGTCAGACTGTGTTAGAGAACATCTGCTTCGCTGGTAATAAGTCAGAGGCACAGAGTCAGAGACGCCTGCACACAAAAAACCTGAGGGAGACAAGTCGACTACAGCTCCCATGGGGCATTTCACTAACAGTCAGCCAATCACAGAGCAGAGTACAGATCACAGAGCTGAGAAAACTGATCTTACAATCTGCAGCTTAAGGCAACTTACTGTTGGATTCTGTGTAAAGTTCAGATGAATTCAGTAACCATGGCAACATGTTTTGTTGACAAATTGAACAAGCACTGTCTCCATAGCAACCGTGGCCGAGGATACGGCTCTTACATTATCCTGCAGGGTCCCAGTTAGACTGTGGACATTAAACAGGAAACACTCTGGAACCAGGTCCTCCCTCAGACCTTCACTCCCACCAGCAGAGTCCTGCACCTCCTAACTAGAAATGGGACTTCTACGTCCTGTAGAGACTTTTCAGATCGACAACATCACAGAAACAAGACCATGACAAGACCAAGGCCATTCTTCCATTTATGTTGTGACTCGTGGACTGAGAGCCAGTTGAGGACTCACGGACGCCTGCTGAGCCAAAAGCATGTTTGATAAATGATATGTTTACTCAGCCTGAATCTCTGGTTTGATCCCATAGGAAGATGCTTTAAGTGTAAACATGTTAACACATTGCTTGGTAACTGAACTGTTGTATTGAATTTCACTGAGACGTTGCACTCAGCTATCAGAGGGAATATAATGAACCCCTCAGTCCAACCATCACTGCTGCCAGATCCTCCCAGCGACACAGAGAGGGGAGCTGGTGGTAATTACAGGAGCAGTCAGAGAAATGACAGGTCACAAGCTCGATGCCAACAACCAGTGTGTCCGTCACTTTTCACACATCCTGTCAGAGTGTGTGAGGGTTCGCCTACCTGGACGCTCACTGCACCACGGGACCTTCTGCCTCTTCTGTCCAGGTGGAGGAGCTGGATGCAGCTGCATGAGGCTCTGCTTCTGAAGCTCTGTAAATCAGGAAAAAGGAAAAGTTCAAGGAGTAACTTCTGACCCTCATCTAAGTTTTGAAGGTCAAATATAAAGTTCAACCTTCCTTCATCATCCGACTCAAACCCAGAATGCTCTTTCCTAACATTTCAGATCCTTACATCACCACCTGAATACTGCAAACCCTTGTTGTCACGCTTCTCTCCAAACGATTCAAAACTCTGCAGCTCGACTTTTAGCTACAACACAGGGGACAGAACATGTTGAACCCATTTTAGCATCCTTTCATTAGCACCCATTAGATTTTAAAGTATGGATAAACACCTACAAATCCCAGATATCACTCAACTCTGACTCAGACACAACACGTGATTTCATAACCTTTATACTTTATCTTTTCTGAAGCCAACTCAAAACAACAAAGAGAGCCGAGGGGGCAGAGAAACCCGACTGAACCAAAGGCATTTCCTCTGGCGCCATCAGCAGGTCAGAGTTCACGTCTCAGTCCACTCAGTGGACGTTCATGGTCCCCTGAAGATGAACCCTGCCGACTCTGGTGATGCTAACGAGTGCTAACAAGCCCCAGAGAGCTGTTAGCATCCTTGTCACTGTCTCATTGCTCTTCATATTAACACCGTCAGTGAGGAGACGATTCTCTGGGCCTTCAGTGTTTTCCTGTGTACACCACCTTTAACGCCTGAGGCTGAACATAATAAATGACAGTATAATGTCTCTATATAATTTCTCTGTGTCTTATCATTCCTCAGTGCTTGGTCTTTAATTCCCTGTTGGAGTCATCCTTCATGGCCGTGCCACCCACACAAACTACAGATAATTACATTAAACGGCAGCTAACAGCGAGGTACCATCCAGCGTGCCGTACTCCGGCATTAAATCACAACTTACTGCCACTTTTTTATCAGTGAAAGGTCACAGAGGCTCCGGGAGCCGGTGGCTTCTCGCTGAGTACACTAATGCAATGCATAACTCAAGTCTGAATAAAGAGCCCAGGAAGGTGCTCAGAGAGCTGTTACTTGATCAGTTGGCTGACATTTGAGTGTATTATGAAAAATAACTATAATTAATCACAGACACACGTCTCGGGGTAGA
Organism: Toxotes chatareus; assembly: GCA_016801885.1. Lineage (NCBI taxonomy): Eukaryota > Metazoa > Chordata > Actinopteri > Toxotidae > Toxotes > Toxotes chatareus. The sequence continues at coordinate 527,891 of CM028883.1, forward strand.
CGCAGCGGCTCTCCGGGCCGGCCTGGGCCGTAATCAGACCGCAGGAGGAGCGGCTGTGGGGCTGTGCCGGAGCCGAGCCCCCAGCTCTGAACATGTGACACTGTCTATGAGCTCCATGTTTAAGACTTACATGGATCCAGAGACAAACATCAGGTAAATCTGACTGTAACTACATCAGCTCCCGTGTGTGTGTCTGTGCTTTCAGCTGTGAGCTGCGACAGATGGGAGCGGACCGAGTGTTCAGATCCTTCACTTCAGCAAAGGATCGGTTACAACTGAACGTCTCCTCTGACTGATCATCGATGCTTCCCAACCTGTGGGTCAGGCCCCTCCTAAGGGTCACCGCATAAAGGTGAGGGGTCGTATGATGCTCTGATTTGAAACACGTTGGATGTTTTTCCTCTTTGGGCTTCAAACAAGGACACACAACTACACACTGACTCTCACAGACACACAACTACACACTGACTCTATTTTAAGGACTCATGATGCAAAGTTAGAAACCAGTGGTTTCATCTGGATCATACATGTTTGTAACATGATAATGTGAACGTGTCAGTAACCACATCTGTCAGACAGACAGACAGTAAAGTAACATGAAGTGAAAATACTCCTGTGAAGTGAGCGAGTCACCTGAACAGAAAACATAATGAAGACAGCATCACATGTTAAAACGTGTCTGCTGCAGACTGACTGAGAACACAAAGCTGTAGGTCACGTTCTTTATGTGAGGACAACTGACGTCGCCTTCAGACGCTCGGCGTCGTGCTCTGGAAGCTCTGTCTTCAGAGAAGTCAGCGTGCAGAGCGACGAGCCGTCCGGCCTCACTGAAGCAGTTACACAGTAAGTGCTGACATTATGAGCTTCGTCACGGCTGGTTAGTTGCTGTAGATTAAATAAATATACAGATGTAGCTCGTGTAGAAGTTCCTTTTGACTGCGTGTTGCTCTGTGCCTCAGGGATCTGTCCAGGAAACGCAGTCCGTTATCAGCTGAGTCCCTGACGGAGGCTGAGCTTTGTTTCGTGGGTCTGAGGCACAAATGAACGAAAACGTGTTGAAACAAAACAACTCAGATATTATTCTGCTTCAGTTCTGGGTGAATATATAATCTGTGTTTTCAAGATCTGCACACAACAGCTTTCCCTGCAGAGAGTAAAGGGCGGCGCGGCTCCAGGTGAAGCTGGACGCAGACACGTTGGATTTTCTGCTCCATCCTCTGACAGACGTCATCAGGACCCCGACGCACCGAGCCGACCTCAAACAGCCGCGGCAGGCGGAGGCTGAATGATCAGATACTTTACGTCACCTCCAGTCCTCTGTCAAAAGTTGCACTTGAACACGTGACGGAGACAACACATGACAGCTGTCTCTGCAGTGAGTCTGTGTGAGTGGACATTTAGTCAGTTCTCTGTGTTTGTCACAAGAAAAACTGCTGAGACTCCGTTCATTTTCACACCACAACAGACAAACCTACACCTGAACTATCACACACACACACACACACACACACACACACACACACACACACAACCTACTACCAGACCTGTGAACAAACAAAAAATGAATGAACAAACCTTTTCTGTTATTTGAATGAATAAATTGAAACAACAACAGTGCACATGACTGTGTAATGACAGTAAAGTGTATTCTGTTCTATCTGAAGGTTTTCATCACACATCCACTGAGAGGTGACGTTGCACTGACCCCACCCCGAGTCTGTCCCTGAATTCCATCCAGTAAAACTGCTGAGAGAAAATAAAAACATCACCAGTGTTTGCAGTGACAGAAGAAAGGTGAAGCCCGGCGTTCCCTCTGGCTGCAGGAGGAGCCCACAGCTTCTCCATTTTACTCAGTAATGAACACGTTCTCTCCAGATGTGCAGCTGCAGTTAAAGACGTGGCCCAGGTCTGCTGGGGACTCCTCTCCACTTCTATATTTTCACATTTTCCTGTTCTGATTGTTATTTCATAGTGTTGATGAATATTTCAAGGAGGTGCAGCCTATCAGTGTTTGAAGCAAAGTAGCACACAGACAACATCCTGAATAATGCAGGCGTGCAGTTTGAGAAGCCATGAAACTTGTATGGTTAAAGGCGACGTCCAGGTTTGTGAACACAAGCCTGTGTGTGTGTGTGTGTGTGTGTGTGTGTGTGTGTGTGTGTGACACTGTTATTGGTGAGGACAGAGTTCAGAGGGAAACAACAAGCTCCCGCTATTAACACATGGTTTATTCATGAGCTGAGTGCGGCAGACAGACGCGTCTCTGCAGGACGGCGTAGTGTAGAGGGACAGAGCTGATCCGTCACTGCAGGACACCAGGTCCTCATCAGGGAACAAAGATCAGCGTAAACAGCGTTTGACTCAACACCAGCCACTGACACAGCGAGCAGTAACGACCCCGCTGGAGTGCTACGAAGCCTCTCGTGTCTCCTGTACATGAGACTGCTCACGGCGCTGATGTGGCCACAGGAGACTAATTTGGACGGCTTTCATGATAATTGAGAGTGAGGACATCATTACGTCTGAGTGGGCGATCAATGGCTTTCAAAGCACGATGGCTTCTCGTTGGAAAATGAGGATGTGTTCGAAAAGTGACTATCGACTGGAGACACAGACGCAAACAAACAAAAAGTTCTGAGCCCAAGAAAATAATAAACAAGGAGAGAAGAACAAACAACTACACAAACAGCCACGAGCTCAGGTCTAACACCAGGAGCGCGCTGAACCTGAAAACAACAGCTGCTACACTTCTGAATGTGACACACACCAGTCATCACTTTCTAACAGCACTGATGTGCCCAGGGGAAACTCTGATTCTGAAACAAGCTTCATGTATTTTATCTGGAGGGCACAGAAAAATCATCATGCAACAAAGGAAATCTGTGTCAATCATGTTTGTACTGTTCCATATCCAAAACATTCTCCTACGTCACATGAAGTGACATTTTAAATACTGGAGACCAAACATTTTTCCCCGTGAGCCAGAATTCATTTTCTCTGTCGCTGCTCAGCTTCCTCCAGCGAGACCGTTCACACCACTGGTCCTGGATCTGCTTTGAAGAGGAGATTCATCGAGCACGGCATTTATCTGACAGCTGCAGCTACTGGTTACTTTGTTTACAGATTCAGGTTATACTACAAATAAATCAATGAAATCAATATGTGATCAGGTTATCAATAAAATCCATTCACAATGATTAAATTAGTGGACTACATTGGAATATCACCTACAGTTTCTGGTTCCCTTCCAGATAGAATAAAGAAGTGTATATGTTTAATTTATAATCTGTTATATGTAAATAATACAAAAATTAAACTCTGTAACACAGATCAAGCCAGAAGGTTCCAGCCTTTCTGAATATGGTCGTATCGTATCGTATCGCATCGTATCGTATCGCATCGTATCGCATCGTATCGCATCATATCGCATCATATCGCATCGTATCGCATCGTATCGTATCGCATCATATCGCATCATATCGCATCGCATCGTATCGCATCGTATCGCATCGCGCATCGCATCGCATCGCGATCGTATCGCATCGCATCGTATCGCATCGATCATCGCATCATATCGCATCGTATCGTATCGCATCATATCGCATCGTATCGTATCGCATCGTATCGCATCGTATCGCATCGTATCGTATCGCATCATATCGCATCGCATCATCGCATCGTATCGCATCGTATCGCATCGTATCGTATTGCATCATATCGCATCGTATCGTATCGCATCGTATCGCATCATATCGCATCGTATCGTATCGCATCATATCGCATCGTATCGCATCGTATCGTATTGCATCGTGTTGTATCATATCGCATCGTATCGTATTGTATCATTGTATTATATTGCATCGTGTTGTATCATATCGCATCGTATCGTATTGTATCGTTGTATTATATTGCATCGTGTTGTATCATATCGTATCGCATCGTATCGTATTGTATCGTTGTATTGTATTGCATCGTGTTGTATCATATCGCATCGTATCGTATTGTATCGTTGTATTGTATTGCATCGTGTTGTATCATATTGTATCGCATCGTATCGCATCGTATCGTGTTGTATCATATCGCATCGTATCGTATCGCATCGTATCGTATCGCATCGTATCGTATTGTATCGTTGTATTGTATTGCATCGTGTTGTATCATATCGCATCGTATCGTATCGTATCGTTGTATTGTATTGCATCGTGTTGTATCATATTGTATCGCATCGTATCGTGTTGTATCATATCGCATCGTATCGTATCGCATCGTATCGTATCGCATCGTACCGTGCTGTATCATATCGCATCGTATCGTATTGTATCGTTGTATTGTATTGCATCGTGTTGTATCATATTGTATCGCATCGTATCGCATCGTATCGTGTTGTATCATATCGCATCGTATCGTGCTGTATCATATCGCATCGTATCGTATTGTATCGTTGTATTGTATTGCATCGTGTTGTATCATATCGTATCGCATCGTATCGTATTGTATCATATCGCATCGTATCGTATCGTTGTATTGTATTGCATCGTGTTGTATCATATTGCATCGTATCGTGTTGTATCATATCGCATCGTATCGTATTGTATCGTTGTATTGTATTGCATCGTGTTGTATCATATCGTATCGCATCGTATCGTATTGTATCATATCGCATCGTATCGTATCGTTGTATTGTATTGCATCGTGTTGTATCATATTGCATCGTATCGTGTTGTATCATATCGCATCGTATCGTATTGTATCGTTGTATTGTATTGCATCGTGTTGTATCATATCGCATCGTATCGTGCTGTATCATATCGCATCGTATCGTATTGTATCGTTGTATTGTATTGCATCGTGTTGTATCATATTGTATTGCATCGTATCGTATCGTGTGTAGCTGTGTCTCCTCGTCCTGTGTCAGATGTTTTCAGTTCCACCAAAGAAACATTTCACCTCCAAACTTCTCACACGGTTTCACTTCAAAAACTGTTTGAAGAGAAAAAAGATCCAACACTTTTCAAATCAGAGCATCAGACGACCCCTCACATTTATCTGGTGACCCTTTGGAGGGGCCCGACCCATAGGCTGGGAACCACTGGACTAAACTATCTACCAGTATATAAAGTCATTCAAACCAGCTCCACCTGGAGCAGCTACAACAGGAAAATGCCTCTGAAGCATCAATGACTCAGGATCAATGATCTGATCAGAGATCAGCCAGAGGACACAGGAAGCTGTTAATAATCCTGTATTTCACTGAAGTCACCTTCTGAATGCAGAACTTTCAAACCTGAACAGTTCTCAGAACTTTACTCAGATAACACGTCTTCATTTATCAGGATCTTTCTGAGAACATTCCAGACTTAGACCGCTGGTTATTCATGGGCTTTGTTTGATTCAGTAAATGTCTCAAACAGTATTTTGGAGGATGAATTTTCCAGGAGACATCCTTTAACCTTATCATCACGGAACAAAGACATTTCACTTCACTTCAAATGTGAAGGCCACGTACAGGAGGACATTTCAGCGCCCTTTCATACTGACAACAGCAGGTGGGAAACCCCGTGCACGAACACAGAGCAGATAAATCACCTTGCAGAGAGCAGCTTGTGGCACTGAGTGAATCAAAGCAGCATCAAGACAAAGGGGACGGCAGCTGTACAGTTGGACTTCAACCCTTCATGTATGAGTCTAATGATGGTTCATGATCCTTCAGACCGCCGGACTCTGGACTCATTTTAATGACGTATCTCATCATGTGTTGGATGAACAGACGTTCATGGTCCCCTCAGGATGAACTGGAATGGGTTAGGGTTAGCTCTGCTGATCCTCTGACTTTTCCTCTGGCGCCACCATCAGGTCACATTTTAATTTGTCCCGTTCTTTGGTTTATGACCAAATTCCTGCAGAAGTAATGACGTTCCCATCAGCCCCAGCTGCGCTCTGTGTTCAATGCTAATAGGCCAGTGGCTAAACTAAGTTGGTGAACATTAGCATGTCGGCATTGTCATTGTGAACATGTTAGCATGCTAAAGTTAGCATTCTCATCATTCACTGATTGCTTATGAGACGCTGCATCCAGAGCAAATAACAGAGAGATTTATCTCCTTGATAACAAACACTTCACTGTAAACAAAGAGCTGCAGACCAGCTGAGCTCCCTGCGCTCTGCTCCTATATCCACTCCTATATCCACCTGTAAGAGCAGGAAAAGTAATAAACATAAAAGCCACAGAGAGCTTTGGAAAGGATTACGTGTCCATCAGAGGCTGAATGTGTGTGTGACAGAGAATACGTGTCACTTCCTCCCGTATCTCCAGGCCTCCAGCTCTTTTCCTCGAGAAGCACTTATCTCTGGGTGTGTGTGCCCTACTGTTGAGATTATTCAAATTCAGCTCTGTCAGGGGAGGGGGAGAGGGGAATCTCAGGTGCCAATTACCACTGTTCCCTGTCTTTTTGCACATAATTATACACAGATTATTCAACCTCCTGAGTCTGAATGAAAACCCGTATCAGCCTCTAAGTCATTATCCCGTGGGAGAGGGAGATGCGGTTTGTGTGGGACGTTGCAGCGCTGGTGTCATTACATTTATTTCAGCTAAAAAGGAGAAAAAAGACTTGTATACAAGGAACACGCTGAACTGAACACTGAAGAGTAAAGCTGAGGTGAGCGGCGGAGATGAGAGGAAACTCTCCTGTCATGCAGAGTTTGTGGTGGGTACATCACGGGCCCTAATGAGACCACATGAGCAGGTCCACCTCTGCATCCAAAGACAGGTACAGGAGTTGAAGGTAGAAACCTGGATCAGCTCAGCCTGAACTAAAGGAAACGCAGCACTGTTCCAGCAGAAAGTGACTCAGGATAATTATCACGTGACGGTGTGTTCAGAGGGAGGAGTAACGGATCTTACAGGTGTAGCTACAGAGTCAGCTGACTGAGCCGAATGCTTCCACCCCACCCATGAACACCCCTGTGTGAGTGGTCACATGTGTTCAGTGTAAATGCATCGACGTGTGAGCTGGTGACGTCACCTGCGTCAGTGTCAGCTGAGTGTGGGCGTGTCTCTTCACCATCAGTGCCGATGATAAAGCTGTTCTCAGCTCCTGCACAGAAAATGGCTCCGTGCGTTTCGTCTTGGCACCGGAACAAATTCAACATCATCAAGCAGAGGAGCGCGTGGTCACGTAATGGGGTCAGATAATGGGACCTTCATGTTCACGGTTGTGAGTGGAGCTGGAAACTAACCTGTAGCACAGGCTGCATCCTGTCTCCATCTCTGCTGCTTCTCTCCACTGAGTCTGACCCATTAAAAAGAAAAGAGCCATAAAAACAATATAACTGAGGTGATGCTTTAATTTTCTGGCAGTTTCTTCCCACACAGTACGATTCAGTAAAAGTAATTCTGCTGCCAGTTTGAGTTTCTCCACCTATTGTGTAATTTTGAAAAATACCAACAAACTGTGTGTGAACAGCAGGAGAGAAGATGAATGGAGCAGAGTGTGTTACTAAACACCACTTTATACCTAAAAACTCTTTTACTGTGAAATAACTCCAACACAACACGTTCAGCAGAATCACGTCATGTATGTAAACAGCTGGCAGAACAAACACAAGGCTGAACACAACACTACACAACGAGCAATGACAACAACAGCAGGTACAATATTTCCCACGCTCATAAACACAGAGCGCAGCTGGGGCTGATGGGAACGCCATTAGTTCTGCAGGTAGCTGGTCATTAACCAAAGAAGTGGAGAAATTAAATTCTGGCCTGAGGGTGGCGCCAGAGGAAAAGTCCGAGGATCAGCAGAGTTATTCCAGTTCATCCTGAGGGGACCACGAACGCCTGAACCACATCTCATCACGGTCCATTCAGCCCATGCTGGGACATTGGACCAGCGCTGACAGAGAGACGCCACAACAATGAGAAACACTGATTAAAGCTGCTGTGACCATGATACGTGGGCTGATGAATGAATGAATGTGTCACTCAGCCCAGTCCTCTCTGTCCACCTCTGACAGTCTGAGCTGAATCACTGCCTGTGATGAGCTGATGCTACAGACTCTCTGGACCAGTCACTCGTGCACTTTTAGCCCAGAGCGCCGAAGCTGAACAGACTTTAGCCGATGTCACCTGCGTGCTCGGCGTTAATGTCTGAGGACGAAGGACGGAGAGAGACAGAGACGGTGTAAAGGCTGAAAACCCTCCATGAGGAATGGGACATCAGCACTGTTACCCCAGGCTGAGGCTTTAATGTGGCCAGTGAGCTGCAGCTCACATTTCATATGCAGGTGAGTTTAATTAGAGCGGGCTCCCTCCACTCGCACTTTATAAGAGAAAATAGTAACAGTCAGGCACTGTAATGTTATCATGGCACACATGAACACATGAACACATCCCAGCACACATGGTGAATGCTGCTGAGCCACTGTATGTACACGGACCCATGATCTCACTAGCTGCTTCCATGTTTTATGTATTTATCTGCTTCTTTATTGATGTGAAGGATGCTGAGGGCTTTGCACGCCAACCCTGGCTACAACATCCCTGCTCCGTGACTCGTGGCACGTTCTTTCAGGCAGAGGCTTCGTACTTCTTCAGACTGTACATCGGGACCAGACCTTCAGTCAGCTTTATTAGCACGCCCAAAATGCAATGCTATTAGTGCAGGAGGGAGGGCCACGGGGGCCGCAGCACCTCGGCTCACCTCAGCTAAACGTTCAGAGGAGCAGAAAATAACAGGAAATCTCACATTTCTTCACTTTAAAAAGTCCAAAAAACTGAAACGGCTCACCAGAGACAGCTGCAATTTGTTTTTATGCTGCCTGCTGCTTTTACTCCTGCAAATCCAGAGCAGAAACTAACCCGCCATCAGCCTGTGGGGCTGAGGACATGAAAACACATTCTGTGTGCAGAGAAAGACAAGGTGGACATCTTCGGTTTCTGAGACAAGACGCAACATCAGTAACCAGCTGAATGAGACACAGCAGAGTAAGTCCGAACGTGTTAATCCCGAATGTTTTTCGATCTCAGGTCTGAGTCACCAGAATCCACCAAATGTCAGCCGTTTATTCTGAATGAGCTGTTTCACATGTGCAGTACACAAAGCACCCAAACATCTACACCAGGCCACGCCGACTCGTCTCAGAGTCCCTGCCGTGTCCCTGTCAGTGATTATTGAGGTGAGACTAATAATAATCAGAGTTTCATAAACGGAGCTCTGCGGTCGGTGATGGACTGTCCTCCAGGACAAACCTGCTGAGAAGCATCAGTATTGATTTGTTTGTGTCTTGAAATAATTCTGTTTCCTGCACACAGCAGCAGAATGAATTCATGCAAACACTTCCTCAGCGCCCTCAGCCAGCAGCTCCGGCCTTCAAGTGACGAGCAGCCCTGAAAAGCAGAAAGCTTTTTATTGTGTTTCCTTTGTCACTGAGGCTGAGCTCTGTGAGTGAACTGCTAACAGCTCTGCAGCCTGATGCAGCGTCTCATCTCCCGCGGAGATTTCAGTCTTTCATGCAGCAAACTAATGTTTTATGTCCTGAAAGTGGTTTAATGCTCAGTCTAACCTCAGTCATCAGTAATAACACCACATAATGACAGCACGTCCACGTC
>CM028883.1:550000-562500 GCA_016801885.1 Toxotes chatareus
TGTGTGTGTGTGTGTGTACATGCCTAATGCAGCAATTATCACGTCTCCTCTCCAGCTTGTGTTTTACATCAGAAGCCCACAGTTCATGTTTAGCAGCGAGTGCTGAACTTGACTCAGTGAGGTGCGTACGAGGCACAGAGGTGCTAAAAGGCTGAAACAGAGTGAGGTGGAGACCTGTTACTGGGAAGAGGCATGAGAGAGAGTGGATGTGCTGGTTAGATGCCAGACACACACAACATCAAAGTCCTGTATATTTCATTTAGAAAGTGGATTCCTTCAAAGAGCGGGATCAAAAGGGGCGCAGGCTTCCTCTGAGCTAAAACTGTGATTTCCTTTTAAAATGTGTAAATATAAATGCTTTATAAAACTACATGGTTCTGAATATGTGTCACCGTGCTGTCCCGATGGCTCTCCAACACAGCAACAAAACTACAAAAACAACAACAAGATCAAAACAAACAGAAAGGTAGTAAGTGCCTTAGGATGACGGGTGAAATTTAGCTTCTGGCATATTCACACTGACGCTCACTGCTGATCAGCGTGCACTGTCCTCATTCAGTAAACAGACACACACAACACCAAGCTCACTGGTCTGCTCACACCGGAGCTCTCAGACTGCTCAGACACCCTACTGTGTGTGTGTGTGTGTGTGTGTGTGTTGAACCTGTAAACTGAGCACACACTCTCTGGGTGATGTGCACTTTAAATGAACTGAAGCTGAAAAAAAAACCCCCAAACATCAGTCATTTCATTTGTGTGTGGTGCTGGTCGTTACTGTGACCATGATGAAGGAGGTCTCGTAACCTGAAGTCTTTATTTGAACCCAAACCATCATCTACACATTAACCTAACACATGACAACACCTCATCTGTGTGTGTTGTGTGTATGTGTGTTACTACACATGAAAGTGTTCAGCATGAAAACAGTTTTCTATCAGTTACTGATCCTGATGTGTTTAACTAACGTGTGACCTTTAAAACATGTCACACATGCAGCCTCATTTACAACTCACACATCTGTCCTGTGACCACTGAGTCACCACAGATACCATACACACCAAACATTACAGTCACCCTTTACTTCAAAAACACCATGTATAAAACAACAACAACAACAACAACAACATTACTCTCAGCCGATGCAACAAGTGCAGGAGAAAAGATCTACGATCATAAACACAGAGAAGAACCATTCACAACACTGTGCTTCATCTCAACCCATCAGTGGGTCAATGTCCATTTTACAATTCAAGAAAATAAATCCTGTATTTTCTCAGCCCAGCTAATCGAATCCATTTGGTTTGTTTTTATACCAAATACAGGAACTGTATCTGACTAACAGGAGCAACAGGAGCTCAGGTATGATGGAGAGATCTCTGTCCAAGGATGACAATTTCAGTCACTTATATGCATCATGGACATAATGAACCTCTAGGCTTCCATATGTTTAAGATATGACCATCACTAGTGTGAGCCTATCATCTGGTACAGGCTTTAAACATCACACACCAGTCCCCCGTCATAACTAATATCCAGGCGTGGAAGCTCATCTTTGAAGGTACGGTGCGTCTGAATTATGTTATCAGAAATGCCAAGCTCAAATCTGTAATTACACGGTCTGAGTCACATCATCTGCTGTCCTTCAGCAATCAAAACCAGGACGACTCATCCTCATTCTCAATCAGGCTGTGCCTGACTCATCCTCACTGGAGGTATTGCTCATCAGGAAACCTTGGCCAAACATTACAAAGAAAAACACACACTGTTCCACACGTTTATAAAAATATCACTGAACTCTGTATATTCAGCTGTTTAAATAAGCAGAAGCTGGTTTTAGATTGGAGGCCTCTGCTGCTTTCAGGTTAGCTGCAGAATGTGTTGGTATCGATTCCCTGGTTTAGAAAACACACATTCAGGAAACTTGCCAGCACATGTTCCTGCTGATCAGCTGTAACAAACACAGGCTGAGGTCCAAACACTGAAGGCCTGATGATTTTACTCATGTCTGCAAATGAGTCTTTGTAATGAGTTGTCAGGACTGTAATGATCACACTACATGTACACCGATGTGAAAAGCTCTTGCAGAGGTGCTGTAATTAACTCAGTGATTTGTGATTTCATTTCTGGAAATGATGGTTCAGTCTGAGGCTGCTCTCTGCAGCAGACACAGGTAACGAGCCTGCATCATCTGCTGAGCAGAGCTCACATCGTTACCATTAACACAGGACAGCGTCTCTGCTCTGAGAGGACAGCGCCAGGCTATCAGCTGCATCTGGGATTTAAAGGGGATGTTTCAGTGAAGTGTTTTCACCGGAGATTTCCTGTTCTGCTTACCATTAGCAGTCCAGTTTGTCGAATGAGCATGGTTTGATCTGCTGCCCTGATCAGCAGGACATCTTCACTCCTACCGTTTCATATCACATTACAAAAATGACTCTGTGACCAGAGAGTGCTCTGCCACCACTGTGGCTAAGGTTTGGTTAGGTTCAGGACTGCTAACTTGCTGATGTTTACCATGTTCACCATCTTAGTTCAGCATGTTAGCATGCTAACATTAGCTAATTAGCACTAAATACAAAGTAGAGCTGGGCGGATGGGAGCATCATTGGTTGTAGGGGCATTTGTTCACAAACCAAAGCACTTGATAATTTACAGCAAAGACTTCATGGACCCACGAATCCACCCCAGCCTCCCTACAATGTTTTATGGCTCTCATAACGTCACAGTACTTCTTCTTGTTCCTGACAGACCAGAGTCGTGATTCAGACAGCGGCAAGGATCCTTTTCAAGGAGACTTCAATATGGGTCATTTAGCATTGGAAGAACATGACGAATGCTGTTGCTTTCCTTGCAGTGATCTTCTGCACAACCTCTACACTTATACCCAGATGCTTCTCAGAGATCCTGGTTAAAGCCATGATGTTCCTTACATTTGTCAGACAGTAATCATCTGACCACACAGACTGACTGCAGTTTAGCTTCTTACTATTGACAGAATCTGAATGTTGTCCCTGTAACATCACCCTTACATCTGTAAAAGGCTGTTTTAAAGCCTGAGGCTCGTCGGCTTGTCGGCTCCCGGAGCCAGAAAATCTGAAGCGCAGGTTTATCTGATTTATCTGCTTTGACACGGAGCACACTGCTCCACTGGCATTCCTGGACTTCTTGTGATGCTCCTGCTGTTCAGGAAGGGCGCAGCAGGAGGGAGGTTTCCTCCTGCGGTGCTGTGTGTGGATGGTGTCGTGCGTGGATAGTAGCAGTGACACGAAGGCGGCCGCTGGCTCTACCAAACCCAGCCACCGTCACCTTGCATCCTCCGCGTCTCTCTGGCTCTGATGAGAGAAAACTTCCTGGCGGTAGGGGCTGTCACAAAGATTCCTACCTCCTGGTCTCAACCAGGGAAACCACTCAGGTTTCTGTCTCCCAGGAGGAGCCTCCGGGCCGTCAGCACACATGGCTTGTAGATACCTGGGCTCTGAGAATCTCATTAAAGTCTGATGTTTGTTTGATGCTTACCTGGAGGCAGGTAACACACCCAAACATACACAAAAGATATACACCCACCTTAACTCAGTGCTTCACAGTAATAACCACGTTTCCCTTGGTGTAGACATGGATGTGTACAGGTGTGTACAGGTGTGTACAGGTGTGTACAGATGTGTAGCGGTGCGTATGCACAGGTATATGCATATACCCACCTCTGGGCAGAGGGATTCACAGTGTGTGTACCGAAAATCATCCACAGATTCAGTCTGTGTCAGTGTCTACAGCAAATTACTGAAAATGCATCCAACACCAGAGAAGCTTCCGTACACATCAGCAATGTGACAATACTCATTACAACAAAGGATCCATATTATAAATACATGTACCAAAGGCACGCTGCTCCTAACTGTGTCTATTTAAATGACATTAACAGGTTCTCACTGCTCATTTCACTCTCAGCTACTCAAGGTGAAACTACTGGCTGCTGGTTAGTTTAATCAGTAACTGCATCATAATTTATCAGCTCGTTTAAAATATTAATCTGTGAAGCAGAAACTTTAGCTGTCAGACAAATGCAGCTCATGGCAGTATGAAGCAGCACATACTGTGTGTGACCTGGAGAACAGTATGTGAGTGAATGTACTCTGTGACTCTCCGTCCCTGGTGCTGATCGCCGTCACCCACACGTTAGGATGCATTAGCCATGTTGAGAAACTTTCAGGAACTAAACAGAAGAGAAACAGAGCTCCTCTGGGAGGCAGGAAAAAAAAAACTCAGCGTCGCTTGATTAAACTGGGAAATTCATTCATACTGGACTGAACCTCTGGTACTGTCCTCTAACATGCAGCATCATATCCACGTGCTGAGAGAGGGGAATTAAACACACTGCGGTCAGCACCAAACTGTTTTCTTAGACTTAGTTTGCTTTCAGAATAAAGCAGAGCGGGTGAGTGTGTGTGTGAGTGTGTACAGCTCTGGTGTGACACTTTCTCTTATTGATTTTTTTCTGTGTGGATCCAATGAATGTAGTGAAAATAAAATGCCATGAAATCCAATAGAGGAGAGGAACAATAAGCCGATACCCTGTTTAGGAGATGCAGTGTAGCAGCCAAGCCCTGCACAATGGGCAATAAATCAATGTTACTGACAACTGTCCACACTGTGTCTCTGTAAACGACACAAACCGAGTGAAACCAGCGAGATCAGCTGGTGCTCTGACCCACAGCCAGATATATCTGATGCAGGGCAGACGCTCTGATACAGTCTGCTCACACTGCTCAATGAAAACACACACTCACACCACACCAACACCCTGCGGCCAGCTGGGTAAATGAGGGCTGCACACACACACACACACACACACACACACACACACACGCACGCACGTGCAGGAATACACAAGCGTGTTGTGAAAGGCCAGCCATGCCGATTAGGACGCTCCCCAAGGTGCTATGCATCTTATCTGCACTTCTTAGTGTGCCACCTGTTAGCCCGCTAACAGATATGGGACAGCCCACTGAAGGGCACCTGAAGGTGCACTGAGAACAGATAAGCAGTAAATTAGAGTCCACATAATGCAGACCCAGGATCAGTCCACACGATACGGGGTTAACTGTGGAACCGAGACCTCCTTTAAATGGAGATTCCAATCTGAGCATGAGCGCAGCATGTACTTATACAGGTGATACAGGTGAGACCAGGTGAAACCAGGTGAATTCACTTATCAAAGCTGGTATTTACATAGAATCTGCTCAGTGTTAAACTACTGTCAGCACCACTCAACAACCAGTGGGTTTAGTTTTTCATTAAAAGCTGAACTACAAAGGGAAGGTCTGCTGCTTTTCATGTCTGTGTGCTGCTTCTTTTTTCATTCATTCATTTTCATTCATGTCTAATAATTAAAACAAAGAACTAATAAATTAATTAAAGATAGCAGCACCAGGTTGTCTTAGCATTATTATCAGTATTTCTGTAAACATCACTTCCTCTGTCCATCTTGACTACAGCTAATGCTGCCTGTTTGGGGGTTACGGCTGCTTAAACGCCACTGAGCACTTGAACACATGGTTTTGTTGGTGGTGGCTCCAACCAGGGAAGAAACAGTGGAACAGATTTGTGATTTTCCAGCTAAACTCCAGTGCCTCAGGGAGTCTTCACCTGTTTTCTACAGACACACACAACACAACACAACCCAGAATGAAGGTGAAAATTCACCTCTGTGCGTTGCTTATGTTCTGTATATGACTTTGTATATGGCTGCCTTTATGGTATGGAAAGTATTTAGTGATGTATGCACAACAGGACACAGTCTCTCAGGGTCTCACCCTGTGAGGACAGGGGTGGGAGCAGATGTGAGGAAGTCCAGGAAACAATGAGGAAATGCATCCCACAGAGCGAGAGCTGCTTCCTCCTCTTCCATCACGGAAAACGAGAAAAAACAATCCCATAAAAATCAATACACCTCGCACCTGACCTTTGACCCCAAGGTCAAGACATTTGGCAGGCATTTTCTGTTGGCTATATGAAATATGTCACATATATGTCAACATGAATGTGTAATTAATACATTTAGTTGTTCTCGAACACGGCAGTGGTGAAAGATAAACAGTGACCTCTGACCTCTGACCTGTTAGTTTAAACAAACTAGATAGAAAATGTCCCATCTCATTGAAGTGAAATTCATTTCTTTTTCTTTCAGCAACGTCGTCAGACGACATTCAGGCATCGGTTCATTCATTTACAATTTTAATGAGGATCATGATCCACAATAAACCAACAGCTGCAGCTTCAAATCAAACAACATGGAACAAGTTCCACGGAGTCAACCCAGGACTGAAGGTAACAACAAGTAAGACTCAACAACAGGTAACAACAGTGGCTCACTAATCTCAGAATGAAATCAAATCATGGTTTTTCCATCCAAAGCCAGAACTGTGCTGCACCATGATTCTAGTCTGAGCTGCGACCGACAGTTTCCAAGAACCTCACCAGTGTTATACACGTCCTGATACCGACCAATCCCCACGGATCACACTGCAAACACACATCTTCCACTCAGCAGAGCTTCTATGGTTGTTCGGTTCCGCTGTTTAGTTTTCATTTAGCTGCACATGGAAAACAAGGGCTCTGCTTCCTAACGTGACAGGACAGCATTTTAATACTGTGCTTTAGTGTGAACCAACTCATGATGGCCAACTTTAACGTTACAGTAACACCCTAACAACAACAACAACAACAAAAACAACAATAATCATTTGCAGAGCACATTTAAAACTCAGGTCACACAGTGTGCCTCCTTCCACTCAGGTCCCAGACTCAGAGCACACAGTGAGATACTTAGCAGCTATTTAAGCTGCACTCACTTATACCTCCATGTGATGCATCACTGGAGCCTCAGTGATTTACAGTTTAGTACATGTCAGAAGGAGAGAAAACATTTTCCCATAATCCCCTTCAGCCCAGAGGTGCTGGAGTGTTTCAGGTGATGACCTTTACATCCTTGCTATCGCTCTGTCAGATATCCAGACACCGACAAGGTGCTGCTGCGTTGTGGTGTTGGGTTAGGTGTGAACATTTAATTCATGACATTTAGCATGGCGCTCTTCAGCAGAGAGACTGTACAGTAAGTGAACAGGTGGGGGTTTAGTCTCTGAGTCAAGGACAGAGCGATTTCTCATACAGCTGTGGTGGAGGCTCAAACTTTAACCTTTCAGCAAACCGTCCAATCTTTCTGAGCAGCAGTCTCCGGTCTTCTTTGTGTTGTCTGTCGGGGTCGGCCATTACCACGCCCTCTTCAAAGGACAAATACACTTCACTTCAAACCGTTTCCCCCTGAAGGTGTGTGTTTGGCTCTGATTCTCTGTGGAGCACAGCGGCTGCAGTAAACCTGAGTTAACAGTTTTTACAAATGAATAAAAAGAACATTTCTCCTGCAACTTTATCCACTGCTGTTCACTCGCATGTTTAGAAACTGCTGCATCGTTTAGGAATCAACAGGAAACCGTGGAAAAAGGCTCAGTGACACTGAAACGAGGGAAATCACAAGAATCATAACGATAATGGGATAAAGAGCACTGACCCCCCCCCCCTCCCTCTCCTGTCATACTCCCACATACAGGCCAGAGAGATCATCTTTAAAAGAACTGTCAGCTTTGGTTCGTATATCTTTTAATACTAAATCAATAATACGTTTCCTGAGCCGCAGAATTTATGCTGTCAACACAGAGCCCTGTGATGGCCATTCTCCGTCCTGCAGGACGTCCGTCTTCATCCTGCATGTGACACTCAAACCCAGTGTGTGTGTGTGTGTGTGTCATTGCTGCTGATTTCATAGATTAGGTCACAGCGAGCACAACAGAATCACAAGCCTTCAAACAGCAGGGGTGTTACTGAACACTCACAATCAAACCCTCCAGTTAGAAACCTCTGGGCTGACTGATACCTTTACATGACGGCTGATCCTGTTCTGTCAATATCCTCCACCTGAACCATGTCTGAAGCGCTCAAACACAAATCCACCTTAATTATATACATATACATATATATGGCTTAAAAATAACTTCAACTGCAAAAGCCTCCCCTGCATGATAACTCAGTTATTTCTCTCCAGGCAGTGTAGACTGTAGGAATGAAAATTTCATGACTTTATTAGAAAAAGAGATGTGTGTGCGTGTGTTTGTATGTGGGAAGGCAACATGTTGAGATAACAGCACACGCTGCAGCTAAAGAGACTCCCACAGAAAGATGGGGTTAAAACTAAGAAAAAAGAAGTAAATGCATGAGGGAAGGAGAAAACCATGAAGCACAAAAGGAGTTAGAGAGAAGCCCGTGCTTTTCACACTGCTTTTCCCATGATGCCCTTCTTATTCTTCATAAGACGTCTCTGTTCCCGCAGCTTGTTACTTTGCTCTTGGCGGCATGACAGTCCCTTCCTACCCTCGGTGGTGTGTTAGCCGTGATGAGAGGAGGCCGGAGGTGGCAGCTGAGACAGTGAGAGCGGGGGAGAAAGAGTAGGATGGGAGAAGGTGATGGAGGGGGGGAAGCACGCATGGCATAATGGAGGAAGGTGCAGGGGCAGAGAGAAAGAGGGAGGAAAGAAGAAAACTGTTTAGAGAAGAAGAGTGGACAGAGGGGGGATAAGAACCAGGGGCAGATGGTGTAAGGATGAATGGACTGATGGAAGGAGTGGGCTGTGAGGAGAGGGAGGCAAAATCTAATTTATAAAGAGAAGAAGAGAAGGATGGACCGTAAGACAAGCCAGAGGGAAAGAGAGAGTGATGGTGAGGGAAAGAACACATGAAAGGAAAGAAACTGGGAGAAAAAAATATGAAGGGTAACGGATGATGAGGGAGAGGAGAGATGAAGAGGAGAGGAGAGGTGAAGAGGAGAGGGGAGGGGAGGAAAGGGGAGGTTAGGGAAGAAGAGGAGAGCGGAGGGGAGGGAAAGGGAGGAGAGGAGAGGTGGGAGGAGAGTCACAGCTTGCTGAGAGTGACGCATGAGAGAATCCTGAGGAGCCTCCAGGCAGACTTCCACCAATAGTGGGTGAATTCCTCCATCCTACAGCCCGATGCCATGGCAACGCCACGCAGAGACTGGCTGGAAGTCAAGTGGAAAGGCTACATGTTAGCCTGCACGACGTGGAAGAAAGGCTAATTCGCATTTGCCTGCTATGTCTCAAACTGACTGGAGTCACATGACCCACCAAGCGAGGGGGGGGTCGTCCTCACTTTCATACTTTTATGTTGACTTTCTTAAAGTAGCTATAATAATTTTTTTGCTCGTAAGAAGGAAAAGCCTGTTGGGCTGTGAGTCTGCTTTCAAAGTGCAGGCACCAGAATCTGCTCTGCTGAAATGACCTTGGACACAACATTAAAGCTTCTGTCTGAAGGGACTGACCCTGAGCGCTGATCTGTTCGCTGCTGGACAAGGAATCTGTCCTGTGGGGATCAATTAAGCATCACATTAATATTCCTCATCCTGTCTGAGGGCACACTTTCCACTGGACCTCTGAATGCTGGGCTGATGCAGTGTGGAGGGGACAGCTATACTGGCACCGTCTTTTTTCTGTAACTGTTTCACAGATACATGGATGTTTATTAATGATGGACAGTGAAGAGGTAGTAAGTCACACTGAGTCTCCTGTCTGTGTTTTCATTTTGATGCACCTGTCCTTTTATCTGTCCCTCTAGGACTCTTTGTCCTGGGGGTTTATGGTGTGGCTAAAATATTTCCATCTTACATGAAAGAAGGCAGTGAGTTGTGTATATTATGGTGCAGATTGCACCTCAGTGAGGGTTAGAACAGAGAAAATATGACGTCTCACAGAAAGAACCACTTCAAACATTAAACCGTGAAAAGCAGTTTTGACTGAATGAATATTGTGTCATGTCAGTAACTGCAGCGTTACGTTTACCATCTCAGCTGGACGCTGATGCTAAACATACTCAGTGGAAGTGTGAGATCTGATCTGTCGCTGTGCGTAGGGAGAGGAGCGTTCACATCAGTGTTCAAACTTCACCTGCGGTTACAGGTACAGAAGTAAGGCCTGTAAACTGTAAACACGTGACTGACAGGTCACATGTGTTTGTGGATAAAGAAGAACAAAAACAAAGCTCATGACTGATCAGTGCGATCAGGTTTATCTGACTGACACCGACCTGGCAGATTATTATTTATTGTGACTGTGTTTCTAAAACTGACACCAAGGATACATGTTAGTGGATTTATATACAGGACCCATCACGCCGGCTTGCTCTCTCTACCCCTCAGACATGAACACACACACACTCCACAGCCTTTGCTGAAATATTTGCGAGGCGTTTTTTGTTAGCTCCACTCAAGGATGCAATTTTCTTTTCAGCATTGGAGGAGACATCTACTGGAAACAGCTCGAGGCGACTCAGCTGTAGTATTTAACAATGACAGTCGCATGTTCTTAATGGGATGTTACTCATGTGGATAATACACTGCATCATATCCTGTCAAGACAAGGACACACTAGTAATATTTATTTCTCATAATTAATGTATTATATTCTATTCAATTATAAGCCACAGGTAAATAATGATAAATGTCAATTCTTATTCTGTATATAAATGGCGCTGAACACGGTCTGACATTTAAAAATGCCACCTCTGGAGATGCACAAGGACAAAAATACAACATTATGTTTGTATATCATATATCTTACGTTAAAAGTCACGCTTCAAACACACAACCCTTCATACAAAAACTGTTCCCTAGCAGTTACAGTGGAGCTCAGATAAGAACATGCTTAGGAAACACGCTCTCTCCCCCGTGGCCTTATTTCCATATTGGTCATGAGACAAAGCTAAGAGCTCAGAAACTAGTTGAAATATGTCGACGACTACTTCGGTTCAGACTTTTCATCTAACAAAGTTTTAATCTGTCTATTAATGTAGTCTAAATTTAAATTCATGATATTCCCATCAGCCCCAGCTGTATGTTGCATGTCCCAGTACAACCTCACAGAGTCGCACACACAGCTGTGAGCTCTCTGCCTTATTTTAGTGATGCTGGGATTTTGAGGTTTACTTCATCAGGTCTTT
Source organism: Toxotes chatareus (assembly GCA_016801885.1). Classification (NCBI taxonomy): domain Eukaryota; kingdom Metazoa; phylum Chordata; class Actinopteri; family Toxotidae; genus Toxotes; species Toxotes chatareus. The sequence goes on from CM028883.1 coordinate 561,055, forward strand.
TTTCCAGTGTGAACATTCCAGACTGAAGACGAGCTCAGAAACTCTGCAGTGGGCAGGACGACACCTCGACTGCACACTGCACTCCAAAAGACTACACCTCTTCTTTTAAACGTGAAAATAAAAGTACTGCCGAGCCACTCTGCAAGGTTGTGATGTGTTGTGTTGTGTTGTGTTGTGTTGTTCTGTGCTGTGCTGTGTTGTGTTGTGCTGTGTTGTGTTGTGCTGTGCTGTGTTGTGTTGTTCTGTGTTGTGTTATTCTGTGTTGTTCTGTGTTGTTCTGTGTTGTGCTGTGTTGTTCTGTGTTGTGTGCTGTGCTGTGTTGTGCTGTGCTGTGTTGTGTTGTGTTGTTCTGTGTTGTGCTGTGTTGTGTTGTGCTGTGTTGTGTGTGTGTGTGTTGTGTTCTGTGTTGTGTTGTGCTGTGTTGTGTTGTGTTGTGTTGTGTTGTGTTGTGCTGTGTTGTGTTGTGTGTGTGTTGTGTTGTGTGTGTGTTGTGTGTGTGTTGTGTTGTGCTGTGTTGTGTTGTGTTGTGTTGTGCTGTGCTGTGTTGTGTGTTGTGTTGTGTTGTGTTGTGTTGTGTTGTGTTGTGTTGTGTTGTGTTGTTGTGTTGTGTTGTGTTGTGTTGTGTTGTGTTGTGTTGTGTTGTGTTGTGTTGTGTTGTGTTGTGTTGTGTTGTGTTGTGTTGTGCTGTGTTGTGTTGTGTTGTGTTGTGTTGTGTTGTGTTGTGTTGTGTTGTGTTGTGTTGTGTGTTGTGTTGTGTTGTGTTGTGTTGTGTTGTGTTGTGGTGTTGTGTTGTGTTGTGTTGTGTTGTTGTGTTGTGTTGTGTTGTGTTGTGTTGTGCTGTGTTGTGTTGTGTTGTGTTGTGTTGTGTTGTGTTGTGTTGTGTGTGTTGTGTTGTGCTGTGTTGTGTTGTGTTGTGTTGTGTTGTGTTGTTGTGTTGTGTTGTGTGTGTGTTGTGTTGTGTTGTGTGTTGTGTTGTGTTGTTGTGTGTGTGTTGTGTGTGTTGTGTTGTGTGTGTTGTGTTGTGTTGTTGTGTGTGTTGTGTTGTGTTGTGTTGTGTTGTGTTGTGTTGTGTTGTGTTGTGTGTGTGTTGTGTTGTGTTGTGTTGTGTTGTGTTGTGTTGTGTTGTGTTGTGTTGTGTTGTTGTGTGTGTTGTTGTGTTGTGTGTGTTGTGTTGTGTGTGTTGTGTTGTGTTGTGTTGTGTTGTGTGTGTGTGTTGTGTTGTGTTGTGTGTTGTGTTGTGTGTGTTGTTGTGTTGTGTTGTGTGTGTTGTGTTGTGTTGTGTTGTGTTGTGTTGTGTTGTGTTGTGTTGTGTTGTGTTGTGTTGTGTGTGTGTTGTGTTGTGTTGTGTTGTGTTGTGTGTTGTGTTGTGTTGTGTTGTGTTGTGTTGTGTTGTGTTGTGTTGTGTTGTGTTGTGTTGTGTTGTGTTGTGTTGTGTTGTGTTGTGTT
>CM028883.1:567500-725000 GCA_016801885.1 Toxotes chatareus
AGCGATCGTTCCCCCTTCCTCCTTAATACCACACCAATAATGAGCTCCACTGCTCGAGCAAGACAATCACTCCCCTTCTTCTCTGAGGTAAACAATTCTTTCAGGATTATGGACCAGACTACATGTCACATCCCAGTGGTTCACTTGTAAAGGCTTATTTGAATTAAGAAAAAACAAAACTAAAATCCCTGACACAGTTGGCAAACACGCAGAGGTAATTAGACGCTGCTAAGCAGTTTACTGAAGATGCCGACACAAAGACATTAAATTACAACTCTACTGTGTCAGAGAAGAGAGCAGGGAGAGGTGGATGGAGGGATGATGAAGGGAAACATGATGTGAACATACTGCACACTGACTGCTGTCAGCTCTGTGGACGGCAGCGTCCGTCGGACAACCACAGACACATGTCAACAACTGTTGGATGGACAGTGAGGAAATGTGGTGTCATCAGGTCAGCGAACGGCATTCCCATCAATGTTAGCATGCTAACATGCTAATCTATGACGATTAACGTGTTACTTTTCCTTTTCTTCCTAACATTTGTCTCCAAACATCATTGTAGCACAGCACCGCCTCACAACACGCAGTGAGGTTCAGTTTTCTATCACTGTGTCAGGACTGCAGTTTCACCACAGCATGGAAAACACGACTCAGATCATATTAAAACCAGCTCGGTCCAGTTTGCAGCAGCGACGCCCTCAAACTGAATGTCAAATGATAAGATGTGTCCAGACTCTCTGAGTTTCTGCAGCTGAAGAGACAGTTCACATGGACCTTTCAGAGGCTGTGTGTGCATGTGCGTGCGTGTGTGTGTGTGCAGTTATTTGTAAGGCTTTCACTAAGTAATTCTATGTCTTAATCTGGTTTTTAGAAAGCTAACTGTGTTTAGTTTTCCTCCTAGCTCAGTACGGCAGATTAAATAAAAGAGTCATCTATAGTTTAACAAATGCTGCACTTATTAACTTTTAATATTTCATATTTTCCTTCGCAGCTAACAGAGTAAGTGATAGAAGCTGTCACATACTGTGAAGTGAATATTTTAAGATGTTAATTATGTTTTCTACTGCAGCCTCTGTGCAGATACGGGGCTTTGTTTATTTACTTCTGACTGAATGTGTTTGGTTTATAGCTTCCTTATATATGTGCTACAGAACAAGCTGAAGCCTTGACCCTGACCAAGCGTCGGTGACTATTCAGCACACGGAATGAGAAACTGTAGAGGTTACAGTCAGTTCCTAAGACGTTCTCTCAGTGCTATTTACCAGCTCCTTCCTCCAGACCAGACCAATCATCACCTGTCTCGTTTTCTCAACGTCTGATAATATTAAGCTCTGCCGGGGGCTATGGGAGCACTTACACCCGTGCTTCTCTCATTTTAACCCATTCAATCCACATACATGACGATCACAGATCAAACTGATTCACACAACAACACAACGAAAACGTCTTTAACTCTAATGGATCTGACTGAAGAATCAGCAGAGTGTGTAACTGGTTAAAGAAATGATGCTATAACTCAGGATGTATTACTCTGCTTACTGCTGGCATATTAGAGGAACCACTGGTTAAGCAGTTATTTGGATAACAGACATTATATTTCAGTCAGATGTGGAGTCCTGCAATGGTCAGCACTGGAACATAAGAATGGGTTTTATGAAATGTAGGATTATACCACTGTTAGCAGCACAGAAGAATCAGAATCATCTCCAGAATCTTATTCATGTAAGAATATGGTTGGAGGTCGTGGTTAGTGACACTGAACCAGGCTGCATTACGATGAGCTGCGTATGCAGTACACTGGTCCTGTGTATTGGACTGCACTGGATTTAACAGGTGGACCTAACGTATGTGTGTGTGTGTGTGTGTGTTATATCTCAGACATGAAAATGCCCCTCAGGGCAGACGACACATTTACTCAGTTTCCGCAGCTTAAATCCTGGCGTTGTAGGAGGGATTTACAAAACTGACCCCAGATCAGCGTTCAAATGTCACCTGAGCTTTTACACTAATACCCATAATACCCTGAACCAGCGCTCTAATCTCGTCTTCGCAGTGACCTGATCACGTCTTCATAGTGACATGGTCTTACACAGAGACACGCTCTTCAGGCGCACCGCACAGGTCATGAGTTAATTAGATTTTAATGAAACGTTTAAACTGAAACTGCAAAGAGTTTGAAAATCATTAAGTGTTTGTTCTGGACTATGTGACGTTACTTATGACAATCCTGTGATTAATGTGTAGAGCCACCTCCCCACAACCGTCATCTCACAGATTAGTAAATGTCACAGCAGCCTGACCATTAGGTTTGGATCCATCATGGATTAGATTTTATTTTTTGTGCACACATGGAAATTGAGGCCTGATCGTTACACTAGAAGAAAGATCAGGGGGTCATTGAAAACACTCGGGCCATGAATATCGGCAGCAGAATCTGGCCAGTAACTGCTGATAGGGATGTCCCGATCCAGTTTCCTTGGCCCTGATCCCAGGTCCTTCAATATTTAGTCTCATTTGATGCCAAGAAGCTCAGCAAAGTGAAAATAACACACAGCAGCCAAAAAAACAGAAATAACAACTGAAGCCTATTCAATTTTTCACTCCACATTCTGTATGAGCCACTATCCTAATTCAAAACTATGAAGCCGATCAGTTTCAATTATTGATCAGAGACAGCACGTATGAAAGTTTAACTGGGACAATGTGACTCTTGAAACTGATGTGAGATCAGCTGATGGTTTGTTAGAAAGCTATCTCACTCTGTTGGAGCTTCTATATATACTGTATATGGTTATTATTCAGTAAACCACAGCACTGCAAAGAACAGCCTGCAAAAGGTGGGACAGTGAAAATGGTTTTACATACTGAGTCCAAACTCCAGGTTGATTTGCGAGTCAGTGAGAGCTGATGTCTCTGTCACAGAGCTGCCACAGATCAGTGTTTGGTTATGCTGTTCTGGGGGGGGAGGGGGGGCACCGGTCACACTGACTGACAGTTTACAATATGCACAGTGGTTATCTTAACAAATGGCATTCTGCATCTGTGAGAGCTGCTGTGACAGTGAGAGAGGACGAGGGGAGTAATGATGTGTGACTGTGGGTCATTTTAAATGACATGCGTCAGATTGAGCTCCAGGGAACACAAGACTTTTTTATGTAATGGCCTGATGTTGTTGTTGTTGTTTACCTTCAAGTAAGATTTTCTATGCACATGAACAAATGTACATTGACCCTCGCAAATGTAAACACACTAACGCACAGGTAGTACGTTTGCATTCAGTCAGAAATGTGACGTATGAACATACACTCACACAAGACAGCAACAAACCCAGGGACAAACATGAAGAGGCAACCAGGCTCATATGTACTGTGGATTTACACACGGAGGAATTTACACACGCACACGCACGCACACACACACACACGCGCGCGCACACACACACAGAGTGAGTGAGTGAGCATGCCTTTGTTCTGAAGTACAGTGGCAATTTGATGCAATCAGGTTAATGATCTTAATCCTGTGTTTCAGTCAATAACTCAAATGCCCATATGACCCTGAGTTCTAGCTGAGGCTGTACAGCATTTCTGTGAGTGTGCAAAGCATTAATATTATTATTTATGTTATTATTATATAGAGGGAGATCCCCCGGGCAGATTAAATTATAATCATCTGACATGCAGATCGTAACATCGGCATAAAAAACAAAAAACGTGTTTGTTGTTTTGTTCTCAAAACAGCAAGCATGTTACCTGAGACAGAGGTTTGTCAACAGGAACATGTTCTAAGCATGCTTTGATTTTATGTACAGTGAATAGTTTTTCAGTAATAGCTACTCAATGAATTTACATTCTGTAGTTATCTATTAAAATATAGTAGTTTTTATTATTAGCGGTGGAGTCTGCTGCTCCCGCCCCGGATTCAGATTCCATGTAAGACAGCCTGATCTGAGCTTCACTGTTCACTCTCCTGCAGCTGGATTAAGTTACTGTGAATTCTAACACAACATTTCCTGCTGCTGCAAAACATTAAAACACTTCAGCCGGTCGAACACCGGGTGGCTTTTATTGTGAAGCAGTTACAGGAAACAGCCGATCGATCATCAAAAACAGCTAACAGCCATTTTAAGCACGTTTTCATTTCATTTCTCAGCAACGTAACCAGCTCCTTGGTCTGAGCCATGCTGCTGTGTGGAAAACTTTATTAAAACAGCCGCAGTCTGTTTGGCTGCTCTGTCAACAGATACCAGCCTCTCATGTTGGACTGAATGATCTGAATGCTGGCTCTCTAACATTGTCCACGTCCTGTTTGTATCATGTTTTATATGCTGCATGTCCTTGTCCTCCTCTCTTCCATTCCCAGCTGTCCTATCTTCCTCCTTTCACCCGGCCCGGCCACTGGTTACCTGTAGAACTAATAACATTTCCATCGGCCTCACATTTCTGACATTTCAAAAGGAAACAACCGTTTATCTCAGCAGTTTGAGTTTCTGCAACAGGACAAGGTGGAGAAACTCGATGTTTAAAGATTTTAAGTTTTTCTTTTTCTGTAAATCATAAAACAAAACAAGTGCAAACACTGCAAAACCAGACTGAAAAAACAGGTTTACAATCTGTCTCACTACAACAGAAAGTGGAAGAAAATGAAGTGAACAAACCGAAATAATTGAGAATCGACTGAAAGTGATGGAGGCAGAACATCCATTCTGAGTCTGGCAGGAAAACAGGTGTTCTGACATTACTGTACAAAATTTCTCACAATGAAATAACAGTAAAATTACAGCAATGAAAATGGAAACAACAACAAAAAGCCCAACACTCCGAGGAAATGCATTTATGTTTATCTCTCTGTGTATTTATATACATTTATACGAGTTATTCTGCAGGACAAACTCTCACTCATCATTCCTCCGTCTTTCCTCATTAATCTCCCTCTAACTTTCTACACCGGCTTATAAAGCACTGATTAGTGCTCAGAGGGAGTCACCACTCGTAAAGTTCAGACTGAACCACGCTCAGCTTTGACTGAACACATCATCCAGCAAGGTGCTGCCCTGACAAATCAAACACACACACACACACAATCCCTCCCTGCTAACCGGCGTCTCCCCTCTGTTCTGCTTCGTTCACACTTCAGCCCTCAGTACCAGGGCTGTTACCGTGGCCTGAGTAACGGCTTTCTGTGGACGTCATTCTGTGGCCTCTACAAACTTCAGTCCTGCCATGTTTTCTGTGACTCTGAGAGGACATTGTTTTAACACACATTACAGCGCAGTATCATCAGGATGATTATGAATATGCATACTTATCCATGCGTGTATGTCACTGAATTCCTTGCCTCTAGTTTCTCTCTGCTCCTCTCTCTCTGTATGCCTCGCTGGATTCTCTTGTAAAGACATAAGAAATTAATTTCAGGCCTCAATGAATCGCAATGATTTCTCCAACTGGGATTCTGTGTCTGTGTATTGTAGATTTCTGAAGCGGAGTAAGGGATATGTATCTAACGAGGTGCCTGCCCCGTCACTGCCCTTACCCCTCTGGCAGCGCAGAACTGAGAGTCGCTAAAACAGACGATGCAAATGTGGACGGGGCAGACTAACGTCAGTCACTGCTGGCAAAGCCCTGGCAACCATCTCCATCACGGCTAACAGGCTACCAGCTGAGTGCAAACCTAATAAACAGCCACTGTACATCCTGACATACACTCAACAAACACTGAGGAAAAAAGGATTAGCTGCTCAAATGTGCCACAGGGCCAAGTTCAGTCCCTCACACACAGGAGCAGGAGCATGTAGACTTAAGGTGAAAAACCTTTATTAGTATATGTTCATTTAGCAAGCCCACTAATCGCTGCAACAGATGGGAGATAATGAGTGTTATTCAGAGAAAGACTGAACCTTCAAAGGTAATCTATAAACATGTTACGGACTCATGAAAAACATAATGGCAGCTTTTCTTATTATTTTCTACCTAAGACTGAAAAATGTGACAGAAATTCTTCAAAAGTATTTTTTGAAACAAGATATAAAACTGCCTGTCACGATGGATTTATACGGAAGGTCTACATACCCCTGCTCCTCTATGTGTGGCTGAAGAAGTTTGGGCTTTTTCACCTTTTTGAATGAAGAGAAAAAGATAAAATAAAATAAGAAAAAAGCCAAAACTGTAGATGACAGAAAAACAAAGATAAAATGTGGTATGAGAGTAGAGAGATGGGCGTCCAATCATGGGATCCAGGTTCAGAGGGGGTCGAGGGTCAGACGGTCATCTGAGGGAGAGATAAAGGTTGCAAAGAGGGAAGGCAAAGTGATGATACATGTCAGGTCCTGGGCTTGTAATGGAAGAGACTACTTGGCTTCGTACCTGAGGGACCCCGTCGTGTCTGAGAGCAGGAGAGGTCAGGAGCAGTGAGAGGGGCGGGAGGCCCACAGACAGAAAGAAAAAAATGAAAGAGGCAAAACAGCAGAGGAAGTGAGGGAGAGAGGGGTCATGTGGAAAACAATGGTTCACCCATATTACTTTCCCCACTCAGCACTGTCAGCTGCTTCCTAACAGTTCTCTGTCTGATAAAACATTTGATCTTTGGACTGCGGCCAGATGAGAAAAGTGAGCCAGAGAAGATTGAGAGCGTTATAAAACAGATGGGAAGAGAGCGAAAACAGAGTGATTGGAATCTCATAAATCCTTGAGACAGAAAGAGCGGGAGAGCACCAGAAAACATTAGTGAGCGAGTGAACAGATCCAGAGAAAGAGTGAAGGCAGTGGAAGTGATAGGAAGCTCATAAATCCTACAGGCAAATGGGGAAATGGAGAGATAGTGACTTTCCTTCTACCTTTTCCTACTGACCACACAGTCACTGGGATTTCATTTCTCCCCCTGTACTGCTTGATCCTGTGATGCACCTTCAACATACATTAAATATGTTCTTTGCGTGTTATCTTTTTAAGGCATCAATGTTCATCCCACAGCAGCTCAGTGCCAGGAATATTCAGACAAGCTTCAGATATCAATCTAAACAGGGGCGAGCTGAATGTACGGCACAGTCACAAGGTCCAGTTCATCAAAACAAGCATCACTCACTCATGTGGGAAGAGGTACAGGACCTCATTTCAATTCTTAAAGCATTGTGTTACTTTTTAAAAAAAAAAAAAAAAAAAAAAAAAGAAATGCTTCAAACAATGTAGATCTGTGAAACAGTGACATGGAGAGGTAAAGTGAAGAGGGTCTGGGACCAAGGCAAGAGTTCTGGTTCTGGTTCGCTGCACCACACACTCACCATGTTGTTTTGTGTGTCAAGAACAGATTGTCTAAAGTGGTAAAAGAAAATCAGGCAAAAATCTGATCACTCTGACAAACCGTCTCTAAAAACAATGCACACACCGTCACACACCATGAGCCCGGAGCTAAAACACAGAGCTGGATCAACACCTGTAAGACTCAAGTGAGCATTACAGGAAGAAGCAGGCTTTATGGTGGACAAGGGTACTGGACTGCACTGGGCTGTCCAGCTGTGCCTAATAACGCAGACACTGGGTGTAGAGCTGTATGCCAGTATATGGAATTAGCCCAGTAAAATACAGTGACAGCTTGTTTCCAGTTTCATCCCATCAACTCAGCTATTACAACACTGCTTTTCTGTTTAAGGAGTGAAGGACATTTCTGAGCAGGTTCCTTTATTCACAGAGCTGTTTAATGCCAAAACCAATTAGGTGTTTATGGGAGGATCTCAGTGATTTGAGCAGGAGACAGGCTGCACCGGGATGTGGAGGTAGTCTTCCTCTAATTGCAGACAATGTAATTAAATTTCCCCTTGTCCTGTTCAGCGATTAGCAAAAATGAGATTATTAATTCATTCCTTTAATTCAGTTATTAAATTTTTTTTTGTTCCCGCTGCAGCTGAACGTGAACAAATGTCCCGACAATGACAATCTTCTTCCTTTTCTCAGGTGCTGTCTTTAAAAAAAAAAAAAAAAAAAAGGACTTCCAAACAATATGAAGCTCAAAATGAAGTGTTATTAAATGAAAAGACAACAATAGCAGGAGGATAACAGGTATAAAAACAGACAGAGATGGAGTGAGGGAGGTAAAATGGGGGTGTGCATCTTCAAAAAAATAAATAAATAAATGCAGATGCACAGACACTAAGGATGATAGAATAAAGTGAGACGAACACAAAGAGGGACTCTGAGGGGGGAAAAAGAGGTAGAAGAAGAATGAATGGCAGAGGCCGGGACACGCAGGTTGGACTTTAATGCCACAAGAAGAAGAGATCAGCCTGCTGCTTCTTGTTGGCTGTTTTCACTGGATAGATGATCCAGTAAATCCTTCCTCTGTTGCAGAAAAATCATTACCACTGGGAGACATCTCTCTAACTCTCCTAACAAGCACACAATGACTGAGAGCCACACGAAGAGACGACTTTAAAAAAGGCTTTTCCAAGCAGAGAATGTTTCACCAGAGCTGTCTTTGGAAAGAGTCATTCTCTGAAACCAAAACAAGTCCTTCACTTGAAACTGAACTTTACGGTGTTTGCGTCTGAAGCTGCACAAAACAAACTCATACACTGTGTATATTTAACTCAAAGTTTTGATGAAGGTCCCTTGTGTTTTGATGACAGGGTCCAAATGGCAGCCGTCCTGATTGGAAATCTGCAGCTCAGATTCAGTATGGATTGCTTTGACAGTTAAAATAGTTATAACTGCAGATAGAACAGTTACCATTAGCTCTATAAATTGCTAATTGGTCTTACAAAAACAGTTAAGAACAAATTTTACAGGCTGAAGTATCTCTTTGGGTATAAATGGCTCAATATAAAATGGATGTACTTTGAAAGCATGAAATACAATGGAGCAATCTCAGGCCTGCAGGGCTGTGACAAGCCGCAGTAAAAAATATCAAAGCTCTCACATCAGTTTCATTCCACTTCGGCTTAATGGAGTATGACCCACATAATGATATGTGTTGGGGCCTGGACCTTCATACATACTCTGAATCATGATGCCTTTTTTTCCCCCTCTCAGGAACTCTGAGCACAGGTGGAAGAGCCTGAGTTCAAAACTTTACCAAAGTCACGCTGAGGTACCGGCACCTTGAAGCATCAGTGCTGTAGCTCCAGTTAGTGAAAGGCTGTGGTCGTGGTTAAAAATAAAAATGTTGACATAACACATTCCCCACCTCCTTACCCAAACCTGATTCTAGCCTGAACCCTAAAACAGACCAGACAAAATGTCCCCACAACAATGGTTTCAAACCAAAATGTGTCCACTCAACCACAGAAAAACATGTACATACACATGCACACAGACACACACACACACACACACACACACACACACACAGTAAACCAAAAGGCATTTAGTGTGCACCGCCTATCCCTTCTGCTGAACAGTGGGCAGATGGGAGGATGCAGGATATTGCTTTGTGATGGGCTTTCTGTTTTATTGCAACACATGTCACTGGTCAGAAAACAGGGGAATTCATCAGATCACTTTCTCCTCAGCTTGTAACAGGTGTCCTTCAGTCTGCATAACAGTTGTAATTACACAGCAGCCACAAACCAAAAGACAGAAACATTAATGTGATTTTTCTCCCTCAGAAGACAAATGCGTCCTCCCTGTAAGAGTCTGTCTGCTCTGTTCCCTCAACCGATGGCCCTCATACAAGAAACTTCACATCTAACATGGTCCTGAAGACCTTCAATCACAACCCTGTCTCCTACAAACTATATTTCTGTACAACTGAACTGCAACAGCAAATATGTTTGGTAGGGAATGTAACTGTTGGCTGATTACTATCAGAGACAACATTTTTCAAATTAAACTACATTTATTAACAGCAGCAGAGTCTCCAGGAGGAGGTTTGGATGGATGGAGGCTGTATAAACAAAAAAAAAAAAACAGGGTTCATATCAACAGATCAGGAAAGGTTAAGGTTCAGGAAGGATGGCGGTTCAGGTTAAATGATATTGATACTGTTTGCCATTTTGTGATATCACCATGGGAATCATTTCAGCTTCATCCTGTCAGTCTGAAGCAATAACAAGTTCAAGTTTTCTATTTTTAATTTTTATTTCTATTTGAAACAAACCATCAGTGACAGTGAGGGTTTTTCTTTGTCTGCGTCTGAGATGCAGTCTGCCCATAGAGGTCCGGACTGCTGTACAATTCCACATGCTAACCCATCCCACTCTTCAGAACTAGCCTTGGTCATTTATTGACTCTTTGCAAATCATCAGACCGGCTGCTCTGTTTGAGCACCAAATGGGACTTACCAAGGCTCATGTGAGTCAATGTATTGATATAAAGTGAGGCCTCTGGGAGTGTGGAACTCTTTGAAAAGCAGACTGAAGGCATGATCTGAAGGTCAACTGGCTGAGATGATTCTCAGATCGGAGACATCGCTCAGTGAAGTCAAGTAATTGGGCCCTCCAGTAGGAAAGTGGACTGATTTATGCCTTTTCCGCCAGAACACTTCTCCTGTTAATGTTAATGTGACTGTGTCTTCTGTATTTACTAGGAAAAAATAAATAAATATAAAACGCACACACACACACACACACACATACATATATATAGTGATAATGCACACATCTTGTCATGCAGTCATCTTCTTAACAGTGGCTGTATTGGCTGTTTTAATAATGACAATGACAATGTGACCTACAGCTACAGAGAATTATCAGCTGAATCTGCCCCCTCCCCCCTCAGACTTACTGTGACTTTCATCGTTTTTTCGTTCCAGAAACAGCTTTACTGTCCTTGTTCACTCTGCCACAGCAGCTGTTTTCAGAGAAACATCTGTAAAAAGCCTCTGTCCACAGACTCGGTCAGAGAGCTGGTGCACACAGTGAAGCATTCAGCAGCTAAAGAGCCAAACGTTTCTCTCAGGAGCTGGTGGAGACCAAAAACAGAATGTTTTGTTCACTGTTGTGTTCACAACATGTTCCTGCTGCCCCCAAGTGGGGAAAAAAAAAAATCAGTTACAGCAGTGAAGTGACATATGAAGTGACATTAGGGACCTAAATGCCTTACTCTCTCATATTATTGTGATTATTTCCTCCAACCTCACAAAATCAAAGTCTTGATTTTCACAGAGGCAACAAAAATAATAAAATTGCTTTCATTCACAAAAACAATCAGAAAAAAAGTTGCTTGTGCTAAAAGTTTCTAAGGCGCAAACATCTGGGACATCAGCAACAGCTGCACTCGTGTTAGATGTATTATTATAACATATGAAATCACTGTAAAGCCACTGTAGGGAAAATGATTCCCCAAACATTCTGCTTGAGCTCACCTCAGCCCTAACTGCCTCTGAGTGGTCTGTGCTCTTAGACTGAACCTGATATGTTTTTTAGCCTGGACAAGCCCTGTGGAGTGTGTGATCACACACAAACATCTGATAGGACAGACAGAGATACAGCGTAACACACAGATCACCACAGTCACGCTATGAGTAAAAACAATAATAAAATGAGATTAGACAGAGTGAAACAACTGTGGTTAAAATTACTACATAAAATAAATAGCATGAAACGGAACCAAATGAACTAAACTCAGAGTAGGTTACGTGTGACGATATGTTAAACTATGCTGCCTGAAAGACGAAACCTGGGGTCACGTGCAGCTGCTTGTAAAGATTACTTACTGTAAGCACACTGTAAGAAATGAAGGCAATCAGATAAACACGCGTCCCCCCACCACGCACTCAGTGCATGTAGCCTGATAGCCCTCGTTCTATGATACGGTTCAGTAATTAAAAGAGAACAGTCTGAGGTTGTCCAGTGTATTGACTTAATCACAAGCCTCAGCAGGGTACAGGCTCATTGATGAGAACATGAAACCAATCAATGACCAACAACTGTGAAAGGTAATATCCACATTATTAAAAGACAACGTACTGGCAGCAACACATGTAACACTTCAGCTGCAGCTGCAAATGATCACTGCAACAGCAAAATGATGAAATGATTTTAAAAAAAACCCGACCCTTGGATGTTGCTGCTGAAACAACAGACCTGAGGTCAGATCACATGAAGCGACTGAGAGCATAAACGTTTCTCTGTCAGTGAGAGGAAAACCTCGTCCTGCTCCCCGGATGATAACGATTTCAGAAATCAGTCTGAAGTGTTTACATGTTAATGAGCTTCCCGTGGCTTTGGCCACTGTAACATGGAAAACGGGTTCTAACGGGTGTGAATTTTCCTATGAGAGCGTCAGAGAAGAAAGGACTAACTAAGGTTACTGGATTATTTTTAAGCTGAACTGAAATTTGAATGATACACAGCTTCAGGCCCCTGAAGATGAGCTGCCAGTGTCTGTGAGGAGCTACTGACGTCACAGGCCTGTATACAAATGAGTCAATCTACACACACAGGTTTCCACTTAACATGACATAAATACTAATCATGTGGAATATGTTATTTACATATTAAGATCAACAAACAAACTGACTTAGCACTGACTTCCACTAAAAAAGTGTTAGTCATTGTGCAGCTCAGGGGGCTTTAATCAGCAGCTCACATGGAAGCAGAGCCCCATGATGGCAAAGGTGCTGTTAGGTAAATAAATAGAATTACATATACAAATGTCTCAGAGATTCAGGTGAATGGAAAAGTTGTCTTTTCCCTTAAAGCTACTGCATTAATCAATCAGGAAAACAAAGAGTCAGGGCAGCAGCTGAAAATCAAAACGCTGCAGAGGAGGATGTCAGGCAGACTGCAGTGGTCAGAGAAGAAAGAAAGGTCTGATCATAAGAAAACGGACTTAACTGTATTTTAGTTTTCTTCCAATCCTTTGTTTAATATGCAACCAAACTCCTTCAGGTTTCGAGCCAGGTAACTACAGAGCATTTCCAAATAACACATGCAGCCATCTATCTATCTGTCTGTCTGTCCATCTAGCGTTTGCCGTCTCTCTTCCATGGGTCCAGATTATGGTAATGTTAAATAACCAGGCTGTCAACAGGCAGTCCAGTAACAGTAGTCTGTATGTTAAAAACAAGATTCTACATATTTAAGATCATTATTTGTCATCAAATTATTAAGAAAACTGATTCAACATCACAAACATTCAGGTCCTCATTCAGTGACTGACATTAAAATACATTGATAAAGTGGTAGGGCACATTATTTCTCCATGTACCTCTGTTCTGCTCAGCTCCGCTGTTATTAAGAATAATGTTAATATCATTACTGTCTCTGTGACTGAGGAAATGCCCGTTTGCCTTTAGGATTTTTCCTACTTGTTGTTTAATCTGACTCCCACACATCTGCCCCACATGACACTTCCCGTCAACCTGCCACGGTACAGCTCATAATGATGTGTATGTACTGTAACAGGTGAACAGCGCTCAGACATTTTTGTCCTGATGGCTTAGACTGGTCATATCTGGGATATATTTCAGACTCGGTCCTGGAGTCAGACACTAGAAAACACATTTCCCCAAAGAGCTTGGAAACTCTTGTCTCTGCAACAAAACTGTTATGTGCTTTGTTCATCCAATCCAAAACTATGACACCATGCCCTGTTTGGTTCTCCTCTGCTGTCTAGTGCAGTTTGTTTAGGACAGTGTGAAATATATCAGTCAACCTCTGGTGCGGACTAAAGCGCTGGACTGAGACGTTCCTTTGGGGAACCATTACACACACACACAACCTGAAGTTTTTAATCATGTAATATGGTCCAATGCAATTCTAATCCACCTGAACCATTAACAGTTAGAAAACTTACACACAGTTTGTTGGTGGGGTTCAGCAACACAATTCCATTCACATACAACTGAACTGTTACAGTTACATGTACTACTGACAGCAGAGTCGCACACACCAGTCACACCAGAGACCAGGTTCACATCCAGAGTCCTGTCTGAGGTTTAGAGAACCAAAGCTCTTTGGTTAAGGTGGTTCAGGTTGAGTATGAATGAACAGGTGGTGTCTGAAGTCACTGGCACAGCTTCTATCCCAGAGCCACATTCTTGTGACGTAACAAACACAGAAGATTTAAGGTCTACCCCTTCGATTACAGACACACAGAGACGCTGTTTCAACCTTTTACATTTTTAACGCATCATTTGTTTTCTCTCTGCGCTGATGGAAAAACACGCACTGCACCATGGGAACACACACCACCTGACAGTGTATTCAGATTTTGGCCAGGGCTCCCAATTGGTGTTGTTAGAGAGCACAACTACAGTATTCATTACAGAGCCATAAAAGTGCTTTGGGGATGATTCACGGACACAGCATCTCTGCTCAGCCAGGACTCACAAATACATTCGGTCTGACTCCAGAGAGGAAGCTTTGAATAAACCACACTCTTCTGCATGCTGGCAGCTGTCGCATGTTTGTTGGCCACCTGCCTACACACACCCACACACCCATCAAAACAGATACACACACACTGTCTTTGTGGTTTCATTGAGAACATAGAGAATAAGAAGACCAAACTCCTATTGTGTTTCTTTGTGACTTCCTTTCTCTGACACACACTCTCACAGAAGTGCTCGTTCATATACACATGCATTACATGCTGGTTATGGAGGTGATCCAGTGTACATGCACTTTGCTCTCTCCCCCTCTCAGAGGCACCAGTGGGCCCCAGCTGGGGGCCACAGTGATTGATTAACACCTCACTCTCCCTCCGCTTCTGGCTACACTGATACCATGCAGCAGAGAACAGGTGTCTCATTTGTGTCTTCCCAGAATCCTTCCTTCCTCGTTCCCTCACACACTCACACCTACACACACACTACCTGCTGATGGCAACCAACTGGTTTAAGAAAAAAAGAGGAGTAAAATTAAACAACAGGTGCCACATTTTCATATTTAGAGTGAATTCAGAATTGGACTGAAGGAGGCCGTTTACCACAACATTACTCCTTATCAGCAGTGGCAGAAGAAGTATTCAGATCCTACTTAAGAAGAAGTGTAAATACATGAAGATACTCCATTACACATTACACAGGCCCCTCCAAAGAGTCATCTGATGATTAATGGGAGAGGAAAGAAAACAAGCTCTGCTTCACTGATCTGTTTTCAGTTTTCAGACTTTTCTCTAATCTTCGGTTTCTTGTTAAACATTGCATCATTTGAACTGCGACTGAAATTAAACCATGTGAGAAGTTCAGAGGGAAAATGACAAAACAAAAACAACTCAAAGACGTCTGACACAGGACAGGGAGACACAACGACACAGATTTTTATAAGCGGTCACAAGCCAAAAACGTGGGTACCCACTGCTTTAATCTTTACCAGTGCCTTGTATTTTATAAGCTCATTTAATGTCTTTAAAGTAAAATCTTAATCTACCTGCAGCTGTCAGACGCAGTAAAAAGGCTGATATTTGCCTCTCAACTGTAGTGGAGTAGAAATATAAGCACTACTGCTTCCTTGTGGTTTTTCTCTGTGAGCTCACCCACCCAGTGACTGTAATCTGGGTAGACTGGTCCATTTCCATGAGAACTGCTTTGATATTTCATTCTCTATGATTATGCCAAATTTATTCAAACAGGAAAGAAAAACGCAGCAGCCTACAAACTGAAATTCAGAAGCAGTGAAATCAAGATCAACAGCAGCGCAGCCAGATTAGGTGGTTTATAAAGATATACTACCTGAAAATTACAAATGATGAGAACTGGGTGTTCTAGGCTCTGACTGATCTGTCATGTAAATGTACCATGAACACCATGTTTTTATTAAATTCCAAACTGATATTTTTAGTGTTGCATTTCTTAAATTTATTTTGAAGTGCGAAGTGATTTAACATAAATAGAAATATAAAGCTGAACTTTCCATTCAATATTCTGTGTTAACTCGGGACAGAGGCTGACGACTCTGAATAAAGAAGTCTAAAGGTTAAACTACTGTCTCTTCCAGCCTCTCAGTGTTCATCTTTCTCACATTATCAGAGCTCCTGTCAGTCATACATTTCATTTCACCACATCTGACCAATCAAGAGTCATCCCATATTCCTGGATCCTGCTCTGTAAATATCATTATGCTCCTGCCATTCTCTCTCTTTCTCTCAGGCAGAGGACTTTTCAGATCCCTGTGATTCATCACCTCCACCATCATCATCAGTTTGTCTCAGGAAACTCTGGCAGGTTTATCCTCCACCTGCTGACTCCACTCCTTTCTCTTGTGATCCTTTTCTTTTCTCCTCTCTATTAAAACTCACCCCAATCACAAAAACTCCCCGCTGCCATCTCAGTTCTTAAAAGATACTGTGACTTCAGCTGATCTCTCCTTATTTAAAAGCTGGAATTAGATTTGCTGTTGGCAGGTTGGAAGGTACTTCGCTTTGGACACAGGATGTACAAGCCAGCTGCAAGAAATAGCTAACGCACTTAGACTTGTTTTCCTGTCATTCAACAAACACATCGTCGGTGCACATATTAAACAAAACTTCGTTACCTTGGCTCATAGTGGAGTGGACATATAAATCATCCAAAATACAAATATTCACAGAATATAAAATGTAAAACACACAAACACACACAAACCCACATAATTCACCAATTCAGTTCACATTACTTCAGACTGGATCCACTCAGATGCTCAGAGTTACATATCTTGGCTGATAATCTTACTGATGTGCATATTGTTGATTACATTAGCAAGTGGTGGTGATTATGTTGCATTTGAAATGGTGCTTAGATAACTTGGATCAAATACAACATGATTATGTAACATGATTAAAAACAACATGAAACGTGAAAGTATTTTCTGCTTTCTAATCCTCACATCTACTATCAGTGTACCCATCAAGCCACGCGCAGACTGGAACACGCAAGTGTTATGACCTAAAAAATATTCTTAAAATATAGAACAAAAAGTTCTTCACTGACAATAAGAGACATTTATCAAGTGACTTCAAATGGAAACAGGATGGTGGAGGGCGTACATCAGAGAAATCCTAATAAGGAGAATTTAGTATACTGACAAGTGTAAAGAATGAAGATGCATCCAAAGTCATAACAAATAAATTTAATATAAGCTTTATTCTTGTTTCTGGAACCTCTAATTAACGAGAAAAAAGTAAAAGTGGCGTAACATCCTATCAAATGTTGAAATCAAGTGAAAACTCTAAGCCAAAACTACCCTGTTCTGTCTCTGTTACAGTTTTAATCTCCAGGACCAGCAATAATTTATACAATCGCTCCAAAACATGGCTCAAAAGATGTGTGCTCATATAAATGAAAAAACAGAACCTGACAAACGGCTTTTATTCCTGAACCTGAGTAGGAATGAAAGGAGCATTTTGTTTTTATCTTTCAAGTTATTTTTTATCTCAAGTCCAAGATTTCCCTTTAAGCAGCTTGATAAATCACCAAAAAGCCCAAACACCAAATACCACTGTCCTGAAACTCTACTCTGACTGACCAGCGTTTGAATGACTGCAAGCTGAATCACTGACAGACTGACTGACTCACTGACTCATACAGATCAACACTGGCTCTCCTCTGAGATGTTCTTAGAGTATCTTCCTTTTCCTCCAGGGCAAGTGCAATGAGTGGTGGTGGCGCTAACATTATGACATTAAAATCAGTGTGAAGTAAGTAAGACCTGCGCTCCATAACTGAGGGTGGAAAAGTGGCTGCTTAAATACATTATTAAATGCACACGGCCCATTTCAGTTAATTGAAGGGCTCTGGGCTACGTCTTGCTTAGCGTGTGGATTGCTTTCGCTGCTGTCAGAAAGAACTGCAGCAATAGTTTATGATTTATTATTTCCATTTATGCAACAGATATTTTCTTACTTAATCTACCATATCTGTTGCCCAAAGTGCCCATGTCAAAAGGCAGAGTTAATTTTACCACTGACAATATTAGCCAAACAGCCTGAGTCACAAGTCCTCTTGCTGATGAAGTAAACTGCTGGAAGAGGAACAACTGTGGGATAAAATTAAATCAAAGTTTACATTTTGATTACCGCCTTAAGCAATGTCACCACAAAGGATGCAGAATAATATGAATTATTAACCTGTTTTGACGCCAGAAGCAGCCCTGTTGGAGACAGGTGAGAGGTTGATGGCTTGGCTGCTGGAGGGTGAGTCCAAATCACCACCCAGTGAGAAGAGGGCAGCTGATATTAGATTGTGATCGCCCACCAAAACTCTCAGAGCAGCTATTAGTCAGACACTGAACCCCCAAAGTACACTGACGGTACTGCATTAAAATAATGTTCTCATTTCTTTAAAAACATCCATTTGTGTTTAGGACTATTATCTGAAGGTTTATCTGGTTGTGATACAGAAGACAGTATTCTAAAGATGCTGTATTAGCCTGAATAAAATTATTTCTTTGTCTAGAAATTATGTTTTGAAAAGCAGGGAGTGTATTTTACTCAACTACATATTATCCATAACATCAGATATTCTTTTTGAATGTTAAGTGTCTCCTTCAGAGACTTGAAATATGGGTTGTTTGTTACCAAGCCTAGCAAGTTTCCTCAGGTGTATTACTACAGCAGTGTGTCTTTTGAAGGTAGTCAGCCCTTACAGTGTTTTGCTGAAACAAGTTGAAAGTGTTTCCCAGTGTCGCCTGCAGAGACAGAATGAATCATCTACCACACAGTCGAGATTTACAGCTGTCACAGATGAGGAGCTCAAAAAGAC
This sequence comes from Toxotes chatareus, assembly GCA_016801885.1. Taxonomy (NCBI): domain Eukaryota; kingdom Metazoa; phylum Chordata; class Actinopteri; family Toxotidae; genus Toxotes; species Toxotes chatareus. The sequence continues at coordinate 586,113 of CM028883.1, forward strand.
AAGAAGAACGTCTGAAAAATTCCAACCCACACAAAAACAAAAACAAAAAATTCTCACCACTTTAAAGAGCCTATCAGGACAGTCAGTGTACAAATGATAGACATCATACACAAATGTGGAATTCACCATCTCCTTTAATATTTCACTCTTTTTTTGTCTCAGTCAGAGTCCTCTTATGTTTAGGCCAATCTGTTCGACTCCCGGATCTGGAATCCAGTATATTACATGACTCGCATGAAAATTAAAAAACAAACAAACAGGAAAGTATTTATGTTAAATGATGTTTTGACCTCTCATTAAACTCTGCAGTGGGTAACAGGCTCTAACAGGTGACACCACACTCTATCCCCTACCCAAACCTTTAAACTCCCTGAATCCTACCAAACAAGGAGCTGATATTCTGCAGCTTGGCCCAGCCTCATATCTACACTGTACCAGCTTAAACATGGGACAAACCTGGTGACAGGCTGAAAGCTTCAAGGACTGCACAGTCCACACATCAACCACCTTTCACAGTTCTTTTAGTCTCTGACAGTCAGGAAGAAGCATAAACCTAACAACTGAGTAAATCCACTGAGAACACAGACTGTCTCGTGTTCTTGCATCAGAAAAAACATGGAGGCCAGCCAGCAGCTTGTACCGTTTCTGTGCAAAGATATATGAGCAGAAAAGGCCAAAACAGGGTGTCTAGGACTGCAGAGGGACCTGTAGCTGAGTGGCCTTAGTAAAACAAAGCACAGTCAGGGCTGGTCTGGAACAAAAAAAATTGGCCCTGGTATTTTGGCCCACACTGGCCCACCACAATCAATCACACAACACCCATCATCTCGCTTCCCTGAATATGTATGCTAACAGTGCCACTCCCTAAAAACACTACAGTTGTGTACTAAGTAAGAGAGAATCAAGAGAGAGGAAACATAATAAATACCTTCAAAAAGAGGCAAAGTTGAACAGTCCCCTGTGATGAATCATAAAACAAGTCATCCTGTGTGTGAGAGAGAGAGAGAGAGAGAGACAGTGGATATGCTAAATGATTGATCCAGATAAAATCCATAAACAAAGTGTGTGTAAAAACACCTTAATGGACAAACTGTTATTTAATAAACAAATACACAGCTGTCTCATTTTCATTTCTATATACTGTCTATAAACAGCCACACAAAACAAAAGCTGGCTCCCAAACAGGTTTGTTTCAGGTCCCAGAAAGAGCACAGCTCAGCCAGGCTAACAACTTAATGAATAGAACAACAAACACTGCCTGCTGACTGTAGACTGGAGGCTAGTAAAATTATAGCGTTCTTCCAAAAAAACAACGCATCAGAGCCACAATAAATATTCTTTTTCAGCTCACCAGGGAAAATTTAAGAGAGTTAGCTTGCTAGCTCACAAATGTTTACTAGTTATTAGCCTTAGCGTTGACGGTATAGCTAGCTAGCAAACTACACCTGCCTTTGAAAAATTACCGAGCTAGCCGAACGGAAGTAAAGCGAAGCATTCGTTCGTTTGTTTTATTGTGATTTTATAAGCAAACACCAGCTAGATTGTTTGCTGCTAAATTGTTTGCTTTTTAATCAAGACTGGGTGGCTTCCCGCACTCCACAGTAGCTTAACGTTAATTATCATAATCTCTCTTTACATACTATGGAGCCAGCCGACGGTTAGCTTCTGCTTACCTGGCGTTCTACTCTCCCTTTCCTCGTCTTCCTCACTGCTCCCGCCTCCACTATCACCGCGCCCAGAGGCTGGACAAGGTCCTGCCAAAGACATATGACCAAGTTCAGCCCATCCAGCAGCAGCTAGCTAAAGAGCCGTTCCGACCCGCCATTTCTCTCCTCTCCTCTTTCCCCAAAGCGGTAGGGGTATCGGGCTCTGATTGGGCCAGCCCCCTGTCAATCAACCGGGAAAGTTCCCCGTCAACCCTGGCTGATGCAAAGACTGCAAAGACATGGACGTAGCACCCGTGACGTCACCCATTGGTTTCGGGGAGTCGGTTTTGTGACCAAACCATGGGCATTGGAGCTGCGCCATCTTGGATTTTAGTGGGAATGTACTTTCCATATTTGCCGGAGAGGCCGTTACTCTACGGGTCAGCCGCGGTCAGCCGGCCGAGAACCCGCCCACTTAGCTCGGAGCAATATTTAATATTTACCGGCTTTCACCGCTGCCTCCATCCACTATCCACTTACAGTTACAGCAGCCGCTGACTGACGGAGCTGCTCTCTCCATGCAATGTCGGACTTTTTAAACAGAAAAATGAGACCAAATAAAACTGTAGCCTAGTATTCCCACAATAAACGGACTCTGAGAGCACGGAACACACCGCAGCAGCGTTCCTAACATTAGCTGCTCCGGTCCTCTATCTGTATCAGCAGCGACCAGAAATCGACAATCAAGTCATGAGCCAGCGGTAAAATATGCTAACACATGCTAATTAGCGCAAACATCCAGGTAAAATAGTGAGAAATTTACTTACCGAAAAAACTGCAACACAGACTCCTTCGACGGTCGGTTAGTACAGTCTACACTATAACAAGCCATACTGTCACACTAACCTATCCGAACAATGGCAAACAAACACGGACACTGCAGTCCCTGTTTACCGCTGGAGGTAGCCGGAGGCCTCTGGATGTAGCCGCCTAGCCCAGCCGATGCTTTAGCAAAGAGCTAACTGCCTGTGCCTGTCTATCGATCTGTCACTCAACATAACCACGCCCTAATTTATGTAAAAATTTTAAGCCTAAATAACACTAAAACGGTTGTGGTACAAAAAAATTCCCCCCCAAAGTGTTCACCAAAAACTCTCCTGTGTGTCTCCTGTGTTACTTGATTCTTTCCATGTACTGGTGAGTTGATCAGGTGCTTATTAACCAGCCTTACATCAAGGACACTCAGAAATTAGTGAAAATAATAATGATAAGAATATTATTATTATTGTAATAATAATGAGAATGTTGTAGATGATTCTCACTTAATAAGGAGCCACTTAATTCACCAATAAAGCTTTGGTTCATGTATGAAATCTGTGACACAGCTGTACATCTGTCTGCCTGCCTGTCTGTGTGTCTGTCAGGAGATACTGATGTAGTTCATGTACATACAGACAAATTTACCACCTGCGTCACCAGACTTTATTAGATTCCACACACAAAAATCTGTTTTTATTTGTCATGTGTGATGAGAGGAGGTCTGGGGAAAAAAATGTGTTTGAAGCTGAGTCAGCTACGTCATCTCTGCAGTATTCAGGCTCTTGGCATGTTGTTTGTTATTTTGTTTTATGTCTCTTTTCATGATCCAACAGGTGCAATTCAATTCCCTTCTCTTCCACCGCACATCATATCCACTTTATCATTCACATCATCCTGTGGACAGGAATGTTTTTGGCCTCACACTCGTATCTGGTCAGAAAGTGTTAAAACAGTGGAAAATAGTGAAAAGGCTGGGTTTTCTTTGGATGATAGTGTTTCTCTGGATGGTTGAACCTGTATTTTTCCATAGTATTATTTTGGTTCACTCATCTTGTCAGAGAGAGAACAACCTTGAACCGAGGCAGCCAGGTTCACTGCAGCACCGTGTCCATTACCAAAGCTCTGCATCTCCCTGACAATCAGAAAAAATCTGCTGATTTTCACAGATTCAGCACCGCAGCATGTGAATCTTTACAGTTGTGAACCACAGTTGAGAGTTTTTAACAGAGGTGTCTTCACAGAACTGACAACTTAAGATGAAATAGTAAAGCTCTATCTCTTAAACTTTATTTTGCCTTGGGGAGTTGTGCTTTGCATAATGAGATTGCACGTTAGACGCTGCAGCACCCCCACCCCCATGGTTTTCCTCTGTCACATGACATCCCACCTCTCCTGGTCCCTGTCACCAGCAGTGCCTATTTTTTTTTTTAATTATTGTGAGCAGTGCAAGATGGTTTCTTATAATGTTTTCTACTGTATAGTGTCCTGTCGTAGCTTCTCTGTTGCTGCACTTTAAAAGTGTTGTTTCATCATGGCTAATGACGTTGTGCTGCCAGTGTACCTAATATATCTTGAGAACTAAATTTTCATGTTGTCTTATTCTTTGGCTGACATAATGTCATCTGGTGCTGTCAAGGTGTGATGTAAAATGTACGATGTTCTGCAACTCCCATGTTCAAAAGTGTACCTGTGTAACTGTCAGACTGTGGTTTCACTGACTGAATCACAAATACATTACATGCATGAATGGGTTTTGCAATAAAAAAAAAAAGTGAATCCTCCACAAAGTCACGATGCAACAGGTGCAGCAGCGTCCCACAACATCTAACTGCACACACACACACACACACACACATATATATTGATTTGGATGTGACTGTTTTATATACAATGAGGAACAAAAAGATGGAACGATATCAACAGCAGACAAAACTGATAATGCAAGAAACTGTCATTTCCACCAAAATGGGACTTAATCTAAGGTAAAAAGAAACAGTAATTATTCCAGTCCATTACATCAGCTGGACTTCCACTTGATTTTGCAGCTCCCATCTGTGACCATTTCATGGGCAACAATTTGCCTCCTTCCTAATTAACATTCTGCTGAGGTCCATCAGGGTTGCAGAGGGTCCCTCTGAAGCAGGAAGCAGATGGCTGCTGAGCCTACAATCATTTCCTATTGCTGCTACTGTGGAGCTGATGTGGAGATAGTCAGAGATACTGCCTCAGAACTGTATCGTGAGTAATGTCACTTGACAGCTCTATGACAACAAGCGCAGCTGTAGATGTAAAAAGTGAAAGTACTGTGCTTGGGATATGGGACCTGAAAAAGGCAGAGAACTGCTCCTAGCTGCTGGACCAGAGCGCTGGTATCATCTAATGTCCTGGGACAAGTCAAGTGAATCTTATAAAACGATTCCACTGAACAGCTGGAATCAAAAATTCCATTCAAATGCGTCATTTAGGTCTGTGAACATAAGAAATGAAGAAACAATCCTAATTCTTACTACTATCAGAACACTTCAGAGAGATATGAGACTTTTTTCTTACATCTTATTAACATTAGTGACGTGTGTTAGATACTGGACTCAGAACACTGCAGTCTGTCATTCACTGCAGAGCTAATACTGGATAGTATAACACATTAGCATAATTCCAAATGAAGCAGTTATCATAAGTGAAAATATGTTCAAAGATTTGCAGAAGCATAAATCTGAGCCTTCAGACAAATGAAAGAGTAACGACTTCAGAAATAAATCAAATATGACTCCATTAGATCAGTCTGCACGGGGATGGAATAAAGCCACGCTGATGTTTTTTTATGCAACACTGGGTCTGAATATGAAACTGTGATTTTTTTTTTAAAGGTATCTTTCTGAGTACTGTACATCTTAATATGAACGAGGCTGTGAACCCGCATCTGTTACAGCATCAGATGTAGTCAGTTTTATTTGTCCTGACTGAAGGACAGATAAAGAAAGCTGAAGGATTTGTCTTCACAGAGGCCAGGATGCTTTGGAAATGACTCCATGTTTAAGATCAGGTTTATGATTCTGGTCTTAAAGGTCAGGGCATGTTGTCTGGAAGATGTGCCAATGCTTTCTCTGTCTTCATCTACAGCCAGTATCGTGTGCATGATCAGTGCAGCCCGACCAGCACCAGATTTTCAAAGCCAATACTGATGCCAATATTGGAAGGTTGAAAAATCAGATAATGATTTATGTGTAGTCTTTTTCATCAACATAAACAGAAAAATTCAGGTAAGCCAGACCGATATAAGCCAGACTGACTTATCTCCCTCTGATGATCAGTGTCTGTAGTTGATCAGTGATTTTGAGACCTGCATCTGAAAGTTATTCAAGTCTGCTTAAGAGTTGAACAATATTCAGAACTTTTAACAGTAGATGTAAATAGGTGACAACAGTAATGAGATACAGGCAATGCTTCAAAGCTTCAGGCCCTAATGAAAACAATGAGAGGTGGAAGTCATGAATCACTTTGCTGAAGTCGAATAGTTTGGCTTTTTGTGGAAGATTTGTTGTCATCATGTAGTTTGTCCACTTTTTTCACTGTGTGAATGGTGACGTGTTCACTTTCTGTTGTAAGTGATGGCCGTGATGTTCAGTTACCTGAATGTAGTTCAGTTCAAATCTAGGCCTCTACAACAGCTGATTATACATTTAACAGATCAGCAGGCAGCCAGTGTTTTCTAGCTGCAGACAGAGCTCTGACAGATTATGTGCAAATGCCACTTCATTAAAAGTTCACAAGCTCCTGGAAGTAACACCTCATTAGTATAACCGCTTCCCTGTCTCTACAATGGCATTTTTATTATTTTATCGTGGAAATCAATTACCATCCATTCACAAAGCATTTTTCTTAGTACCTCACTCAGAGCTGTGAATAAAAGCCTGATGCACCTGAAAGCAGCGTTTGCCTCCACAGCAGGACGGGCCGCAGATTTCTGCTCAGAGATTAAGCTCTGCTGCTCTTGTCAGGGCCAGATGTATCACACACCAATTTCTTTAAAAATGTCTAAATGTCTTTTTTATTTTCTTGTTTTTATTCAGTTTTTTCCTTTGAGAACGTCCCTATCATACTCAAACGAGCACTGACGGAGCAGCCGGGTGCAACCAGAGTCTTAATATCGACTGTATCAACCCTCTTTGCTGCTGACACATGATTGGTTTCTTTGTTGTGGTCTTATCTGTGGACTAAGGTGCAGGTTGGTAGGATTTACTGTCTTAGTGAAAGGCTTGTGCTATTTCAACTGTGCATTTCCTCCAACTCTGCCAAGGCCTCACAATTACCTGCTGAAAACCTGCCTCAGAGAGCATTCCCTGTCTGAATGTCTGTGTTAAGACAGGGGTGGAGACAGAGCAAAGATCGTCTCCAGCAGGACTGTGAGGCAGGTGACTGCCCTCCATTTACATTCAGTGCAGAGTGAATCCCTCCCTTTGGTTGGTTGTCTGTATTCAAGCCACGACAGCGGCTCTTGTTGGCTGTGAACATCAGTCAATAATTTGGAAACCACACACTTGAATGCACACAGATAATTTGCCATGGAAATGAGCAATCATTTAAAGTTGAGAAAGTGCACTCAGTTGTTCCCTTTGGTGAGAACAAATCTGCCAAACAAAAGAAAAGACAAATCAGTGAATATGTATGAACCATAAACATCAACTGTTTTAATACTGCGTTTACATGAACACTGAATAAAACAACTACATGAAATATGAAAAGAAGTCGTTTAAAGTGATAAACCCACAGACAGTTCATGACCAGCTCTGCAGCCCCGCACATCTTCTCATCGTCTTTTTGTTTTGGTTTGGTTCAGTGTCACTGCTCCTACCAACCCACTTTCCAGCATTTTCACTGCAGTTTTTCTCAGTCCCTTTGGTACGTTTCTCCAATCAGCCTTAACATTTAAAAACAGTAAGTGCATTTCTATACAAACTGCACCGCACAACATATCATCTGCAAAAACATGTCAGTGCCATCAGCAGCCAGTCCTCCACATGATCGTTAAGTGTCGGTCACTCTAAGGCCATGACATGGTCCATGGTTTTCACAGTTATTTAATCTGGAACCTGCCTCTGTCCTCCTGTCTTGTCCCTCTTCTACAGCCGCCTTACTCCTCTTCTTCTTCCCAGCTGTTGACCCTGCTCGTCTCCTTGTTTTTCTTCCATTGTCAGACACTGTGTCACTGTGCTGTGCTCTGTCCACATACACCATAGGTGTCAAACCTGTTCCACAAAGGGCCATGTGGCTGCAGGTTTTTGTTCCAACCAATCAAGAGCACACAGTTTGACCAATCAAGACTGAGATCAGTTGATTAAATGAGTCAAGTCTGGTGTGCTTCTGCTTGGTTGGAACAAAACCCTGCAGCCACATGGCCCTTTGTGGAACAGGTCTGACACCTCTGACATACACTGTGCTTTCCAGCTGAGATACACCTCTGAGCTACTTTAGAGATCTTGTTGATCCTGTGTTGATCACATATTCTCTTTCATCAGTGAAAGTCAAGATTCATCTGAGAGCAGTTCATCAATGCAGAAAAAGTCTGAACTATAATGTAAACGAATAGAAAATATTTGGCAGATGATGACGGCTGGTTCAGCCATTTTAAATGTAATCACTAATGCAGTGAACTAATGCCTGGATGTGTCGTACAGTAAGATTATTCAACAGAGAACAAGCAAAATACATTCTCATCAACATGACATAAGCAATTAATAATGTAGGAAACAGCAGACAGTTGTACGTACTCATTTGCATGAATGTGCCAAAGCATTTGCAGTTTGTTCAAAAGAATGAGAAACTGCTTTTATGATGTGCACACGCGACTGGATGAGGTGAAGAAACAGAGAACTGAGACTTTGAGCTGTGAGCTCAGAGGTGGACCAGAGGTTTAGCAGTGACACGCAGACCTTCTCCGTGTCCTGTGGGTGTGGCTGTGGGTGTGGTGGCTGACCAGTAACATGACGTTGACAGTTTGTGGACACAGGAGGTCTCCCAGGTGCATTTTTCACTTGATTGTCTCACATGTGTGACGTCTGTCTTAATGAATACAGATGTGTAACAGCAGCTGCACAGTGGCTTGAGTTTCACTTGTGTGTAGCCGTGACCCGAAGCATATTTTATGACTTCAACTCGATTTCCCTCCATTTCATGTGCATAGCTACGTACAGACATGTATTACAGTGCCACCAAAACACAGGTGACCCACATTCAGCACTGTGCCTGAACACATCGTGTGTGAACACTGACAGAGGACTGAAGCTGCAGCTGCTGCTCCGATATCATGCTGCTTTCACTGCGCACACACACACACACACTGTGTAGACGCTGCAGACACAGTTCTACAGCAGCTCTGTGAGGCTGTATTTAGATTCAGAGCTGCTTTGGTCTAAACGCTGACATCAGCATGCAAACATGCTCACAGCTGCTATGCTAACATGCTGATGGTCAGCAGGTGTGATGTACACCGTGATCACCATCACAGATGAGCGTGTTAGCATGCTAACCTTTGCCACTCAGCACAGAAGCGCAGCCGAGGCTGATGTTGTTAGAGTTCGACAGCATGGTGGCCGTACAGGAAAAGGATTCATCACTGGGAACAATGAACAGCTCGACAAGATCACATGACAATCGCTCCGATAGTTGCTGAGACATTTCCGTCCGTACCAAAGTGGTGGACCGGCCGACCCATGTTGCTGTTCCTGGAGCCACAGCACTACTGTGGCTAAAAAAAATACAAAGCAACTGACTGATCTCTACACTAATGTGATCAGCAAAGTCTTCAACAGAGACTCAGCTTTGAGGGGCTGATACATATTTATTGTTTATTTGATTCTGGTGACTCAATTACAAGTGCGTGTGAGCATGAAATGTTGGCTTCTGTGTACTTTGGTATGTGTGCATACATATGAATGAGTGTGAGTGCATGCTTGTGTTCACCAGACACGTGCACAGAGAACAGCCAGCCACGGCTCGGGCACCTTGCCTGGCTCCCGTCTGAAAGCCACCTCCAAGCCTACATGACATACGGCTGCATCTGTCCTCTTGTCATTTCTCAGGCAACACTGCAGACTCCACTTTGCTGTTTATGGAAAACAGACAGAGCCACATACTGTGGACTCAGCAGATGTGATACGCACACGCGTGTATCGCTCACGGAGGAAAGCTGCTGGAGCTCTATGCTCATATTGATGCATGTGTGCGTAAACAGCAGCATCGGATTACAGACGTGTTCAGAGATATGATGAAACAAGTGCAACAGCTCGGTTCGCTATTATACCGACATAACGAGCCTCATGAAGAACGCCTTCATATTCTTAACTGAAATCCCTCTCACACACATGCACGGATATTTTTTTTGATGCTCATCTTATCAGTATGCCTCTCTTTCATTTTTTCATGACGGCTGTTGGATCGTCTGTGGAACTGAAGCACACACAGAGGATCCACACTCTGAATAAACTCACTCATCTCTATGTCCAAGGGCCCATTGTCTGATTCTCTGTCCATGGCTGGAAGACATTCAAAGTTGATAGCTATTTATTGATAATATTTCCTGATATTTAAAGTTGTTGCTTTGTGTTCATTACCCTGAATAAACAGGGTGACTCCTGCTGTAAATCTAACATCAGTGAACTGACAGGCAACGATAACGATGAACTGGTGAACAGAATTTTAATTTCACGTGTTGATTTTACTCCAGATTAAGACGTTATCGTTCTCAGAGTTTTTTTTCTGCTGTGGAACATTTGAAGCTACACGACTTTTATGTATAAAGTATGTGTATATACTGTATATGTGTACTGCTCATGCATCTTCCTTTGCCAAGAGAAATAAATAAATAAAAAGGTCCCTGTCCCATCGTACCTCTGCATCTCTGTGACTTGCGGTTAGATGGCAATTAATCATCCCAGCATACCGACAGACAGATCTGAAATTTACATAATATAATAGCTGGGCTTTTGTCTCCAAGAAGCAGAGACTCTGCTGCCATCCCAGGGTAGCCCAGGGCCTCCCACAGGGCTGAGCGTGTGCGATAAACAGACAGAAAACTCCAAGTTCCAAGTCCAGGAGGAGAATCTACCCTCCACATCTCAGGAGCTTCAGGATCTTTGTCTCTGTAACTATAGCAACATCACATGGCCTTTTGGTTTTTGTAGCTGACTGTAAATTCAGAAAACACCCTCTTTCCTCTCAAAACAAGGATGACCTTTCTTTTTGTCTGCTGGGATTTATGTTTGCTTGTGTTTGCTATAGCCTCTGTGTATGTGTGCCCTTGTTAGGCTAAGCCTGGTGGTATTGTATTTGGCTTTGCAGTTCCCTGAACCATCTCTGAGTATTATTGCCTCATTTTAGCACAGACCACATGGAGCTGGCAGGTTTTTTTCTTTTATTTTTCAGCTCCCTGCTCCTGCAGCTCTTGTTGGCTTCAGTCTCCACAGATCATCCATTAATCCCCACTCTGTTATAGGCAAGTGAACGTGTTTTTGCTTTAACTCAGGACATAACTTGCTGAAAACTCAGTAGGTCTATGCTGATATTTAATTTATGTACCTGAGCTGACATTTTCACCACAGCTGCACAGATGAGGAGAAAGTAGAGTAAGTTAGGACTGTTCAGTTACAGTCAGTCCTTTGTTTTTCTACACTGGTTGACATTGCTTTTAACCACCAGCCACGATGCCGCCATTTCTGGGAGGTGGAGAAACGCATGTCCACAAGCGTTTACGTCAAGATGGAGGACATAAGCAGAAAGCCCGCAGCCAGGCAGTAATCAAGACACTACTTACATCACCTTCAGAGGCAGCGAGAATAAAAAGAAAGGAAGCCAGTCTATGGTGCCACCGACATTATAACAAGTTTATACTGAACACATCAGACACACAGTGCTCTGTAACGTTGGTGATGCTGAGGCATTAAATGAAAATGTTGAATGTCTGTGTAAACATGTTCTGTAATCTCCATCTGTCACATCAGGCAGCGAAGCCCAGCAGACATTTTATGGAAAAGTTTAACCCAAAGATGGTGATGATGAAAAGGACAGAAAATTTTAGAGTTTATTTCATTCTCAACCTCATGCAAATCACCCAGGAGACGCTCTCTGTCCTCAGGGACTGAATGAAGGGTCCAGTTTCCACAGCTAAAGGCAGGATGCCAGAGCTGAACCGAGCACAGACAGGCCTCTGAGCTCTGCTCAGGTCTGACACATCGCCCTCGCTCTGGATGGTGTGTGTGCTAAATAACAGTACGGTCTCAGTTTTGGTTTGCTGTGCAGCTTCGTAGCCTATGCACAAAGCTGCCATAGGAACGGTGCGACACCCTGATGCAGGACCACAAACCCAGCTTTCAGTCCCTCTGAGCCTGTAAATAACTAATTAATGGGAAAATAAAATATGTTTTCTTTTGTGTGTCACCCTGTGCTCTCAGGGGAACACACCAACAAAACCCCCCTGTTTGCCTGAAACTATCCTTTCACTATGTTCTGCAGTACAAATTATTTGCTGTGTGCTGAAGGGAAGTCACACAGAGCAACAATTACTGTACACAGGCAGAGAGCAGAGAGGGGGAAAGAGAAAAGAATAAATAAATGAATACTTCCACTGCTAATCTAAAAACTGGAACACTGGCTGCACTCGCTGTTTTCCTCCCCTGTGCTCGTGGCTGAAGTTTGCTCAGCTTCAGGCTTCAGCGCTGACACATTATTAAGATGATATTTAAGTGCTGACCTGCCGACAGGACGGGTGGGGGGGGTGGGGGTGGTGGCGGTGGGGGGTGCAGGCGTCTGAGTACAACACCGTTCTACAGCGTAGCTTCATGAACACAACAAAGCTTAATGTTAAAAACCTGCTTTTGTACTGACACATAGTTTTTCCTCTCATCACGCTGTGGCAGTTTGGTAATTTGTCGGGAGCCCAGTATGGTCCCTGAATTTTGATTAAACCGGCCCTAATGAGCTGTGACTGTTAATGAGCCTGCTGCACGAGTCCTCCTTTATTTTAAATTGATTATTGGCGTTGTTTGGCTCCCGAAATTCACTGTTACTACTCCTGTTGATCTGGAATATGTAATTTCATCTTAGCATTTAATACAAATATGGAGAACTGCAGCGGTACAGCAGGTCTCAGACGTACATACATCATTAAATTAAGAACCATACAGTCTGAGTTTTCAGATGTTGGACAGTGAAGCAGTAAAAGTGCCAACTTGTTAGTGTCACATCTACTATATTTAATTACAGCCTTCACGCTTTGTGAGCTGCAGCTCTGGAACACTTGAGGGAGAAATGTATGTGAGAAACATCAAATCCCCCCCACGACTACAACTTGTGACGGCGGGTGGGGGAGTGGGGGTGATTGATGCTGTTTCAATCTGTCGTCTCCACCGCCGACAAAAGCTACAGTCAGTGATCAGGGAATGAAGCCTGGCACGGAGACAGTTATATTCCTGAGACATGGTATTTTTGTCTTGGTCCTGCTGCAGTAATCAGAAGAACGTGGAGTCTGTACAGACCGAAACCACAGGATGAACCGTGAGTGACACGTTACATTGGCACAGATATTTATTCTGCGTAGCTTTAGAGGTCAACACACTGATGCTATTATTCCTTGGATTAATGGAGAAGTTGACATTTTGGGAAACACACTTCTTCACTTTGCCTGCAGAGAGTCAGACGCTCTGATTGATATCACCTTAAATATGAAGCCACAGCCAGTTAGCTTAGCTTAGCATAAAGACTAGAGACGGGGGAAAACCGCTAGCCTGGCTCTGTCCGAAGCTAACGGCTACCGGCTCCTCTAACAGCTGGTCTTCAAGACTTGAGGTGTGAATGCCGACTGTCAGAGTGAGGCGTGGAACATGTCAATCATTTAAATACTTAGATAACAGAGCTCAGATTCTCAGACATAGTTCGATCCCAGCTCTCGATACAGACGTCAGAGAGGTGTCGGGGAGGGGGTTCTGAAGCTCGTCAATTTCTGAAAGTGTATACAGGCACCTTAACGCTCACCCATACCTGAGAGTGATATCAGTCTAAACATCTCACCTTCCTCAAAAAAAGCCAGTGAGCACATTTCTCCAGATGTCAGACAGTTCCTTTCAGGGAGCCAGGCCTCCAGCTGCTCTGACAGAGACAGTGATCAGAGAATAAATGGAGAAGAAGATTTTTGCCGTGTTTAATCGCGCCTGACTGAAGTGACACATCCATTAGAGTAAACTGTTCTTTCCTCACTGTAAATCTCCTGATACCTACAGGAAAGTATTCATGTCTCAACCAAAAACATGATTTTAGTCCCATTACTGTGTTTCTAAAAAGACATTACAAAGAAACTAAGGTTGAAAAATGAAATCACATATGAAACATCTCAACATGAACAGCACGTGAAGAGATTTTAGCCTGAAACATCTACATATCCTGCATCACAGACAGTCTCTGGGCTTCCAGTTGTTGTGAATGAAATTATCAGATAAATGCTCGACGAGTAAAACGCAAATCCAATCAATCAAGTGGGAAGATTCTCCTGTATAAGAGACATTAACACACGTTTGAACAGTATTTTAATCCCTCTGATAGCAGAGGTGTCTGAGCTCCTCTGCCCTGGCATGGCTGGAACCACTCTGGTGCACTTTTATGATGAATAATAAAAGCAAGCAAAATGCTAATTCTAGATGAGTGCCTGGGCGGTAATTTCCATTTCATGTAGCTCAACCTTTCATGTGTTTTTCAGTTTAAAGAACTTCTTTGCTTATCAGTTTAAATGAGGGGGAATAAAATGTTTCCAGGGCCTCGTTTGTTAAATTGCTTGCTATTTTAATCCAGTTTCTTTCACCCAATTTAACTCACATCCACATAAATATCTCAGTAAGAATTTTAATTAGCTTATTTTACCTTGTGAGCCATTAAAAGTCAATGTACCCCTCTTACGTAACCCCTCTAAAGTTGGTATCCTGTTATTTGCATGTGAGAATGAGTGAGAAAAAATTGTGTCTTATGCGTCATACCTTTTCCTCAGAGTGCTGAGGCTCTGCAGGCTGTTTGCTTTCCTGATCAGGCTCCATCAGGACGTCTGTCAGAGGCACAACTCCGCAAACCTGTGGATTTAAACTGTTTGTTACAGAGAGTCAACATGTCAGGTGCATGCGTGGGGGGGGGGCCATACTTTTTTATTTTCATGGACAGATGCTGCACCTGCAGTGCACTTGTAAACACTGGAAAACATCTTATCATACATTGTAGGGGTTCATGTTGGAGGTTGTGACAATTGTGGACGATCACATTCACCCTCATCATTTTTTATGTAGCATGTAGAAAACCCACGTGCACTGACAAACCACAGAATATGAACCACCAGGACGTGGACGTGAGGTTTGGTTTTGCTCATCTTAAACACCAGCACACACTTCCAGCTGCCTTTGAGTTCATTCCTGCAGATGTTTGTCAGAGTGTGTGTCACCTCTGAAATGCTGTTACACTTTCTGCTTTGTATTCTGTGAATCCTTTCTGTGTTCTGTTCTGCTCTGTTTTTCACCACAGTAAATTTCAGGGTTTAATTTTTTCCTGGATGTTTTGTCCTTTTGTCCTTTTTTTTTTTGTCTTTCTGTTTGGTTGTCCCGGTGTTTTAGCTGTGTCGTTTGTCAAACACCTCGCTGGATTTTGGAGCCGGGCTCTAAACAATTTGTGACACCTCGCAGGGCAATTTAAAACCTGACAGGGCAGGTCCCTGCACAGACACACACACGGCGAAGTTATTAATCTGCTTCGTACATGACGGATAACTTGACATTTACTTGTCATTTTGTTTCACTGCAGAGACAATTTAATCCAACAACAGCGTGTTCCAATGACAGCAGCAGTCTTAATCATTACAACATGGACCCTGTTCCTGTGGGTTTGGTCATTGTTTTTATTGGTTATGACAACATTACACTCGCCGCATTAACAGCCGAGGCCCTGATACGTTGCTGATTTAGAGTTAGCCAGAGTCAGAGTCAGTTAAACATAAGGCTGCAGCAGGCAGCTGCTCAGATTAGCTCAGCATGAAGACTATAAACAGGGGAAACAGCAACGATGGCTCCACCCAGAGCGAACCAGCTCCCACCACCTCTGAGGCTCACTGATGAAGACGTTCCACCTCAGACCTCCTCTGGTTTTCAGTCTTCACTTCACAACACGTCGTGCAACCAGCAGCTGAATTATCCACGTAGCGCCTCAGAGTGCTGAGATGTTTTGAATGACTCTTCATGTCTGTTGTTACCTTTACAAGAAACTTTTCACTCTGAGCTGGTGCACTTCAACATTTAGACGATCAGGTGTGATGAACTCAACCCTGAGACGTGCTCCTGCTTCTCACTTTCATTCCGTCCAAAAGAATCAGCCATAAAAACGATCACGGTGCTTTGAGAGGAAAAGCGTGGCTGTGTTCCCTCGAGGTTTGCTGTCTCCCTTATTTTGGAGGATTTGTTTCATCATGTGGAACTCTCTCTCTCTCTCTCTCTCTCTCTCACAGGACTACCACTCTGAAAAAATTCAGCACCCTCATTACACTCTCTGGCTCTTTGAAGCGAATGGGATGGGGGTATTGTGTAAGACCTATTTTGGGAGGCTGGCTCTCAACTCAAGTCCATTGTTAAAAATATTTGGAAAGTGTTTTGCTTACTGCTCATGAATTTGGAGTTGTGAGGAAAAGCAGAGGAATGGGACAAAAAAGTCACATGTTCATGTTGTTCATGTGCTGTTAACAGGCGCCGGCATGTTTTCACAGAACAGTTTCTTTAGATCAGTGGAGCCTTCAGTCTGATTTACCCTCGCAGCCCTCAGATGAACTGAAGTAACCCTCAGCCCCCCCCACTCCATTGCATTGTGGGATTGTTAGCAGGACGCAGTCTCAGGGATGTTGTGTTGTTTTTGTGTGACTGACGTGCACAGGGAGTGACTGCAGACACAGCTATTTATCCATTCTATTCATCTAATTGTTTATTAACTATTTGAATTGTTGAAATGTCATCATCAGGATTTCAGACTCGTCTGCCTTCGATCTCTCCGTCACATTGTGCTCAGGTTTTCCAGCTGACTCAGTATGTGGATATATGTTCTAATGAAATCACATCGCCTCTGGGTACACGTGTCCCTGGCTGGTAATCCCAGCTTCGGAGCACTCTGGTAGAGTTTTAAAGACCTTAAAGACTCTGAAGCCACAGCATCGAGTCTCTAAAAACAACACATCACTCCTAAAAAAAACAAAGATCATTAGGAAAGTAGACCATGTTTGGTTTGTACCCTCAGGAGTATCTGATTTTCCGTTTGTGGGATTCTTTTTTTTTTTATACCATGTTGAACTTCCTCTCTCCGGTTAAGCAGCCCAGCCCTGTTGAAAGAACTTCAATAATTCCAGCTTACCCTGCCTCATTACACTGTCTGGCTCTTTGAAAGTAAATGAGCAGAGGCTTTATTGTGGAGGGTCTGTGTGAGGAAACCAGCTCTCGGCTGGTGATGGGAAATCTAATGCAGTTTACCTAAAGTCCAACGGAGCACAAACTCTTCACGGTTCGAATGTGCCAAACACAACGTTCATTTTTAAAAACATTTACTGTTTTTTGAGGGAAATGTTTTCTTGACTATCAGAGCATAAAATATTAAGAGTGATATGTGATTTCTACATATTTTATTTGACTACAGTGAGGACAGTAGAGCAACAGAAAAACCTTGAATAAATCCTGAAACCTTTCTGTCTGCACCGTATTGATCTCAATGTGGGAATTTACCATCTTCATTTAACCCATGATTCTTTTTTCTTTTTTAACCAGACCTCCAGCTGGAAATGAGGAATTCCCCTCTTTGTGATGTGTCTTGTTGATTACTGAAAAATGTCAGTTACTGAATCTTTGGTTCCTGGGTTTGTTAGTCCCTGTGAGGGGCAGTGTTCTCTTTAATGTCCCGTCCTCAGAGAGTCAGTGTGGAGCTGATGTGGAAGGGGACAGACTGAGCGTGGACGTATGCCTGCACACATTACAGAGCTGGGAGAAGGGAATGGGAATGATCTCCAGTTTCCAGTCAAGAGTAGAGAAAATATAAATATATAGAAAACAGGCAGAGATGTACAAATCCTTTGGATGAGCTTTGCACTATAACAGGACGACACTGCTGTGTAAGGTCTGTTTCCTGGAGAACAACTCGCTGCCACTGATAATTAAGATCAGTGGCGAGTGCTTCAGCGGGTTGACTCACAACATACGACCAAGGCCCTTTGGATTTTTATTCAGCCATGTGTTTGTGTGTGAGGGAGGAAAAAGACGGAGGGGGGCAGTGATGGAAAGAGTCTGACGATATGAGCACATTTAAATTCTTTGACACGTGATCTTCTCCTCTCCAGGAAAAAAACGCTTCTGAAAGTCAAAGGCTGCAACTGTATCTGTGTGACTGACAGCTGAGGATTGTGGAGGTTTGACCAAGTGTAGACCCGTCAATCCCACGGCCGGAGTCTGTGGTGAATGATTATTAAGCAACGGTTGAGTCTCAGGAGACGTTTAGCTGTCGGATCCTTGATAGAACCTGGGAAAGATGAGGCTTTGCCAGGTTCACAGGGACACGTGAATCTGGGACAAACACGGACTGAACGCGACGAGGCTGCTGAGGTGGATGACCAACTCCTCCCTGCTCTTTACTCACTGGGGTCAGACACCATATTGATCTGTGGTACTCAGACCTCAGGCCTCAGCTTCAAACCCAGAACCTTTTTGCTGTGAGGCGACAGAGCTCAGAACATGCCGTGGTATCTATCGTATTTCTAACAACAGAAACATCTGGAGGTGAGACATTAAGTCACGTGCAGTAACCTCACTCCACATCATCTACATGGTGCAGTGGATACCGAACAGTCGTACTCTGTTGGAACAGAACAGAAGAAAAGAGAGAACATGGGACACACACATACAACAACCACCTATCCGTCATTTCAGCAGAGCACATGAAAACATGTGATGTATTATCTAACAGCACAGAAGCAGCTGCTGGTGAATAATTTGTCACAGCGCTCGTCTCTCTGAAAGTCAGCCTGCTTTGCCTCCATATTGATTGAGTAGATGGGTTCAAGACACTGAAGAAAAACTACTTTCCACACGAAAACAAAAATGCACTGAGGTGAGGACAGAAGACAACAGCAAACTAAACAGTGAAAGAACAGATAAGAAGCTTATCCGTCCTCCACAGATCCACTGAGAAGGTTGCAGGTAAGATCAGGTAAAGATGCCAGAGGACCACATGTATGTTGTTCACATGTATGAACTGATGTGACACTGCCGCATTTGCACCCTGATGCTTTTCTAGAATTAAACATGAAAAAAAAACAGAGCCCTTTAATGTACGCCCTTTTCATGTCATTCATTTAATTGAATGTTTTAGGATGTGATTATCTTTGCATATGAGTTGTGATCTTTGTGGTGGAGAGCAGGAGGAACACAGAAAAGATGGAGGATGAGGAACAAATGAACGGCAGCCACAGAGAAGTGGAACGTGGGAGCTCATCAAACGGCTGCAGTGACAGTTTTCCAGCATGACTCCAGCCTCAGAGCCTCACATCAATAGCTCTCTCTCTTTTTCAGTCTCTGTTTCCATCTCTCCTCTCCTCCCTTCTCCTCTTGTTCTACTTCCTTTCTCTCGTTTCCTTCTTGCTAGTTCACTCTCCTGCCTTCTCTTGTTTTTTAATCTTTATCCCTCCTTCTCTGTTTCCTGCTGCATCTCTTCTTCCTCTCCTCCCCTCCTCCCATATCTTCTTTCTGCTCTGTCTTTCTCAGCAGCAGCTCAGGTTAAATAAAAGATGAGGGCCTGAGATGTGATGCCTCCATCATTGATTCATACCAAGTTCTCTCCATCCCTCCCTTTTCCTTTTCCTCTGTGTCTCTCTTTAGTGGACCCTCTCTTTCACAGTCTGCCGCTTGATTACTCTGTTATCATTTGTGCTCAGTGCACTTGAAGGAAGGTGTCTGACTTTATTCTGAAAGCTGGATCGGCTCACGTTAAACTGCAGCGTCTTTTCTTTTCTCACTCAGCTCTTTGTTATCTGATGGATACTCTGAGCCTCCGTCACCACAAAAGGATCATGCCCACAGACTTTACTTGCAGCAGAGAATCCAAACTTTTTAATGGTTGGTGACGTCAGAGCGAGGTGAGAATCAGCTGGCACCAGTTCATCTGTCAGACCTGGATGTTTTTCATTTGTGTTTTTCTTCATGAAAACAACCTGAGTTTGTTTGGCTGCACTGACAAAGCAGCTGCTCTGCCACTGCTCACTGCCGTGTTAAACCGCCCCTCACTGTTACTATGGTAACCATGGGCGTCACCACTCGACCAGGACTGAGATTTTAACTATAAACCACTGATCAGTTTCAAATCTGGACCGGTGAGCTGCCACAGTGGGGGAGAAAATGCTGAGACTTTGGCAAAAACTTTCTCTGGCTGAGCTGTTGTAGCACAAATGCCACCGTTCAATCAAATACGAGCAAGCGCACACTGCTGGCTGATGAATCTCGGGAAATCTCCAGAGTTGTAAGTTGACTGTTGATTTATAGACCCCTGTGCATGTGTGCAGCATCTGTGGCCTTTAGAGTTTCAAAGGTTTAACTGACGTATTCACGTCTTATTCATTTTTATTCACTGTTATGCTGTGTGTGTGTGTGTGTGTGTGTGTGTGTGTGTGTGTGTGTGTGTGTGTGTGTGTGTGTTTGCTGTGTATGTTATTGCTGATTTATTTCTACCAAAGTTCAAACATTAGAAAAGTGTCTCACATGCTTCATCATTCTGCAAACAGATTCAGCTCATGCTGAAAAACAGATTGGTTTTACAGTGGAGGGACAAACTTTTCCATTAAAATTCCTCCTTCAGCACTTGAGCCTGCCGCTCCCCTGCTGCCAGCACAACAATCTGAGATCTATTACTGTGTGTAAACATCAATACGTCCCAAATTCCCTGATGGATACAGAGCAGGCACGACCCTCTGAGCTATTCAAATCATTACCGCCGCAACAATGAGATTCACCTTAACCCACGTTGCTATGGCTACAGTCGAGTACAGCGCCACACAGTTCTGCCTCTGTTTAGATGTTTCCTCCTGCAGTTGGTCTGTTGGCTTATTCACACACACACACACACACACACACACACAGATCGGCCACAACATTATATATCTATATAAGAAGCTCTGAACAGAACCTGACTCATGATGGGAGGAGAGAGGGAGAGAGAGAGAGAGGGGAGGGGGGGGGGCGACAGGGGAGGACAGAGAACTTGGGACAATGAAGGTTTCATGAAGAGCAGGATTAAAAGTAATGAGAGGACAATAGCATGATTGGTAACAGGACTAACAGCAAAACAGGCTGCAGTCTGAGTCTATAGCAGCTGAACTAGTAGATGGTTCAAGCAAAGCCTGAGCCAGAACTATATGCAGAGTCTGCCTCCCAGTCTGCCTCCCAGACCCAAACTGGTAAATGGTTCCACAGAAGAGGAGCCTGATAACTGAAGGATCTGCCCCCAACGAACCACAGTAGGCCTGCATTCTGGGAGCTAGTAGGGTAATAAGGTACTATGAGCTCCTTGATGGTGTCTGACCACTGAGGGCCTTGTAGGTAAGGAGCAGGATTTTAAACTCTATTCTGGAATTTACAGGGAGCCAATGAAGCCAATACAGGAGTAACAGGATCTGGTTTCCTGGTTCCTGTCAGTCCTCATGCTGCAGCATTCTGAATCAGCTGGAGAGTCTTTAGAGACTTGTTAGGGCAGCCTGAGAATAAGGAACCACAATAGTCCAACCTAGAAGTAACAAACACATGGACGAGTTTTTCTGCATCATTTCGAGACAGAATGCGTCTGATTTCTGTGACAGTATGAAGGGGAGAAAAGGCAGTCCAAGGAGTTTCTTTGATGTGGGAGTTACAGGACAAGTCGTGATCGAGGGTAACTCCCAGGTTCCTCACAGTAGCGTTGGAGGCCAGAGAAATATCATCAAGAGTAAAAATATCGTCTGATGTTAAGTTTCTGCGGTGTCATCTAGTCATCCAGGTCTTTATGTCCTTAAGACAGGCCCTGAAAGCTTCCTGATAATGTTTCCTAAGGGAAGTAAATATAAGACAATAAGGTGAAAAGAACTGGTCCCAGCTCTGAACCCTGTGGAACCCCATGCCTAACTCTTGTGTACATGGAGGACTCATCATTGACGTGTACAAACTGAAATCAATCTGATTGGTCAGACCTAAACCAGCTGAGTGCGGCTCCTTTGATGCTAATTAAATGTTCCGTTCTCTGTAGCAGGATGTGATGGTCAGTGGCATTAAATGCAGCACTAAGATCTAACAAGACAAGTACAGAGACGAGTCCTTTGTCTGATGCTGTCTCTGAGCTATGATTCACTCTAAATCCTGACTGAAAATCCTCAAATAAATTATTGTTCTGTAGAAAGTCACACAGCTGATGGCAACTACTTTCTCAAGAATCTCAGAGAGAAAGAGAAGGTTAGATCCAGGTTAGAAAAACCTGCATCAACAGTCGGCTTTTTAAAAAGAGGTTTAATCACAGCTACATTACAGGACTGTGGAGTCGGTGTGTAAAGTGTTCTCTGGACCCCTGCCCGATTTGACCAGTGATGACATGTTTAGTCAAGATGTCTTCATTCCGTCGCTGGCTGTCTAGGTGGTGTCCAGCAAAGCGGCGTGGCCTTCATTGATAACTGGAAAACTTTTGGGGAAAACCTGGTCTGATTAGGAGAGCGGCATCCATCCAACTTTGGATGGTGCAGCTCTCATATCTAGAAATATGACAGATTTCATTAGAAAACCAAAGTCATGACAACCCAGAGTTGAGACCAGGATGCAGAGTTGCAGTCCTACACGCTTCTCTGCAGTTTCTCTAGAGCTGTCACCCACCCATGATTCTCATGATTCTTATTATTCCTACCATTCTAACGATTCCCTTTACCCTATAGAGACTGTGTCTGCTCCCCGTCAACAAAAAGTGCATAAATTAAAAAATGCAAGAGGTGTTACTCATAAAAACCTAAAAAAATTTATACTACAAAAGCATCTGAACCTAAAAACACCACAATCAGATGTGGGCTATTAAACATTAGATCTCTCTTGTCTAAATCTCTGTTAGTGAATGATTTGATAATGGATCAGCAGATTGATTTATTCTGTCTGACTGAGACCTGGCTGCAGGAGGAAGAGTATGTCAGTCTAAATGAGTCAACCCCTGCTAGTCATATTAATTATCACATTCCTCGAGGCACAGGCCGAGGAGGAGGAGTGGCAGCAATCTACCACTCAAGTTTATTAATTAATCCTAGACCTAAGCCGAAATATAGTACATTTGAAAGCCTTATCCTCAGCCTCTCACATCCAAATTGGAAGACAGAAAACCAGTACTATTTGCTGTGGTGTATCGTCCACCTGCTGCTTACTCAGAGTTTTTGTCTGAATTCACTGAATTTTTATCTGATTTAGTGCTTAGTGCGGATAGAGTAATTATAGTGGGCGACTTTAATATTCATGTCGATACCCACAATGACAGCCTTAAGACTGCTTTCTATTCAGTATTAGACTCAATTGGCTTTTTACAAAATGTTAACAAACCAACTCACTGTTTTAATCACACCCTTGATCTTGTACTAACCTATGGCATAGAAGCTGAATATTTGACAGTATTCCTCTTAACCCTGTTTTATCTGATCATTCTTTAGTAACATTTGAATTTACAATAATGAACTGCACAGCATCTGAGAAAAAATTAACTACTGTAGATTTCTGTCTGATAATGCTGTTATCAAATATAAGGAAGCTATTCCATCTTCATTATCTCCGCTGCCATGTGCCAGTTTTACAGAGGGCAATGGCCTAAACGTTACTCCAGCAGATATAGACTATCTAGTTGATAATACTGCTGCTTCATTATGTTCAACCCTTGACTCTGTTGCCCCTTTGAAAAAGAAGGTCAGTAATCAGAGGAAGCTAGCTCCATGGTACAGTTCACAAATACGCGTACTTTAAAACAGATATCACGAAAGCTGGAAAGGAAATGGTTATCCACTAATTTAGAGGAATTCCGCCTAGCCTGGAAAGACAGCTTTATAACGTATAAAAAGCCCTTCAGTAAGGCAAGAACTGCCTATTACTCATCATTAATAGAGGAAAACAAGAACAACCCTAGGTTTCTTTTCAGCACTGTAGCCAGGCTGACAAAGAGCCATAGCTCTGTTGTACCATCCATCCTCTAGCTCTCACTAGTAATGACTTTATGAGCTTCTTTAGCAACAAAATAGTAGACATTAGAGACAGAATCCATCTCATCCTGCCTACAACTGTTAATGATGTAGGTAAGTCTAGAACAGCATCTTTAGAAATGTCTGCCAGTCCTGATTTGTCGTTAGACTGTTTCTCTCCCATAGATCTAGCTGAATTGACTTCAATAGTTTCTAAATCTAAATCATCAACATGTCTTTTGGATCCTATCCCGACCAGACTTCTTAAAGATGTGTTGCCTTTGATTGGCACTCACATATTAGATCAGATAAATCTCTCGTTGGTTACAGGATATGTTCCACAGGCTTTTAAGGTTGCAGTTATCAAACCTTTACTTAAAAAGCCTTCTCTGGACTCTGACATTTTGGCCAACTATAGACCTATATCCAATCTCCCTTTAATTCTAAAATTCTTGAAAAGGCTGTTGCAACTCAGTTGTGTGACCATCTACATAGGAACGGTTTGTTTGAAGTTTTTCAGTCAGGATTTAGAGTTCATCATAGCACAGAGACAGCACTGGTGAAAGTTACCAACGACCTTCTTATAGCATCAGATAATGGACTCGTCTCTATACTTGTCCTGCTAGATCTTAGTGCTGCATTTGACACCATTGATCATAATATCCTATTGGATAGATTGGAACATGTTATTGGGATTAAAGGAAGAGCACTAGACTGGTTTAAATCATATCTATCAGATAGATACCAGTTTGTTCATGTTAATGATGATCCTCCATATATACCAGAGTAAGTCATGGAGTTCCACAGGGTTCTGTGCTTGGACCGATACTGTTCACCTTATACATGCTTCCCCTAGGCAATATTATCAGGAAGCATGGAATAAATTTCCATTGCTATGCGGATGATACCCAGCTATATTTATCTATGAAACCAGACGAAACAGATCAGTTAACCATACTTCAGGCATGTCTTAAAGACATAAGCCTGGATGACCTGTAACTTTCTTCTGCTGAATTCAGACAAAACTGAGGTTATTTTGTTTGGTCCCAAACACCTCAGAAACAGTTTATCTAATCATATAGTTACTCTGGATGGCATTAATTTAGCCTCCAGTACAACTGTGAGGAACCTTGGAGTTATTTTTTGATCAGGATTTGTCCTTTAACTCATATATAAAACAAGTCTCTAGGACCGCTTTCTTTCACCTGCGCAATATCAGTAAGATTAGGAACATTCTGTCGCAGAGTGATGCTGAAAAAATTAGTCCATGCTTTTGTTACTTCTAGGCTGGACTACTGTAATTCCCTATTATCAGGATGTCCAGTTAACTCTCTAAAAAGCCTCCAGCTGATCCAAAATGCTGCAGCGAGAGTACTGACTGGAATTAGCAAGAGAGATCACATTACTCCTGTACTAACTTCTCTTCATTGGCTTCCTGTAAAATCCAGAATTGATTTTAAAATCCTTCTCCTTACATATAAGGCCCTCAATGGCCAGGCTCCTTCATATCTCAAAGAGCTGATAGTACCATATCATCCTAACAGATTGCTTTCGTTCCCAGAATGCAGGTTTGCTTATGGTTCCCAAAATCTCTAAAAGTAGAATGGGAGGCCGAGCCTTTAGTTATCAGGCCCTCTCCTATGGAACCAACTGCCAGTTTGGGTTCGGGAAGCAGACACCCTCTCTAATTTTAAAACGAAGCTTAAAACCTTCTTGTTTGATAAAGCTTATAATTAGTTGTAGTTACAGTCCTAGTTATTTATTAAACTTATAGTTAGTCACAATTATCTCTATAGACACTGTTACAGTTAAGGATATAGCCCTTAGTAGGGCTGGCTCAGGCAACTGAATCATCCCCTAGTTATGCTGCTATAGGCCTAGGCTGCTGGGGGACATCCCATGATTTACTGCGCACTTCTTCTTCTTTCTCTTTCTCTCCTCAGACCCACTCTCAAATTTATTAGCCTTTATTACATGTCATTAACTCTGTGTCCTCTCTGTCCCGTAGTCCTGTGTTTGTTTCTCTCTGGTCTCTCTTTCTCTGTACCTTTCTGCAGGTACCTCTGGCTCTGGAGCTGCTTGTCCTATGGTCCTGGCTCCACCCACCTGCTGCTGTTTATTGTTTACAATGATCTATTTCTAACATGTTTAATGTTCCGTTCTGCTACAGATAAATATTTGATTAATATTCTTTGCAAACTGTAATGTAAATAATTACCAGTCATGACAGCTTTTTGCCTCCGTGCTCTGTTTCATAATTCTAATCTGCTGAGCACACATTATCCAATAACTGTTCACTAACTGTAATGTAAATGCTGACCCACATTGTCTGTATTATGCTGCATGTCTTTCTCCCCCTCTCCTCCATTCCTAGCTGTCCTATCTTCCTCCTTTTCCTCCTTTCACCCAGCCCGGCCATCGGCAGGAGGGTCCCCATCTGAGCCAGGTTCTGCTCAAGGTTTCTTCCCAGGTCTTTATGTCCTTAAGACATGTTTGAAGTTTCACTGACAAAGACCATTAGGTATCACCTGCACAGAAATGGAAGTTTATGGAGTGTTTGATGATGACAATGTAACACATATCCTCAGACATGGGGAAATCAAAGGATGTGGTGTCGGGAAATCAAAGAAGGTAGTTTGTATATAAATGTAGCTTATCCCCAGACACAGGACATATCCTCAGACATACACACACACACACACACACACTATGAATGACACACACACACACACACACACACACACCTCACAGATGCTGCAGTGGGTCTCCACACACAACTCTTTCAGCAGTGTGTGTGGTCTCCACACACCCAACTCAGTACTTTGATTGAGCTCTGGGTCTCTAATAAGCGCTTTTAACTCAGAATATGAACAGTGTGGATTAGTGATGATGACTTTGATGTGTAATGATATTGATGATGATGTAGCAGTGTCTCTCACATATCCTCAGACACACACACACACACACACACACACACACACACACACACACATTGGACACACACACACACACACACACACACACACACACACTCACAGTGCTACAGTGTGGGTCTCCACACACTTTTAACTCAGTACTTTGAGGTCATTTAATTTTCCAGCAGGAGTCGTTTGCAGATGCAATTCAATTTAATAATCTGGGAAAAAAAATTGCCTTGATATTCAAGAATCTTCAGGGTTCGAGAATCAACCTGCTGAAATTTCACCTGGGAGCCGTTTGGATCCACTGAGCCTCCAGATGGGCAGGAAGTTTAAAACCCTGCTACCACTAATGCCTCACCGTCTCCTCCTCCTCCTCCTCCTGAAACCTTCAGCTTACCATTGCTTCTCGCCTCTCTCACATCCACCCAGCCTCTGACTCCTCCCCCCACAGTCACTGTGATGGCTGCTGTTCTGCCTGTCTCTGTCTCTGTCTGCCTGCCTGTCTGCCTGCCTGTCTGCTTGCCTGTCTGCCTGTCTGTCTGTCTGTCTCTCTGTCTGTCTACCTGTCTGTCTGCCTGCCTGTCTGTCTCTCTGCCTGCCTGCCTGCCTGTCTGCTTGCCTGTTTGCCTGTTTGCCTGGCTGTCTGTCTGCCTGTCTCTCTGCCTGTCTACCTGTCTCTCTGTCTGTCTTTCTCTCTGTCTGTCTGCCTGTCTGTCTCTCTGCCTGTCTGCCTGTCTCTCTGCCTGTCTACCTGTCTCTCTGCCTGTCTGTCTGCCTGTCGTACACCACAGCGACTCCTTTAACGTCACACAGAAACTGATTAAACAGCGTTAAACAGTGAAGGCTGTCTCAGCTGCAGGGTTTTTTTCAGCTGTATGTAACCCTACTCGTCCTCTGTCCTCCTGACGTTCCTCACTGTTCACCAGCTCCAGTCCGTCTCTCCAGGTTTTAACTTTCTCTCTGTTCATCTCTCGTTCTCTCTTCCTCCGTGTTTGCATTAGAGGAAATGAGCAGTAAACATCAGGCTCAGTCGGAGTCCCTCAGCTCGCTTATATAACAAATAACTCACAGTTCAACACATGCAGTCTTATTTTCACCACACACACACACACACACACACACACACACACACACACACACACACACACACATCAAATTAGTGTGAGGCCAGTCTCCCAGCATTAATAAACAAAGATATGAATGTGGAAAATTAAAGGTGGGATTTAGTCCGCTGGTCAGAGATTAACCTGGAGCTTCTGGAGCAGCTGCTGGTTCACTGCTTTATTAACTTTTATGTACTTCATCAACACACGTGGAAACAAACGCACACATACACACCTGTACCTGTGTTTACCTGCCACCAACCAAAACCAGAGCTGCTAACGTTAGCCTGCTCTCTGCTTCCAGGATCGGCCTCTTCTTAAACCCACAGTAAACTCACAAATCTACACAGTTAACACCAGTTAACAATATGCTCCTGCTTTGGAACAACACCTGGTTACTGTAGGTACAAAGGTGGTTATCATGGCACGACAGTGAGAAACAGGGGAACAGACTCCATCCTCCAAACTCTGTAACTGCTGAGTGTTTCTCTTATTACAGCTGCAGCATGTGGACAAATCCAAACACCTGACAGACCTGCTGTGCCTGCTTGTTACCGTTGCTAAGCTATGATTGGACAATTGCTGTTTGGGGGAGGGATTTAGAAACACGTTCACTTCATCGGAACAAAACCCGGCAGAGGATTCTTGTACGCTACAAACTCAGCCTGACTCATCCGTCACTCCACCTCTACAGATTTCAGGCTTACTATATTTAACAGAGGCAGGCAAATACCTGCTCACGAGCACACACACACACACACACTCATCCACCTGCCCATGCACACCTCCACACACACACTGACTCATCCTTGTCCCTGTCCCTCCCAGCCCTCTTGAAGTGCAGAAATAAAAAATTCAATTAAAATGCCAGGAGTGGCGAGTGCTGTGGAATCACATACATTCATTACTGCCACAATCTGTCAGGCAAGGACACGGCGGAGGGGGATCTCTCTTTCTCTCCCTCCCCTTCTGTCTTTGTATCCGTCTTTCCCACCACCGAGCATCACTCTGCTGATAATAGCTGAAAGAGAGTGGGAGTGAGAGAGGGAAGGCGACAGGAAGAAAGAGATGTAGAGAAAGAGGGAGAGAGAGGGATAAATTAAGAGGCCAGAGTCGTAACAGTGATAATGGAGCCTTTGATTGTGATGATAATTCAGTTATAATTATAGGAGACAATGTGCTGTGAACTGTCAGTGTGTGTGCAACAGAGAGAGAGAGAGAGAGAAAGAGGGGGAATATAAAGGAGTGAAAGGGAGTGACAGAGTAAGAGAAGGTAAAACAAAGCTGTAGAAGGTTCCAGAGCTCAGAGAGGCACCGTGTTTCTCCACTGAAGGACACTCACATCTGAGAAAACCTAAATGTTAGCTTCTCTTTAGAACATGAAACGTCCTTTGACACCTGCACAACATAAATTCACCACATTTCCTCACTATGTTCAGAGAAACCAAAAATCCTGCTGCAATTACATCGAAAATGTATCTGCAGTTGCTAATTAGCTGTGTACGAAGCTAATTTCTCAGCAGGTTGTCAGTGGACCATCAGCTCTACATGGACCCGCGTGGATGATTTTTAAAAAAATGAATTTTCCTTTGGCGTGGTCTCTGAGTCCACCTGATGATTCTCAGTGCAGCGTCCCCTCTCTTTCAGCTCTGTGTTTGGTCTCCACCAGCTCCACCATGCTGACCAGCTGCTCTCTGACTGAGTCTGAATATTCATCGTAACAGCTGTAACAGCTTTGAATAACAGTCAGAGTGTTTCAGGCTTCATCCTGAATTAGTTTGCGGTGCTGAGGTTTTTTTTGTGGCTGTGATTTTTCTTTGATGCTCACAGATGAAATCTGTTTTATTCCATATTTTTGGCAACATGTTTGAAAAGTTTTTCTCCAAATGTTTGTTGAAGAAAGTTGTGAAAATGTCCAGATCACATTTCTCTCTGGCTTTGGCTTCGTTATCTAACCAGCAGTGACACGTTGACCAGATGTGGGCTCCAGCTGCTCCCCCTGCCTCCCCCGACATCGTGACATCGTGGTTCTGCTGACTCACACCTGCTCTCCCCACACTGTTGAGTCTTCATCTTAGCTGCCAGCCTCAGTGTCCGACCCCACAGGACTGATGAAAACACTCACAGAAACTCGTCACCAGCAGAGACAGAGTCACCTAAATGACTAACAGTATGAACGCTCAGATTGCATCGCAGCCAAATTTACATCTGTTATTCTGTCTGCTTCTGTCTTTGAACACTGTCCCACACTTCGTATGGCGACTTCTCCTTGTTATATGACAAATGCATATTTTCATAGTGGCAATAGATGAACTGACTGTATGTAAGGTGAACAGTCCCACAGAGAATCATCACCAAACTCCAGCTTTTTAGAGTCTTTCAGCTTCATTTACTGTTTTGGTTCACAGCAGACAGACAGAGTCAGAGACCAGCTGCTGGACATTCAGAAAAGACAAAACTGTTGTGGTTAGTTAAATTGTCTAGGTCTGGACCCAAAAGCAGACAAAGAGAGATTTAGCAGCAAAGAAAAGGGACAGTTTATTCTGACAGTTCCAACTTAATCAACAAAAGAGGGGGGAAGGCTGAGGACAGGAGGGATTCCGGGACGGCGAGGCAGAGACGGATGAAACGGAGTGGTGGGGACGCTGGATGGGGGAAAACCGGAGGAGTCTGCAGGAGAGGAGAGGAGAGCACGGTGGTTAGAAGGAGTCAGGTAATAACAATCCGAGTACGAAACAAGTTAAGGCGACTTGAGAACTAATAGCCAGGAGCACAGAGAAGTAGTCACCACGTGAGATGACGGAACGATCTGGCGAGGGTTGACAGACAAACCGAGCCTCTTATACTCTTGCTGGGAAGGTAGATTGCCCACAGGTGAACGGAATCACCTTGATGAGAATGAGGGAGGTGCCGTCCTGGAATCCACACACCCACACACACACACATACACACACACACACACAGGAAGACAGCAGGCAACCCCAGAGGCAGCAGAGCTGCCTCATGACAGTACCCCCCCCTCAACGACCGCCTCCAGGCGGTCCACCGGGCTTATCAGGGTGAGCAGCATGGAAATCCCTGATGAGCTGGGGGTCCAAAACGAGGGACTTGGAGACCCAGGAGCGCTCCTCTGGGCCATAACCCTCCCAGTCCACTAGATATTGCAGGCCGCGACCCCGGCGGCGGACATCCAACAACCGGCGTACAGAGAAAGCCGGCCAGTCATCCACCATCCGGGCGGGTGGAGGGGGAACGGTTGGAGGGCTGAGAGGGCTGGAGGAGACAGGTTTGAGGAGGGAAACGTGAAAGGTGGGGTGGATACGTAGAGAGCGGGGAAGCTTAAGACGGACAGACACTGGGTTAATAATTTTCTCCACTACAAAAGGGCCTATGAATTTGGGAGACAGCTTTTTAGAATCAGTTTTCAGGGGAATGTCTTTAGCAGAAAGCCAAACCATCTGACCTGGCGTGTATTCTGGGGCCGGGGTCCTGCGACGGTCGGCTTGTCGTTTGTAGGTGGCAGTGGTCTTGAGGAGTGATCTACGGGCCTCCCTCCAGACTCGCCTGCAGCGGTCAAAGTGAGCCTGGACAGAAGGAACCGCCAGGTCTTTCTCATCCTCAGGGAAGAGGGGAGGCTGATAGCCCAGAGAGCATTCGAAGGGTGACAAACCAGTGGCTGAGGAGACTAGGGTGTTGTGGGCGTATTCAACCCAAGGGAGATGAGACGACCAGGTGGAGGGATTGTGGGAGGAGAGACAACGGAGTGTAGTTTCGAGGTCCTGGTTGGTGCGTTCCGTTTGACCATTGGACTGAGGATGAAAACCAGAGGTTAGGCTGACAGTGGCACCAAGGGAGCTGCAAAAGCTGTCCAAACCTGGGAGGTGAATTGGGGTCCTCTGTCTGAAACGATGTCCGTAGGAATGCCATGAAGCCTAAATACCTGGGAAACTAGGGTGTCAGCGGTTTCTCGAGCAGTGGGGAGTTTAGGCAGGGGAATGAAGTGGGCAGATTTTGAAAACCGGTCTACGACAGTGAGAATGGTGGTGTGACCATTGGAGGGGGTAGTCCAGTAACAAAGTCTATGGCTATGTGTGACCAGGGGCGTTGTGGTACAGACAGGGAAGTAACTCACCGACAGGGGACTGATGTGAAGACTTATTTCTGGAGCAGGTGGAGCAGGCAGCTATGTAATTGCGAGTGTCTGTGACCAGTGAGGGCCACCAAAAATGGCTTTGGAGGAGGGAGAGAGTTCTTTTGATTCCCGGGTGACAAAAGAGTTTTGAATTGTGGGCCCACTGGAGAACAGAGGAACGGACAGCCTGGGGAACAAAGTGCTTGTCAGGGGGACCGGTGCCAGGGTCAGGTTCAACCAGCAGAGCAGCACGCAACTCAGTCATGAAAGGCCAGGTTAGGGCTCCTATCACGCAGGAAGTTGGCAAGATAGTGTTGGGGTGGGACGGATTGGAGTCGGTATCAAACTGACGGGAGAGAGCATCAGGTTTGACATTTCTGGAGCCCGGCCGATAAGTGATAGTGAACTTGAACCGACCAAAGAAAAGCGCCCAGCGAGCCTGGCGAGAATTCAATCTTTTAGCAGATTGAAGATATGCTAGGTTTTTATGGTCAGTCCACACCACAAACGGCTGCTCCGCACCCTCTAACCAATGTCTCCACTCCTCTAATGCCAACTTCACTGCCAGGAGTTCTCGGTTGCCAACATCATAGTTGCACTCTGCTGGGGTGAGGCGGCGGGAGAAATAGGCACAAGGGTGGAGTTTTTGGTCAGTGGAGAGCGTTGAGAGAGAACAGCCCCTACCCCCACATCAGAGGCGTCCACCTCCACCATGAACTGTCGGGCCGGGTCAGGTTGGGTGAGGACTGGAGCGGAGGTGAACCGCCTCTTGAGCTCGGTGAACGCCTGCTCCGCCTCAGACGTCCACTGGAATAAGAGAGAGGTTGAGGTTAGACTGGTCAGTGGGGCTGCAATGGTGCTGTAATTGCAATGAAACGTCTGTAGAAGTTAGCAAACCCCAAAAATCTTTGTAACTGTTTCCGGTTTGATGGTGT
This sequence comes from Toxotes chatareus, assembly GCA_016801885.1. Lineage (NCBI taxonomy): Eukaryota > Metazoa > Chordata > Actinopteri > Toxotidae > Toxotes > Toxotes chatareus. The sequence goes on from CM028883.1 coordinate 618,925, forward strand.
GGGCCAGTCCTCCACTGCTTTTATTTTACTGGGGTCGGCTTGTACCTGTCCATTTGAAATGATGAATCCAAGGAAGGAAACGGTATCTGAGTGGAAGTCACATTTCTCCGCCTTGATATATAGTCTGTTTTCCAGCAGTCTCTGAAGAACCAGGCGAACATGCTTCTGATGATGATGGGGGTCCTGAGAAAAAATGAGAATGTCATCCAGGTAAACAAAAACAAAACGGTTGAGAAAGTCTCTAAGCACATCGTTCACCAATGCCTGGAACACGGCGGGAGCATTAGTCAGACCAAATGGCATTACTAGATATTGAAGTGGCGAGAGGGGTGTTGAAGGCGGTTTTCCACTCGTCCCCCTCTCGGATCCTTACCAGATGGTATGCGTTTCTGAGGTCCAGCTTGGTGAAGATGGTGCAGCCGTGAAGAGACTCGAAAGCGGAGGAGATGAGGGGCAGTGGGTATTTGTTTTTGATGGTGATGTTATTCAGGTTTTTGTAATCTATGCAGGGCGGAGAGTTTTGTCTTTTTTTTCCACGAAGAAAAAGCCTGCCCCTAGGGGAGAGGAGGATGGGCGGATGATGCCTGCTTTTAAGGAGTCTTGGATGTAGGATTCCATGGCCTCCCTCTCAGGCTTAGACATGTTATATAACCGGCCAGAGGGGAGAGAGGAACCAGGTATCAAATCTATAGGGCAGTCATAGGGTCTGTGGGGCGGAAGTGACAGGGCCTTATCTTTACTGAAAACCTCTCCGAGGTCGTGATATTCAGGAGGAACAGAAGACAGGTCAGGGGACTGGAGTGTGGTGTCAGGAGCGGGGTTCTTTCCTGGGGGTGGCAAGGCAGAGTGTAAACAAGTTTGATGGCAGAGTATAGACCAGTTAATTATTTTACCTGCAACCCAATCGATGTGGGGATTATGGATTTTGAGCCAGGGAAATCCGAGAACCAAAGGGGTTTGGGGAGCGGAGAACACCAGAAAGGAGATATGCTCATGGTGATTACCAGAAAGAACTAAATGAACCGGTTCAGTTCGGTGGGTTACCTTGGCCAGGTACTTGCCGTTCAAAGCACAGACAGGAATAGATCCGGTGAGGGGACGTACCTTGATTCCTGCCTGGCGCACCAACTCTGAGTCCAGGAAATTCTGCTCAGCCCCGGAGTCGATCAGAGCGCGGAGAGGGAGAGGTTGATGGAGCTGCAACGATGCCTGGAGTTGTAGTCTAGGGAGGTTTTGAGAAGGGACCTCGTCGTCCACCAGACTCCCTAGATGCACTGGTGGACCCCTGAGTTTGGGCGAGTCGGGCAGGAAGAGATGACATGACCAGTTTTGCCGCAGTAAAGGCACTCACCCGCCTTCCAACGACGCTGACGCTCCTCAGGTGTTAGGCGAGCTCGGCCAAGTTGCATGGGCTCCTCGGAATCGGTAGGCGGGGACTGAGCAGAAGTGGTGGTGCCGGCTGATTGAAATCCATTTCCCGACTTACGTGAGCCTTGTGCGTGACTGGACCGCTGAGAGAACCGTGAGGGCGGCGCTCGTGTCGCCTCTCCCTCCGTCGAGAGTCTAGGCGGATAGTGAGAGAAATAAGTTCATTAAGTGAGTCAGGTTCATCTCGTGCAGCAAGATCGTCTTTGAGCTCCTCGTTCAAACCGTTAGCGAATCCTGCACGCAGCGCCGCCTCGTTCCAGCCTGCTTCCACAGCCAGCGTGCGAAATTCAATTGCGTAGTCAGCCACGGCACGGGATCCCTGTCGGAGGTTTAGAAGCCTCTTGGAGGCGCGAAGGGGGCATTGGGATGACAGAATACCAGTTTGAATTCAGTTAAAAATTGAGTGAAGGAATACCTGCCTGGACCGGCTTCCCCCAGGAACGCTTCCGCCCAAGCCAGGGCTCTGTCTCTCAGCAGGCCGACAAAGAAAGCGATCCTGCTCATGTCGGTATTGTAGGCTTTGGGTTGCATAATGAAATATTGCTGGCATTGTAATAAGAATCCCTTACTTTTGTCCGGATTCCCATCGAACAGCTCGGGAGTAGGAATATGAACATCCTCCGGCGCCGGGGTGGAGAGGCGGAGATGGAGCCGATGGCGGTCGGAGCCGCCGTGGTGGGTGCAATCCGCTGAGCCAAAGATTCCACGGCCTGGCCGATCTGAGCCACCTGCTGTCCGAGGGAAAGTTGACTTTCCTGTAGATCCTGAATCAGTTGAAGTTGACGTCCGATGATTACTCCCTGATGGGAGATTGCCTGCATGGAGTCTCTCGCGTCCGCTGGGTCCATATTTGTTATGGCCAGATCGTTCTGTTGAGGTTAGTTAAATTGTCTAGGTCTGGACCCAAAAGCAGACAAAGAGAGATTTAGCAGCAAAGAAAAGGGACAGTTTATTCTGACAGTTCCAACTTAATCAACAAAAGAGGGGGGAAGGCTGAGGACAGGAGGGATTCCGGGACGGCGAGGCAGAGACGGATGAAACGGAGTGGTGGGGACGCTGGATGGGGGAAAACCGGAGGAGTCTGCAGGAGAGGAGAGGAGAGCACGGTGGTTAGAAGGAGTCAGGTAATAACAATCCGAGTACGAAACAAGTTAAGGCGACTTGAGAACTAATAGCCAGGAGCACAGAGAAGTAGTCACCACGTGAGATGACGGAACGATCTGGCGAGGGTTGACAGACAAACCGAGCCTCTTATACTCTTGCTGGGAAGGTAGATTGCCCACAGGTGAACGGAATCACCTTGATGAGAATGAGGGAGGTGCCGTCCTGGAATCCACACACCCACACCTACACACATACACACACACACACACAGGAAGACAGCAGGCAACCCCAGAGGCAGCAGAGCTGCCTCATGACAAAAACAAACAAAGATACAAGAATAAAAGCGACAGGACAAAAAAGACAAAGACATGATTCATGTGTTTACAATAGAAAGAAAACTGAACGGTACATGAGACAGTGCCAAACAAGGCCAGTTCCTCCTGGAGCCACAGCAGCATGTGTCCGTCTCTAATTATCACTTCCTGTTCGTATGAGGTGATTAATGACGTTTGGTTTCTAAACTATTTCACCTTCATCAGTTATTTCAGGTACATTTGAAAACAAAAGGAAGAACCAGCATGAGACAGAAAGTCAGGACAATGTGTCCTGACAGTGCAAACGTCCTGAAGCTTTCTGGAGAGTGTTGCCTGACGCTGATTCTGCTGCTTCAGAAACACATTTCACAGACGGTTCGTTACTTTGGTCGCTCTGTGGCAGACCACTTCCTTACCACTCCCTTCAAGGCAGAAATATTTCCCTTCAGGCTGAATGTCATAGTCAGGGTGATTTATAACGCTGCCCCTCGTCCTTTAGGAGAAATAAATCTCTGCTGAATGCATCTCAGATCCTGGAAAAACGCTTTAACTGCTCTGATTGAACTTTACATTCCTGTACTTCCTTCATCAGCTGAGGGTAACCACATCTGCAGCTGCCAGAAATCCACTTCATTAATCTGTGGAAGATTAAAGAAGAATACACACGGATCTGATCAGCTCTGGACTGTGGTGTCTGCTGACAAGATTTAGGGAACTGTGATACGTCCAGGTTTTGTCAGCTCAAAGCTCCGTCCACCTTCTGCATCACTGGCTGACGACCTTGCATTTGGGTCTTTCTGTGCAAGACCTGTGAAATATTTCTGTTCAGATCCTGCGTTTTCATGGTTTTTTCAGTTCTTGACATTATTTCATTTTCACAGTCTCAAAAACGTTTTACCTTTTTCTTATAGAAAATCAAACTTTTCATGGTTCAGCCAAACTGAGAACATGTTTGTCTGCCATCCTACAGAGTTTGGTGAGAACAAGAACAACACTTTAGATATTAAAGCCCAGACGTGGCTTCACAGATAAGACGTTTTTGAGAGTGTAAAAATGAAAAAAACATCATGGGTCAAAAAATAAAAAGCCTGAAAGAGAACAAAACATTTTACAGGAATTAGTTTTGGGATCCAGACATCACAGAGACTGTGAAAACAAAACTGTGAAGAAAATCTGAGATGGTGCTGAAACCGGCTGGACTCTGATTGAACACGATGACATGACCCATCTGAAATTCAGAAAGTCCGTCTAAAAATATATCCTGCATCGCTCGGGTGAATCTCTGAGGTCCCTGCAGCAGCACATAACTCTGGGGCGGAGGTGGGAAGAAAGCTGCGTCCTCTGACATATCAAACACACACTGCTGCTGTATCACTGATGTGACTTTATTTTTTACAGATTTGATGAAGAAAATATTTCATTATTTTATTATTATTCTATTTATGACCTTTGCCTTATTTTATCTGGAGGGAAAATCATGCTCGGAGCTTTAGCACTGTGATCGTTTTGTGGTTTTTCTTCTGTGATGTTCAGTTTGATTGTTTTTTGTACATGTGTTTGTCCTGAAATAGGTTTTTGTAGGTTTCCATTTAAGCTCATTGCTCTTATATATGTTATATCAAACTAATGTTAATTAATGTGTGTTACATCTCACACCCACTCCGTCTGTTCTCTTGATGATTTGTATTCTAAATATGTTCCAGAGGAACAGGTAGGTACTCTTCTTGAAGTCTATGCTTTTTCATTTGTCACTGTCGTTGTTGTCGGTGTCTTCTTCTCTGTCTCTCCGTCTTTGTTTCCTTCCTGTCTCCTTCTCTTCACCACGCCTGTCTCGCTCGTATCCAGCACTCAGCGTCTGTTTATGCTGTTCCAACCACAGGTTGATGTAAGCGTGCATCATGTCGATCGCCTGTCACTTTGCTGTTTGTCCGCACACCGCCGCTTTGCATCAGGCTTGTCACCAATCAATGGGCCAATTACAGGGCTCTGACCTGAAGGACTGAGAGGAGAAGGAGGGAGGTGAGACGGCTGACAGACGGTCCCCGTCCTATGCTTTCAGGCTAACAAGGTCGTGTCCTTCAGAGACAATGGAAAAACAGAGCATCTCTCACTGCACCGAAGGCTGCTCTGTCTGCATTCACCATCCATTGTAACACTGTGTGGAGTTTGTGTGTCTGTGTGGAGTTTGTGTGTCTGTGCACAGGTCCATTTGAGTTGGAATGATACTGGAAGTGATATTATCATGTGTTTCTTCCTCACTCTGTGCTGATCTTCAGCCTTTATTGAGACGTTAAACTCTCTTAAATAAAGGCACAGTTCACTTTATTCAGGAACAATCACCTGGATAGATACCTGATAGAAGCGTGTTGACTGAACTGTTGTACGATGTGAGTTATTCACACATTTTTGAAACAAGAATCCAACCTGATGATAAAATGTGAAATCATCTGCTCTTGTGAACATACTCTGGGAGTCTCCTGGACGAGGACAAGGCCTGGACTCGGTTCGTGACCCATTTGGAAACGATCCGCGGTTTTAATGGGGACAAGTGAAGCTCATTGGGTCTCGTCTCTTTCTGAAGGCCACACGGACAAAAGCAAGTCCTGACTAATTCCTGCATCATTAGCAGTCTTCCACAGTATCAAACGTGCATTTAAGTGTTGTTCCCATTTTAATATTGACATCATGTCATCAGTCAAATTTCAGTCATGAAGTTTAGAGTCAGGAAAGATGGGACACGTGAACAGGCCCCGGAGAATTTAGCTGCTTTTTTTTAGCATTTGTCTGCTGAATCAAATCTTTGTTGAAGCTACTTTTAGGAGATTTATGGTACTTTGATTCCTTTGACTGCACCTGAGGACGATTCAGTATCTGTGTGCTTTAGCTCGGCTGATCATGATGGATCATCTGGGTTAACCCAGTTCACAGTGCTAATGTGTCTGTCCTGAGGCTTCTGTCCTCCTTTCCTCTGACCCACATCACTGATCTGACACCAGGGGACGGATCAAAAGGCCCAGAGACTCAGAGAGGAAAATTCTAAATGAAAGAAAATACAGTTATGGTGACAGAGCCAAGAATGAAGAGGTTAAGGAGGAAAGGTGAAAAGGACCAACAGGAAAGATGAAGCTCGGACATGAAGCTCGATCACTGCACTGACCACCTCCATGAGAGGGACGGGAAGATGCACTGAATGTTGGACAGAACGTGAGGAGAAGGAACTGAGGACAACAAAAATACCAACACACAACACAGAGGAAAAAACACAAACACAGATAAACAGGCCTGACGGGGGAGGGAGGGTGAGGGGAGCGCTGCCCTCTACAGCCAACATCGTGCACATTCAGCAAAACATGCTGAGAATGAAAACATGTTTATTAACCGAGGGAGGAGGAAAGGGAAGAAAGGAAAACAGAGGGGCGTGACAGCCAGCGGTGAAAGGCAGCCTGTTTTAATGAGAAGCCTCTGCACTGTAAGTTTAACAGTAACAGAATCCAGAGGTAAAAGCAGCTTCATGATAACAGAGGTGGAGACGGGGCTGTCTGCTGGACTGAGTGTCACCCTGCAGCCTCACCTCAGCGGGAGGAGCAGGACAACGTGATGAAGTGTTATCGTCAAAACGAAGATATCGAAATTAAAAGCAGTGTTCGTTAGTCACGCTGCAGCTCTGGTCTCGTTTGCTGTTTTCAGAAAATGTTCTGGTGCAAACACAGAGAAAATCCTGCCTCTGCTCTGCTGCTGCATCGTCTGTCTAACCTGCTGCGTATAAAGCTGTTTGTGAGAGCCACTGTAGGAGAACTCAGGAGGAGTGCTGTGTGTGTGTGTGTGTTTGATGAGGCAGCACACTCCTCCTGAGTATCACATGATCAGCAACTGTTGCTATGCTACCACAGAAAACCAGGAGAGAAGATGGTGCACTGTGGGCTGAAGACACACGAGAGAGGAGTCAGGAGTCAAACATCTTGGTCTGATGAAGACGAGATTTCACTCCACTGTCAGTCACCAGGTGTCAGCTCTCACAGGGTTTCACAAGATCTGCAGCCAAACAGCATCTTCAGGTCGCTGAGCTCTGACCCAGCTCTGCTCCAAACTGTGTTTCCCTGCTCTTTTTAACTTATACAACTATAACAATCCTAAGTTCTGCTACAGAGCAGCTGCACTACATAACATCGGTCATTAATATTGTGATGTAAACTCCAGCCTTCTCCTGGGTGCAGCTTGTGGTCTGGTGGTTCACCACTGTGATCCACATCTCAACCAGTCAGATCGATGTATCGCAACTTGCAAATTAACTTTCAGGAAAGCGTGTGGTGGCGCAAACATTTTGCTGTGGCCCGGAGGCTATACTCCTTAACGAAATTTCGCCTGTGCTTCTGTGCAAGTGACAATAAAGATCCTATCCTATCGAAATCTGATCCAAAAAACACACCGAGACTCTGAGGGAGCGCTCAACATCCAGTCACGAATGACTCGTGGAGGGTTTCAGGTGGGAACCCTAACCCCAGCCTGGATCTGGATCAACCAAAAAGAGGGCTCTGCAGGTTTCAGTAAAAGGCTCTGCAACAGACTCAGCAGCCTGGAGAACGACTCGTGCTCTGACCTGGACTGATAACGGAGCCGCTGCTTCCTGATGCTCGAGCAGATCCCAGCTTCTGCCTCAGACACATCTGAGCAGCGAGCAGGAAACTGCCTCACGAGACTTTTACTGATGTTGACTTCGCTGGCAGGTGCTGAGAGCACAGCTGCTCACACTCACTGTTCACATGCAGGGTCAGAGTGCTGGTTAGAATACACAAACCCACAGTCAGAAACTCCCAAACTGCCTGAGAAGTGGAAGGATTCCCCGTCAGGTTGTTCTGGGAGGGAGGCACAGAAATGATGCGGTAACACTGGATACGAATCCTGATGGGCCCACCAGTGGGATCCAGGCTATTGTTGCATACCAATCCAATCAGTAGGTTTTCAGCCTCATCCATCAAATTCAACAGTATCAGTCCAGTCGTTAGTGGTGCTACTGAACCGTGCTGCAGTTTCTGTTAACCCAAATGAGATGTCTGCAGTGCCGCGCGCTGTATTGTTCCCCACCAGCCTTTTGATCTACGCCTTCATTTCCTGCTGGAGTACGAGTTGTTTTGCCTCAAACGAGGGGATGTGGTGAATTTACCGGCAGCGTGATCGTGGCCAAAGAGGCAGAGAGGGACGCCGGCAGGAGGATGTAACCCTTTTCTTCCTCTCCTGCTCACTCTTCTCTGTTATGTTTTCCATGTTAGTCCATGTAATTTCTTCATTCACACAGATCATCGTGCTTTCTTTAAATTCATTACTCATTTTAAACAAGGCTGAATTTAACTTTAACTTTCCAAGTGTGCTCCAATGTTTTCCACTGAAGCAGAGAATGATGAAATCATTAAATGCTAAAGCGCGTGGCACCAATAAAAAAGAAGAGACAGGTCAGGTGCCTGTTTAACTCTCACACAGTGACCAGTCTGATGTGCAGGCCTCTGAGCAGCTCCACTGGACTGGTTGAGGGTCGAGGTCCTGGCTTGAAGACACCTCAGTGGAGGTACAGTGAGACCAGAGTCCATGAATCTTTTGCTGGGACGTCTTAACCTCAGTGTCTGTGGCGCGTTTCACTCGTTATCTTTCCTGGTTTTTACTCATGCTCATAATAAGTTGATGGATGTTCCTATGAACCTGGTCTACACATAATTATTATCGTTAAATCAGTTTCTTTAATTCTGTCTTTGTGTCTCTGACCGGTGAGTCCATTTTTATTCTTTTCTCACCTCGAATATGATCCATAACTTGTGATTCTTAAAATGTTCAAACATTGAGGGCAACACAATGAAAATCACTTAACTGCTGTGTCCACTGTGGTTTTCTCAGTGTGGTGTTTATCCATCCATCACTCAGCTGAACAACAGCCCTTTGTGTCTGAGTGTGTTTCATCAGCTCCAGGAATGTGCATTAGCCTTTATGCACACAGAGCGTGAGTGGCCTCCCCAGGGACCTCTGCTGTTTACAGTTTATACAACAGCTTCTTTTTTTTCCTGTTTTTTTTTTTCTTCTTTTACACAGAATCACAATAATTCATTCATTCGATTTGTGATTTCTTTGAAAAAAACATGTTTCATTTCACCTGCTCTCTCTCACATCCACCGCTTTCTCCTCCATTTTCTCTCTCTTCTGTTCTCATGGGAACCATTTCAGTCCTCATAAAATCCAAATGTACTTTTCTCCAGTTCCTTCAAAACATAAACCTTTCTGTCTGTTTCTTCCTCTCAACTAATTCACCTGATTGTGACCCCCCACCCCATTTACCTCGTTTATCAAGGTTCTTGTTCTGTGACACATTTACTTTGGAGAATGTTGTAAAGATTTTGTTTGAGTAACATAATCACTGGGATCATATACAAGTATTTTATCCATTATACATGCAAACACTACAAGTTTAATCTCCTCATATATTTCAATGATTTTTCCTCCACAGGGGAACTTGGGCAAAGCTGGGCAACATCACTACATTCGACTTACAATCCAAATAATAAACTACCCCCCCCAACGCGCTTTCACACCTGGGCAGCAGTCCAGGCAGACAGATAACAGCATCCCTCCATCTGTTTGCTTCAGGTGTTTGGAGCAGACTTAACATTAAGTGTTAATCCTTTAATTCTTCCTTTCTCACCACACTTCAACTGAATACACAAACTTCAGCAAACGAAAGCAGCGGAGGGTGGACGGACGCATGCTGTCCACGCTGCACCTGTAGGTAATCCAGGTTTTAAACACACAGGTGAGTGGTTTTAAAAATGCAAAGAACAGAGCAGCTGGTTACAGCTTGGGCCTGTGTCAGTCTGGACTATAAATCTACTTCTACAGTACATGAGGCATAGTAAGTAACCCTAACCCTAACCCTAACCCATGAACAGGTGCAAACAAACACTAAAACCAATATGGAGGAAACTTCACTTTTCACACATTAGGTACGAAGTCCTGGATAAAAACCCAGACCCTTACAGCCCTTGTCTGTCTCCGTCTCTGTTCGTGCCAGTTTAAGTCGGCGTCTCACACACGTCTCTTCTGTCCACTTTGGGATCTTTAACTGACAAGTTTATTTTTGCCTGAACAGCTTGTGTCACTGAAGAATTCTCCTGTAAACGTGTGAATAACTGTATTTACTCACACCTGACTGTAAATGTAGAAATGTGTTTGTCTCATAACAAAGACATAAACAGCTAAACTGGATTTTCTTACAAAGAAGCAGTGAAGAAGAAAGAGAGAGAAGGAGAGAGTGAAGGAAACAGAAAGAGGGACTGAGATAGATTTTTCCTGCTTCTGCACCTCTTCCTCTTCATCCTCAGCTGGAAAACAACAGCTCTGACTCACAGACATCTGGTGACTCCGAGTCTCAGCTGGTCAAACTGACCTCTGACCCTCACTGGGCAGAGGACAGAGGACCAAAGTGGAGAGAGAAAAGATGCATTTGTGTTTCACTGGTTTTCATATGGACAGAGACCAGTCTGCACACACTGTTCAGCACATTTAGACAAAAGAGCAAATGCTACCCGGCTGCAGCCAAACTGCAAACATTCAAACTGTTAAACACTGAACTATAAAGAGCTGAAGCCATCACTGGGCAGAACCGGACTGTGAAGCTGCTGGATCCCGTGAACATCTGAAATCTTTTGGTGCGAAGTCCACAGAAAACGTGATGTAAATTTGTCTGCAGGTGCTTGTTAAGCTGCTGACCTGGGCTTCAGTTCCATCTGGGTTTAAATGTTCCTGTGGTGCTGACTGAAAACAGAAGTCCAGAACATCCACACAACTTCTACTGTTTAAACCATCAGACTGATTTGTAATATGTTCATTTGTATGAGTAATCAAGTTGCTTGTCAGGCAGCTGTTTCTTCCAACGAAGAACGAAGTATTTAATAAACAGTACATGTGGATATTTGTGGAAACTGCATCATTTCACTGGGAGCACTGTGGCTCTATAGACATGATAAATCCTGTGGGAGTTTAACTGACAGCCGATGTTTTCAGATTTTCAGTCTCGTTGATGAACATGGATCCTGTCGTCCTCCAACATGTGTAAGAAGGAAAATGAGTCTTAATAAATCTGGGTCAGACAGAATGACCTTTCCTCCTTATAGATTTTTCTAGACAAAGCAAACCTGGAATTGAATGTTGCGTAAAGCATTTATGGTTTAGCTGCATTTTTCATGAAACAACAGAATGAGAAGAAGATCAGGCTGAATGTGATGTGAGGATGTCCACAGAGGACTGTACGCTCTGCAGAGAGCTGCAAATCATCATCAGTACGACAGCATCGCTTCATCTCTGTAGTTCATTATTTAATCAGACGTCAGGGAATGTTTTTTTTTTTTTTAAAGAAAAAAAGTTTGTTCACTTTGTAATGAGCTTTTCATAAGGAATAAACTTTATTACAACAACTTTATTATAACTTTTTTAAGTTACACTGTTTAACAGTTATTTAGTTACGGCTCCATATTTAAGAGCTCAAATGCTGTTTTCATCATCTGTCCTCACGTCTTTCAACAGAAAGAATTCATGTAAAATTCGGTGTTAACTCTGAGAAACGGTGCAGCAGTCTCAACCCTCTGACAGTCCCAGGCAGAAGCCATCAATCATTCAACCGTGGTTTCATTTGTTTATGGTAATGACACTGAGGTATCAGTTAGTTTGACAATGATTAATTGATTATTAAAGATGAAACATAGCACATTAAGATTCATTTCAGATCAATTAAGCATCAGGTTGAATTTTGCAGCAAGTTTGTTGGGGGTCAAAAGGAAACGAAATGTTTATTGAGGCCCTGCAGGGACGGTTCGAGGAGACGCTGCTGCTCGACCCGAGTCTGTAACCGAGTCTGAAACTGAGTCTGAAACTGAGTCTGAAACCGAGTCTGTAACTGAGTCTGAAACCGAGTCTGAAACCGAGTGAAAATCATGTGAGTTTACCAGCTGTCACTGACACAGTTTACAGCAGCTGTTGTGATCTGATCCAAACATCTGATGGATGGACTGAAATGAAATATGCTTCAGACGTTCATGGTCCCCTCAGAATGAACTCTGATAACTGCTGATCCTTTGACTTCTGGACCAGCACCATCATCGGGTCACATTTGAATTTATCCAACACTGGGTTTATTTCCCATCAGCCTCGGCTGTACAGTGTGTTCAGTGCTAACCAGCAAAGTTTAGCATGCTAACAGGCTAAACTAAATGAATCTGGTGAAGTCAGCGGGTTCATCACTGAGCTTCACAGCTGCCGCTGTTTCCACGGTCTCCAGTCTTTATGCTAAGCTAAGCTAACCAGCTGCTGGTGGTAGTTTCATATTTACTGCTCAGACGGGACAGTAGCATTAGTCTGAGCGTCTGACTCGTGGTAAGAAAGCTCATTTCCCATGTTAGCATGAGTGAGATCTCACAGAGCTGCTGGCATCACTGTGGACACACTGTACCCGTGTTCCACCTGCATTCCAGCTTCACACACAGCAGGTGTCCTCAGTACTCAAATCTTCTTACACAACAGGATCAAACTGCAGTTGACTTTCTGTCTGAGCTGTTCCACACAGTTTGTACACTGAGATCAATTAATTTAATGACCAACTAAACAAAAAGCCTTTGGATAAAAATCTAATCAGCGGCTGGATGAGTATTTACAGGAAAGTTACCTCCCTACGACTCAGTGAAGAAAACCTTTTTAATCAATTAATACAAATAAATGAAGAAATACAGTCAGCAGGCTTTTAGACAAAGTGTGTGAGAGAGAAAATTGGACGGGATACGACAGATAATGGGAACATGGAGGCACCATGAGTGCCACGCCCATGGGTGGGTCGAGTGTGTGTACACGTGTACACTGGGGACGCCTGGTATCGACTTGACTAATGTCTGTTTTATAGCCAACACCACAGCAGTTTTTCACCAGCACCGTTACAATCATGAAAGGCAATAAGAGTGATGAGAAAACCTAAACACATTTTTATGACGCTCGTACGTCTTCATAAAACACTCAACGACAGCTTATACAGCCGTAAAAGAAGAGAGGCAGGAAAGCAAATGACAATGGAGAAGCTTTAAAAGGTTTATTAAATGAAAATGGACTCCTCGCTGCGCTGCTGTGCGATAACTGCCATTAAATAGTGTGCATTTGCAGGCGATCACTTTATGGCCTCTGTGATTCACCCATTAAGCTCATGGATCTGTGGTATGGAGCTGTTAGTGTAAATCCCATCATGCCTCAGAAAGCCTCGCACCCACCCACCAACTTACCATAAGCATGTTCATTTGTGTGTCTGTGTGTGTCTGCTATAGACGGAACACAAAGACATGGGTCTGTGAACAGGTATGATGATTGTAGCACGTGTATGTGTGAATGTGTATCTGTGTGTGCACGTGTGTGTTTGTGTGTGTGGGTGTAAGTTTTATAATGTAATGAACACATGAAGCGTAGAGGGGTATGTCTGCATTTATGAGTGTGTGTGTCTTCAAACATTTGTGGGATCAAGACACTCTTATACACACTATTTATAGACGCCATTATTTCCTGTACACACAGTGAGAAGCTCCATGCTGTTATGCAGCAGTTTGACTTGGCAGGTTTGTCGATGTTAATTCAACGCGGCTGCTCGACCTGATACATACCCACGATGCATTTTGGTGAGTAGCACTGGATGTAAACGAAGCTTTTGTTTACGAGAAAACTCTGTCAGCCATGTGACGCTTTAAGCTGCATCTGTTCTCAACGCTGGGAGTTTATCTTAGTGGATCAATGAACCTGAAACCTGAGAGAGAACATGTTGACTTTTTTACTGCCAAACCCACGACTGTTCTCCAACCGTTCTCCATCTGTTCTCCATCTGTTCTCCAATCATTCTCAAACCATTCACCAACCGTACTCCAACCGTTCTCCATCTGTTCTCCAACCTTCAACAAGTGTCTGCTTATTTCCTGTACACACAGTGTACACACTGCTTAGCCTGAACCTAACAACCTCAGCCTCTGGAGTCAAAGTCCTGTGCACTGTTTAACCCACACTCCTTCCTTCAGTCCTTTATTGTGGTTGCTAACTGAACACACATTACATTTAATGAAGCTCAGTAAATCATTTAGCACAGAGTGCGGTTCTTCCTGATGAAGGATGGAAACATAAAAAGCAGGTTTTTCTCTCAACACAGTTAAATTTACATTTACATTTCAGACATTTAGCTGAAGCTCTTGTGCTTTTTAACCTCACTTGCAGACATTTAGCTCCCACTGTAAAGCAGCAGAGCTGCAATGAGAACAATGGGAGGATGAAAAGCTTTCATTTCTGAATCACTTGAATTTCAAAGACCCAGTGTGAGACCACGCGGGTCAGAGCAGCAGTATTCATTCCTGTGGCCACAGGTTGCATGAGGAAGACATGCAAGGAAAAGAAACAGCTGAAGAGTTTGTAAAGCGGGTTTGTTTTGCTGCTGGAGAGCTGTTAGAGAGCAGAGAGGGAAGTGGATGAAGTGGACGAGCTGCTAAGAGCCACTCACACTGCGTTAGCCTGTGGAGGATGAGTTTCTCGTTGGAGGACAGTCTGACCGGACAAAGCAGCTGATGGACAACCTTAAGGAGGTAGCTCCCTGACTGGACAGTTTTGGTGATGTCATCCTGGGGAAACCAGCAGGTCAGTCTGCACTGAGCTGAACCTGATGGGTTTATTGATCCTCACTGAAGTCACAAAGATCTCAATCAGAAATAATTGATCATGAGCAGGATTAGTATGATGAGGCGGACGATCGACCTCATGTTATGAGTTAAGACTAATAAAGAGACGGGAATAATGATCCTCTGTTACTGTGGGATCTCTTTACTTCACTGACTGAACTGCCAAGGTCCACAGAGAAGGACACTAGCAAACTGCTTCTGTCAGATCCATACGTGTTACCATGGTTACCAAATCTACAGATCGGTTCACGATCAGCAGGTGGATTTATTCATATTTTAGTTTTTGAATTCACGCTGAAATCACGTGTCACACGTCCATTTGATTTCAGAGCACATACAAACCACCAGCACCTCGAACCAGGACTCAGCAGAGGAAGATGAAATATGAGTGATGTGAAATATTTTTCAGCCCACCATATTGTTTTTAATCTGTATATGATTCACAACTGGTCAAAACTGAAACCAGGCAGTTAAGAAAATCAGCAGATGTATTGGAACCATCTCACATGAAAACAGACACCGGCCTCAGGGACGCAAAGACACGTTCCCCACATGTGTCACGACTAATGTGTCTTAAGCTGTTGTTGCTTTACACACACAGCCACAACAACAGCTGCGCAAAATCTGTTCTGGAGACTCCTGTCCTCTCCTCTCTCCTCCGTGTTTCCTTCTGGCCTGGATGAGACGGCTGAAAAACTGTCAGGCAGCAGGTGTCAGTGCAGCAGTGTCGTCAACTTTCATCGTGACAAGAACTGCTTCCTGCTGGCCTCAAGAAAGAAGGTAAATGAAATCAGAGGGATAAAGGTCCAGAGAATTGGACCATAACACGGAGGAAGAGAAGGGAAGACAAAGAATAACTGGAGAACACCACAGGGTCGAACTTTGAAAACCTGCTTTAAACCAGTAATGTTTAAAATGTTTGAATCCAGAAAACGGTTAAAAATAATTGGACTGAATTCAGCAGAGTCCCAGATCTCTACCTGGTGTATGATGTGCTTCTCATCAGCATAAATTCAAACACCAGATCTGTGGACACAGAAAATCATTCACTCAGTAAAATGGACAAACAGCCTAAAAGAGTAAAAGAGCAATGCTGTGTCCCAGAGACAGACTCTAATCCTGTTTCCATCACATCCCGTGGGCTGCAGTGAGGATGTGAGACTCACTCTCAGGACTGGTCCTGGGTGTGCTGAGGCTGAGGCTGCACATCTGACACCTAACTCACCATAGCTGAACAGAATGAGCAGGAACAACTGAACGAGGGACGAGAGAAGTGTGAAAACCTGACAAATAGAAAGGGAGGAGAGACACAGTTTAGCAGAGAGAGGGAGATTGAGAGGGAACGAGCGAGCGGAGGCGGCTCTGCTGGATCTCTCAGAGGAGCTGGAGACCATTGAAATTCCTCAGCAGTTATTACACGCTGCTGTGGCTGAAGCCCAGAGCCCCGAGCCCCCCTTTAAACAGAGCCCTGAGAGACACACCATCAATCAGACTCTTCCTCTGTCTGTCTCTGTGTGTGTGTCTCAGTTTCCCTCACTCACTCACACACACACACACACACACACACACACACACACACACACACACACAGACACACAGACACACACACACACACACACACACACACACACACACACACACACACACACACACACACACACACACACACACACACACACACACACACAGACACACAGACACACACACACACACACACACACACACACACACACACACACACACACACACACACACACACACACACACACACACACACACACACACACACACACACACACACACACACACACACACACACACACACACACACACACACACACACACACACACACACACACACACACACACACACACACACACACACACACACACACACACACACACACACACACACACACACACACACACACACACACACACACACACACACACACACACACACACACACACACACACACACACACACACACACACACACACACACACACACACACACACACACACACACACACACACACACACACACACACACACACACACACACACACACACACACACACACACACACACACACACACACACACACACACACACACACACACACACACACACACACACACACACACACACACACACACACACACACACACACACACACACACACACACACACACACACACACACACACACACACACACACACACACACACACACACACACACACACAGACACACACACACACACACACACACACACACACACACACACACACAGACACACAGACACACACACACACACACACACACACACACACACACAGAGACACACACACACACACACACGTACAATTTCTGCCTAGTTTCAGTCACTTTCCCATGTCATTTCTGTCGCTCTCACATACAACTCCACCCCCACAACACAACACAACACAACACAACGTCTCCATTGCTAACACACATCCAGGAACTATTTCGGGCCTGGTGTTGTCCTCAGTGATGCAGAGGAAGTGGGACAGTTCACATGGGAGGATGAACGGAGGGTGAGTCCTCCCCACTGTTTGGTACAGAATCACAGATCACATGAAACAGAAACGTGTCAGATCTTTGGATGATTGTCTCATAATTAACTCTATTAGATGAAGAGAATATGGACATCCAGATCACTAGGACGTCCTTGGTATTTATTTTTGTGCACATATTAATTCCGAATGTGACAGAGTGTTCGGCGGTCTCCTGTGAGGATGTGAAAACGTTGGGATTTGCTGTTGTTTCAGCTTTAACGCGTCTGTCAGGCCTGAGAGGATCTGATTCAATAAAGGAGACGCACAGCGGGTTTTGGTGCTGAGCTGAGTTTGGAAAAGAAAACGCTCCTCAGGAGTCTTTAAAGTTGTAATCCTTCAGACTTCAGCTCTGCTTGTGAACGGTTACCATGGTAACAGCAGGTGTGGTTTAACACCAGCGAAAAACGGGGTCGAGCAGCTGCTTTGTCAAACAAACGCAGACACGCTCAGCAACAACCTGAGTGACCGAGCCAAGGTGTTTCCTGTGACTGCTTCACAATAAAAGCCCCCTCTGTTTCTCCTGTTTCTATCAGCTGAGATCAGTGAGAGCGAACAGTAACACTGGATCATCAGCTGCATTGTGTTGTCATTTGTGTTTGTGCTCTTATTTTTACGGAATAATGTGAACCACTTCCTGTCACACAAAGAAATGAGTCCTGTGAAATTAGAGGTCACAGATAAATCACACTTCATCTTTATGACTAATAATTACAGTATGCAACACTTTGCCTTTGATTTAAACATGATGAAACCCAGTGCACAGTTTGAAAAGGCTCAGCGCTGTCAATCTGAGGACACGACGTCTTTAAATCTAACATTCAGGACTGAGCTCCTGTTTTCAAGGGGAAGAAAACGTCAAGTGAAACGTGTCTGAAGTCTGAAGCTGCAGCAAAGAAGACGGGAATTCAAAAAAAGAGATTGTTCACCTCACAACGCTCACAGACACACACACAAAGACACACGCACACACACACACACACGCATGCAGCACCACCCGCCCAGTCCATGTGTATCTACGTCATGTTTCAGCCATTGAAACATGAGATTTACAGTTGACAAACTACACACAGACCTCACAGGAAGAAATGGGAACGGTTCAAGTTAAGAATCTACAAATGAGGCCCAGTGTTTTCAGCCTGATGTGGAGAGCTGCTCTGATACGGTCGCGCAATTTTGTGATATCTGTTCAGTTTGGTCAAAAATCTGAAGACAGCGTGAGAGGTCCCTGATGGCTGCCTCTCCTGCTGAACGCTGAGGGCAGAGCTGTTAATCCCAGTGAGAAGAGGGATGTAAACCACTGGAGTCCTGAGAAGACAGTGAGTCCACAACAACAACGTGTAGCTGCTGATAAGAAGCATAACATCAGTCGTCTTCCAAAACCCTCAAGGCAATCCAGAAAAAACCCTGTCCCTTACATAATTAATTCAGCAGAAGAAAACAGCAGTAAATTTGAAATCTTTTGAATATATTCATTTTCCCCCTCGGCTTTATTTTTTAAGACTTAAGTTTTTATTTTATTTTTGTTTCTTGCTCTGTTTTGTCCCATAAAACTGAAGAATCTGTTTTTTTCCTGCTGTTTGAAGTTTGTTGTCTTGAGGAAATGGATTCAAAGGTTTATGGTCACTTCCTGTCTCTGATGCGATCAGATCATTGATCCCGAGTCATCGTTCGAGCTCTCCGCTGAATGAGAAACATGAGAAACATAAACCTGCATCTTCTGCTCAGGATAATATCCTGAGTTTTCTGTCCCCAAGTGAAGTTAAGAAGTGGTGAATTGAGACTTTAATTGTCTTTGGCATTTGAGACATGACAGCTTTTAAGCCTGAATTGGCCTTCTCTTCTCTAAAAGTCAGCGTTAAGTCAACTTTAATGGCAAGACAAGTCTTCAGAGAGCCTTTCATTTTCCAGCGGGCAGACTCAGAGCGATGGAGGACACAAAGAAAGAGATCCTTCGTCTTCTTCATTTCCTGCCAGTTGCATCACTGTTTGCCGTTTGATTCTTTTTCATCTGTGCCTCCACTTGAGAAGTCCGTCAGTAATAGGTGAGTGCCGACGTCCTTTCCAGGGTTTGATAAGTTCTATCGTCCAACTTTTCCAAGTTACACAACATTTTCTACACTTTTGCTGCAGCTCATGGAAAGTGGATCTTTTGGAACTGAATGATGCACGAATAACAAGATTAGAAGATAAAGTTATAAACGAGGAGGTTGGAGTCATTATTCTGCTGTTTTTTTTATCAGCAGAGAAATAAACGGGGAAGAGCTTTAACTATAATATCTGTGTAAACTGCTTCCACTTCATACACAGTTTCAGATCGTGACTACTTGAATATTTCAAAAGCTCTTACAGAATGTTTGCTGACAGCGAGTCTTACCGTGAAACACTGAAGTTCCCTCTACACTTTCTATTTTAATACCTTTATTATCCTTAACAACCCGCAGCATCGTGTTTATGCAGCCCTCTGTGTTAGCAGTGTGAAGTTTAAAGTTTGTTGACAGGATGGATGTGTAATGTTCTGAAATATTTTCCGTGTGACTGAGTTTTAAAGGGCAAACGATGTGAACGGTGAGATAAAAGCTTTAATCGTGCTTTATGAGCCATGCTTTATGAATTGGCGGAAACCACTTAACTTTTCCTCGAGACTTTATTTTGCTCCACTTTTTAGGCAACTAAGTGATTTTGATGGTTGCACGCTGGTCTCTGCCCTCACATTTAAAAACACACAGGTGTTTCTGTATGTTCAGGCACATTTACATCAAACCATCCACTTTATTTCACCAGCCTCAAACTGTTCTTCAGCTAGTTCTCAGATCAGCTGTCACCGTTCGTCTGTAACCGACTTCTCTGTGAAGATGTGGCGATGAATTCGACTCTCGTCCTTCCTTCTCTCCTCCTTCCTTCTCTCTCCTCCTTCCTTCTTTCTCCCTCTCTTTTCTCTCCTTCTTCCTTCTCTCCTCCTTCCTTCCTTCTCTCCTCCTTCCTTCTCTCTCCCTCCCTGCGTCGGAGGCTTCTTCCTGTTAAATGGAGTTTTCCGTCTCCACTGTCCACTGTCCTCATGTGCTGCTCACATTTATTATCAGGCCTTGGTTTGATATGTGTGTGTGTTCATCTGTTCATGTGTTACCCACATAGATGGTAAACTCATTGTGAACACACAGACAAACAAAGTGGCTCAGACTCTAATCTGCAAGTCGATATTAGTCGACATTATTTTCATGACGCCTCATTTGCTGCCCTGATAAAATTTACATATAACTGAGAGGAATTTGATGCAGCATTTGATGTGTGTAGTCATTAGATGCCAACACTTGAATAAACAGAATTCTGTGGTAAATGTCACCACATTTACATATTAATTAGGCTGAATATATCCACACTGTGAGCATCAGCAGAGCAGACCTGAGTAACACACTGACAGATTCATGCGCAAACAAACGACGCACACATCTAATCAAAAGGACGCACAGGTCCAAGCCAGCTGAGGACACAGGGCGTGGGACTGAGCTGATTCAAAAACATAATAATATAATATTTGATTGGAGAAATAAAATTGACTTAACTTGCTCATATAGAAAGTGAACGGGCAGATAAACAGGTCATCGTGATTCCTACAAGCCTCCTAATGAGATCAATGTGATCATCAGTCCACTCAGCACTGCTCCTTTCAAACAATCCAGCTATACACACTGTTGCCTAGCAACTCCTTGATTGGCCATTAAGTATTACATCCACTCACAACAACAGAATGAGGGACATCTCATTAAAACCAGACAATAGCCTCGTCCTCTCTGTCCCATTGATGAAAGAGCTGTGCGACCTGGCGGCGTGTGATGCTGTGCCTCATGCGCGCTGCTGAACTCCGGGAGTTTGGTGGTTCAGAGTCCTGATCAGAGGAGATATGAAAGTGGAAAGGAAGCGGCGTCATATTGTTTTGTGGAGGACGGTCTCGTATTCTGTTTCTGTGGGGAAAATGAGGACAACTCCGATTCATAATGTGAGGTCTCATTTTAACTGCTGTGGACGGCTGTCTCTTTCCCTCTGAGTTTCTCTTTTATCTCTCACGCACACAGATGCAGTTTTTCACGTAATAAGCGCCGCACTCAGCCCGCAGACAGACAGTCGGGCTATTATTTAGAGATTTTTGTGGACATTATTTCAAGGACGTACTCTAAACCCAAAGCAACACTTGAATTTTACTCCTTGAAACATGTTAATCTCACAAAAGCAGCCAGTAATAATTCTCTGATGTGGCTATGCCTCCTCAGATAATTCAGTCTTGTTATACAGTAATTTCAGCAGAGAAAATAGCAGTGCAGCCCCAGTGACCTGGAAATACCTAGCTGTCTGCACAAATCGCAGACTGTTTAATAAATCAGGAACTCAGACTCACAAACCAGCTTGACATATGCTCCTGTTTTCCATGAGGAAATTGGGTGAATTGGAGAGATGGTGGTGGTAGGGTGGGGCGAGGGGGTGGGATGGGGGTGGGTGGGGTTTGTTATGTTTTGCTGGCAAAGACCAGAATGGTCCAGAATGGTTTCGTGGTCCAGAATGAATGGAGCTTCATCTGCCCCCCGGGCCGGACACGCTGCACTTTGGACAAACACATCCACCAAATGCCTGTTGTTAGAACTCCACCCTCTCTCAGGCCCAGCAGACAAAACAGTGGCTTAGTTTGAAATCCACAACACTCCTCCTCCACTTCCTGCCTGTCGTCAGGTTATTCAGACCACAGCATCTTCAGCTTTACCAAAACAATGTACAATTATGTGTATCCAGGTAACAAATCAGCCAAATGCCTCAGAGGCACTGATCAGAGGGGCTGATCCTGTTTCTGTGTGTGAGCTGTGCCTGTAACAGTTTTTAATGGAAATAACAGGAGTGATAAAGTGATTTAAGATGTTTCTTAAAGTTTAACTGGGAATCAAAAATGACCCCGAGGTTTCCAGGAGCCATGAGACCCGAGTGCATTCAACATCATCAGCATAGCAATGACACACACACAGAACAACTAATAAAACGTTACGGTATCTAAAGCAGCACTTCAATCCATAACAACCACCACAATCTGACTGCAACAGGAAGTCATCAGTCACTGAGAGCTGGCACTGTGCTGCGTCTGTGACAGAGACATGCTGACCACACTGACGTCACCAGGACATGAATACGTACTGTTACGGCGACTGTTACAGCGACTGCTACAGAAGCTTTACAACAGCTCTCTGCTGTAGTAGTTCTCTCTTCACACCAGCTGTGACCCAGATCTGTGTGTTTGGTGCAGTGGAACAAACATGAGAACACTGATGTTGAAGTGATGCAGGTGAACTTTTATTCAAAACTGTGTGATCCCACAGAAAGATGATCTGTGGTTTTATCTGACGTGTTAAAGTGGACAGGAATGACTGAAACTGGGATCCATGACTTAAAACCAATGTGAGCCAGGGGTGTAAACTTGGGAGACTACTTCCAAACTGGGAACTGAGTCTGGACAATATAGTGATATCTTCATTTATTATCATGATCACTGGAGACTCTGCTCTCTGTTTTTTTTCTCCTACTAATTAAGATTTTTAAAAAGAAAAATGTCAAAAAGAAACAGGATCATGATTAAATGAGGATTTCTTTTACGATTTTCAACTTTTACACACACACACACACACACACACACACACACACACACACACACACACACACACGCCTCTGCAGCAGGCAGCAGTGAGGCAGGTCTGCAGGCTAAACTCTGTGTAGGGACTTAGCGTGTCTTTGCAGACTCCACTCTTGTATTTGCAGCATCACTAACCAGCCTGACATTTTCTGCCCTGTGTTTTCTGGAACATGTTTTTTTTTCTCTCTGGTTTAGTTTTCTCTACTTTTCTTCCCTCCCACTTTAAGAAGCTGCTGATTTCACCCTCAGCAGAGAAACCCAGAACTGTCATTGTATATGCAGCGGGCTGTAAGAGGCTGTTGTCTGTTTCTATGAGTCTGTTTCAGACATTACAAATTATACAAGATAAAACAACATGGGACAGTAAATACAACAAGATCTGCTAATTTCATGTCATGAGCAGAAAAATATGAAACTACATTTCACTATTTCTCAATCTGTTGCTTAGAGTCTGACTAAAATCCAGTCCAGGTTCTTGTTTGAAGTTTTGTGTGTTGGGCCTGACTAATGTGACGACCAACACTGTTCAGTACATGAATGTCTGACCAAATTTCATGTCAGTCCATCCAGTAGCTGTTGAGATGTTTCTGCCGTCCACAGAGCCGCACCGCGAGCGAGGCTAAAAACAAACCTGTTACCGAACACGTTCACCAGTCGGACTGCACGTACGCAGCAAACACAACAAAAAAACAATCACACTGATCAGCCATAGAACTGCTGGACAAACAGGATGATACTGAAATGTAAAGGCTGTGTGTACAGAAAATATTCTTTCAGTCACAATGACATTTAAAATAAAAGGTGAGATAAACACTTTTTCCAACACCAGTTCCATGTCCAGACCTGTTCATCAGTGTGTCTGTCTCCTGGAAACGTCCTCTGACTTTTATTCTTATTCCGAATCACCTGCAACAAATTTGCTGTTATATTCATGGCTGAATATGATTTACCCAGAAAAACACAGGTAGAAACTCAGGTAGCCAGAAGACATGGAGCGAAAGCTTGTACAGTAAATACAGTGTGGACTTACATAAACTGCAGACGGCAAAGCCTGGAGCTGATCACGATCAAAATATGTAAATAAAAAGAATTATGAACAGGGTGGGAGGGAGGCGGGATTAACCCCGGCTTCTCTCTGCATTAACATCCACAGCTGATACTGTGACCAGTCTGCAGGCTAATTCACTGCTGTGTACATTTCTGGAGAACAATGGCTCATTTCTGCTGAGAGATTCCCTGAAACAGAGGGGTTTCAGGGGGTAAGACATGTTTACTTGTTCTTTTTGTCCAAAGTATTCGTTTGGCAGAAAACGCAAGCTCAGTTTCCAGCATGTGAGCGTGGAGACCAGGAGGCATCTGCTGCTGTGTGTGTTACTGTGTGCGCTTTGTTCATGCAGACATTTATATCTGCACACTTGTGTTTGGATAAATGATTTGTGTGTGTGCCCCATTTACTCTCAGTCCCTTCATTCATCTTGGACAGACTGCAGAAGTGAGAAAAGCCCAGTGAAGGTGCAGCATTCAGGAGGGACTGAGATCTGATATCTGAACCACCTCAGGAGGTGAACGGAGACACGTTGCATCCAGCTCTACAAGACTCAGAAATAATTACTCTTAAACACGCTGAACACGGAGAATTTAATTTTATCTTCAGATGTTTGTTAGACGTTTCAAACGAGGACTCACTGCCCAAAGACTCTCTGCCTTTTATTAAAGGCTGGTTAGAAATGAATAAAGGAACCAGTCCTGTCAGCAGTAATCTGTTATTCCAAGAGTCTGTGTTTTGTTCTGATTTTCTCATTTTTTAATGGGACACTCTCTGTTTACAACTTTAATATGAGAACTTTTGAACCGTCTCTAACATAAACATGAAATAACATAAAATCAAAATGAAGCGGTTTGACCAAACTCCAACAGATTTCCTCTGAATATCAAAATAAACAATAAGCAGCTCCCATCATACGTTTGTATTGAGCCTGTTTATCCTTCACAGCTGGATTTAAGCTCTGGCACAGAAAGAGGATCCTCCTGAGTCGAGGGCTCGTCTGAATCATTCCCACCACTCAGTGATTCTTCACCCCGACGACGAAGGCCAGAAAAAACAACCGAGGATCTGATCAGGTGATCAGGTGAAATGTGAAAGACGTGACAGATTCTCAGCTGATTACAAACAGACAGCTTCTACCTTTATTAACAAACCACGGGAGGACAACAGTGGCTTTTCCTGCTACGTCCTGATCATGTTCCTCTGAACATTTACCGTCACTGACGGTGTCTCCACAACATGTTCATGCAATGCTTTTGTAAATATCATCCGCTTTTTCTTTTCAGTTTAATTCTCAATTATATGTTGTTATCTCATGAAACTTCAGTGTTAAGTGCAGTTACCAAACACAGGGTTTTGGTAAACTAAAGAAAGAAGTGCACTGCTGTGAAAAATCTTAAATAAAATACAATACAAATCAAGTGTCAGGTATAATGTTGAGTGCGGCTCAGCTCACACTCAGTCCATTGTCAAAGCGTCTGCTCAACAGCAACATCTGAAAACCACGAAGCAACAACACGGTTTCAATTATTGATAGTGTGGAGGGTGAAGACGAAATCCCCGAGCTAATGATGCCTGGGCGGACCGAGGAAGGTCAGAACAAACAGTGTGTGTGACACAGAGAGACAGAGGAAAGGCTGTAATCAGCTCTGAACCACCACAGCTCTTTGGACCTGATCTGAAACGGACCTGCTGAAACTCCACCTGAACCCAAAGCCTGTAAACTCCCAGCCAGACCTGCTCCAAACAGACCCTGGGATAATTACAGCAGATCCTGAATGAGTTTGACCTGATCAGACCCTGACAGGAAGAGAGAACACCAGCACCACCAGCAAAACCAGTACCAGCACCAGCAGCAGCATGATGATCCATCCGTTAACCAGCAGCTGCTGCCTGCAGTGATAAAGTTCTGATTTTCTTTACCATCATTACACTTAAATTTAAATATGTGACTTTGTTTTCGACACTTCATGATAATTCAGTGAGATCTGCTTATAAACCTGACTTTGGCCTGACAACGTGTCAGAATACCAGTTTCTGCTGCTCTGAAACTCACGTGATGAACGTGACAAAATACTGACACACCATAAAGCATTGTTATTACATCTAATGCACGGGTAATAACCTCTGTGTGTGTTGCCATTAGTCAACATGTTGAGAGAAAAGCTGTTTGTCTTACATAAATTTATTCTGAGCTTGTTGATCACGTATTGATGTCCCTCTCAGTTCAGAGTGAAATAAAGTGAAGTCCACAGGAAGTCGAGCGGAGAAGCGACTTATGTCTTAATGACTCACAGCCTGCTCCGGCTCGAGCAGACAGGCATGACTAATCAAACCGGGTGTTTGGAGGTCAGACAGAGGAGGAATCACCCTGGGCTGCACCTCGACACTGGAGACAGTGAGTGAAGATAAATAAGTTCACTGTGTGTGTGTGTAAAATCAGTTTTGTTGTAATTGGGTGATTCATATGCAGCTTGTGCTCTGAACGAGCTGGAAGCGAAAGAAAAGCCTTGATGATGTTGATGAATGTTACACACTGACGCACATCTGCTGGTATACGTGGGTCCAACTTTGATTGAAGTGATTAATAGTGCATGTACTTAATTATTTGGCTTCTTGTTAAACAAACACAAACAGCAGATATTTTCAGAACACATTTCAGTTTCCAGCTCTTTGATTTGCTGTTTCACTTTCCCTCGTTATCTCGACTCGTCTCTCGTTTGTTTTATCTTGTTGTGTTTGTTACCTCGATCTCATTTACCATTTTTCTTTGGAACACGATGTGAGCAGGTACATATTTTCGTCTCACATGAAGTGGCTGCAGTTACTTTCTTCTGTTATTATCGTAACCTGGGTGAGAACTGGACCCGAGCCTGTGGATCCGTCTCAGAAAACCAGGATGTCAGAAAATCAATCCTCACAAAGCAACAACAAGCAAACATGGACGTCATGAAAAGGACAACGTGAATGTGGCAAACGATCCGCCTTTCATCAGCCAACTGTCAGCTCTCACAGGTTCACAGCACATGAACAATACACACACACACACACACACACCGAGCATCTTTCTCTGGACCTTTAAAACCAAGAATACAGCAGAAAAACATGGATATGGAAAATAAATGACCCTTATGCAACCGTGATGATCTGAGCCGTGAAGCGTGCCTCATCCACAGGTTGGTGGTTGCTATGGGAACGTTGCCTCTCCTGGTTAACCGTTCATTTAAACTCATAACTTGCATCAACTCGTGTAATTGTGAGAATATTAGCAGTCAAGTCTCAGCCGGTGTGTATGCGCTGCAGATACATTCATTCAGTGAGTTACACTGAGTGAACGCAGCTGCCTCTGACCATCAATACAAAAAAATTACTAATAATAAAGAACACGTTCCACTTACTGAGAAATATTGACTTACTGGAACCAATTTAACACTATGTGGAAAACTCACAGTGGGAGGATGCAGGCGTCCACCACCACCCACTCTGACTCTTTGTCTGACTGCATCTAATTCTGCTCAGGTGTACAGAACAACACAGGATGAACGCAGCAGCCATCACACGTGAAACACACGTTACACACAGCACTGACAGATAAAGAGCTACTGCCCAGGGGAGAGCACACGCACATTTAAAATGACAGACGGGTCGATTTTCATTTAGGAACAACGCTCCGCCCTGAGAGTCTGACTGTGACCTGCACTGTTTCCAACTGAGGCTGAGGAGCAGTGGATCTGCTGTGTCCTGTTTCTGCTTTAACAGAAAAAAATACGATTTTTCCAATTCAGGCCCTTCGCTCTCCTCGGATTCTTGTTTGGTGTTTGTACCTGTTGCTGACACATACCAACCCTGTCTCCCTGAATGAAGAGCTATGATGTTGTACCACGCACTACGTGGTGGCCGGTTGTAGAAGAACATACGAGACAACATCCATCCTTCCTTAAACGGCCATTTAAAGAAGAGGGAGAGAAACAGTGGAAGAAATAATCAGATCTTTCACTGAAGGAGGAATCACTGTTAAATAATCAAACATATCACTCATAATGTTATTAATGTGTTTCTGTACACATCACTTTAATACTGCAGCTGGTAAAAGTGGGGTAATTCTAATCACTTAACATACTGCTGGGTGTTTGGGTATATGAAATATATATGTGCACACACTGTGTTTGCTCGGGTGAGCATGTGTTTATAATCATGCATGTATGTGTGTGTGTGTGTGTGTGTGTGTGTGTGTGTGAGATGTATAAGACATTTCTGAAAATGTTTTTATTAGGATTTTAATGTTCACTCTTGGGAGAGCAGCCCTGAGCTGAAAGAGACCCAAACAAACATCAGTGAATAAATCACAGCTTTTTTTAAACCCACGCACACAGAAGCTCTAACCACCATCTGTTAAAGGAAAGACAACAATGTATAGTGAAATCTGTGAGACAGCGAACGTGTGTGAGCCTCAAAGGAACAGAACAGGGACAGCCCGACTCAAAAAGCCGTTCAGCTTTTTTCCACCAAACACACGTTTCTTTTTTTCAGTCAGTCCAACAGCAGAAAAATAACTGTACTCACAGACGTCAGTCAGCTCGGTCTCTGATCTCCAGGTTTTCCTGCCCGGTGATGGTGTATCATCGTGGGGTTTTTACATTAACAGCCCCTCCTGTGATGAGGAGAAAAACAGGAGTTGAGGGGTGAAACCACATCATTGTTTATTTCCCTGTGTTATTATGAATAGGTGAGTAGAGGGTGTACCTGGGGTGAGGCTGTAAAATCAAATGTAAACAGTGACATCAACATCCCTCCATCTTCCTCACCTGCTGAAGATCAACTCCTTAAATAGATTCAACTGCTGGATAATGAGTTCAGGCAGAGTCACAGTGGGGTGGGGGGTGGGGGGGTGGGGGGGTGTCTCAGTCCCTCTCACCTAAAGGTTAGAGACAAAACATGACCTGATGCAAAGCCACAGTGCAAACAAGCCTCCACCGTCTCTCACTGTTTTTCCAAAAAAAATATCTCCAATCCCCACAAAACAAAGACACACATAACATATTCACCCCAATACAACCACCTCCCCCCCACACACACACATATTTGGTTTATCCCATGACATCACCGATGACATCAGAAAAAGCATAAAAGCAGGAAGTGTGTTGGCGCCACCCCCTTTAACACCTGGGAGCCATGTTGAGAGAAGGTAAGTGAAAAGAAAGTCGATGGTCATTGTTCTGATTTCAGCAGCAGTTGGAGAATAATGTCGCTGCTGGCCTTCGTCCCCTCCTCTTCCTCATTGTTCTGTATTCTGTACTGCGTTTGAACCCTTACAGCGTTTTACTGTGTTTTCATATCTGAACAATTAGCTTGGTGAGTGAATGAGCTGGTAAATATGGCCACAAACGCAGGTGACTGTAAACCTGAACGATCGGTTCCTGAGAACATGTTCAGTGTGAAACCTGCTGTGAGCTGACCAGGGTTGGTGTATGGGGTCACATTAGGGTCAAAAAGATTTTCAGTTTTGTGATGTTGAATGATTGAGTTGGTGATGACTGAGAGGTTTGTAGTCTGTAGCTGTAAATGAACCTTTGTGAAACAGTAAATCTGTAAATAAGAAATGAGACTGAATGAAATCTGTGCCACTCTGTCCTCCATCTTGAAAAGCTACTACACTGAACTCCCTGCCCTCTGATTGGATAGTTTGTTTTGTTTCTGCTTTGTGATTGGCCTGTTGTTGTCCAATCAGAATCAGGTGTGAAGATTTAAATCTGTGCCTTTAGGTTCCCACACATTGTGGGAACTTTGAGTGTTTTCTGCTGTGAATCTGTTCACACACATTTACAAAAGCACATTTCTTTTTTACAAACACAAATTTTATTTTACACTTTTATTAAGTTTGAAATAAAAGTGTACAGGCACAAAATCTTATTGGCCCTAATTTGAACTTGTACTTTCATTATTTCTGTTCTGTTTTATATCTTTTCTCCACAACGTTTCACTTTACTCCACTTTATTTATCTGACAGACAGATTTTTGTAGAGATGTTTCGAGATCTGTGCCTTCAGTGCAGAGTCCTGCTGAAAATGAAGTGTGAATGGATGTGAGAACACATTTGTAGTTTTCAGATTAATACATTGATTATTGGAGATTGAAGGGGCTGTGTGTAGGTTTTTGCTGTTGCTACGTGACCAGCATCATAATGAGAGATGTTTAGAAGAAATGTGAGTTCAGCATCAAACTTCTGTTTGATAATGAGTCACTGTGGGGTCCAGTCTGCCGTCGGGTCCACCTGAGAGGACGTATTCTGACCTCTGGTCCAGTAAACTCAGCGATGGCTGAAGTGGACGGTGGTCTCAGACTGTTGGACCGCACTGCAGAACCTGTAAACCAGGTCTCAGTGGTTCAAATGATCCAGTGTTTCACCAAAAGTCAGAGATTAGAAAAAAGTCCAAAAGCGTTTCTGTATTTTTACTTCGGTAACGACTCAGAACTTCCCTGAAGTCTCATGATTCCACGTAAACACGTCTCATTTTAAAAAACTTTTTTCTGCATTGTTCTTTGCAGTTATTCACTTCATCCGTGTGCTTGGCTTCACATTGTTGGACGGTTTGTCTTCATTTCGCCGTCTGTCTCTGGCTGTTACTGTCTTCTTTAATGACGTCCTTACTCTCTCTCTCTCTCTCTGACCGCCTTTTGTTTGTATCGTTGTGCGTCTGAGTGCATGTCTGGTCCATTGTACTTGGTCTGAGTGTGATCACTCATCTATCAGCATGTGTGTTTTGTGTATTCAGGCCTGTGACAGCTTTAGTTCTGCGCTGACACCTCGTACATTGTGAAACTCACCAGCGTTAAAGCTTGTTGTGTTGTCTGATCGCTGACGTCTAACGTACAGTACGATCAGGTTCCTCCTCGTGTGTGTGCATCGACTTTTCCAAACTCCTCTGGTTAATGTAAATTTAAATGGGGAAGCAAATGAGGCGACATGAAACTGATGTCGATGTGAATATTGACTCATACATTGCAGTCAACCCGAGCCTGCAGCCAGAGAACATTTGTTTTCTTTTGTTTGTCTGTTTGCTCAACCTGCAATGGAGGATCAATCACAGGAACACACACACACAAACCCAGAGACACACAAACCCAGATGAACTCCAAACACACAGCAGTCATTTGTTTGTAGCAGACGGATCTGACAAATCTTCACCTTCATCCTCTGACAGGTTCACCTCTGAGCTGTGAGGCCGCCGTGCACCTCACACACACACACACACACACACCTGGAAATTTGGAGGTTAGCTCACCATGGTTACCTTTGCTGCACTTGACTGACCCCTGACCTATCAGATGACTAGAAAAGCTGAGTCATCGTACAGCATCCTGGCACGCAGAGACACAGTTCAGATGAGTGGACTCACTGTGTTGTAACTGTTGATGATGATTAGAGCTACAGATACCGGTTACCCAGGATCACCAACGTCTCAGTGAGGTCCCGTAACACGCTGAGAACCCAGCCACTGAAAACAGCCACCACACCTGAGGTCCTGCAGACAGAGGACAGTTTTAAATCTCATCCTTCATTTTGTCTCTTACCTGGCGCCAAAGTCCCCAAACAAAATCCTTCAAAACACCGGGCTGCCAGAGCCTCTCCTCTGACTGAATATATGAACTGTCTGTCTGTCTGTCTGTGTGACACCTTTTAAATCAAATCAGCTGGTTTCTGCTGAGAAATGTGGTGTTTGTTTACGACACAATCGATTCTTGAACGTGGTCCACGCTCCTTAAAAAGCAGACAGGCTAAAAATGATGTGACAAAACGTGTATTCAACAATCAAAGCACACAAAGTGTGGCACCTGTACGAAGCAGCTTTTGTCTTTAGGTAGAAACTTGTGCTGATTTAGTTTGAAAGCATTAAAACAGGAAACAGTGGCAGCAGAGAAGCTGCTCTGTGATGAGAGGAGCTGTAGCTTCACACTGATGGAACACATGGGACAATCTGACAAACAGAAGCACGTGATTAATGTGCTCATCTCTGAAGGTTCCCTGTGAGGGTGCCCTTGAGCAAGGCACTTTATCAGTGACTGTAGGAGCTGCTCTGTGGGCGAAGGGAGGACAGTGCTTTTCATGGGACGCGATGGGACGTCTCCTGGATGTTTATATTATATTAGTATTATTTTTTGTTTCTTCTGACCTCGAAAAAACTAAATATTTAGGAACGTACTGATGTGTCAAACTGAAATAGAGAAATAGGCAGTGACATCGCCCAAATAAGGAAATATGTCATGTTTTATATGTTGTATTGGACATGTATGAGAAAATATGTAAATTCATTCAGTTCCTAAAAAGAAATTTACAGTCAGATAAATGTGAAGTGCGTTGCTCTGGTGACAGGCTGATTTGTGAGATGGGGGGTGTCGTGTTGAATGAACTGTGAGGTGCTGAGTGAATTACAGCTGCATCCAGCTGGAATTTTAAATTGAATCTGCAGATCATTTTCTTTACTCAGAGTAAAGTCTTTGAAATGTTTATGAAAATAGTAAAAAATGTTCATTCAGATTTTTGACAGATGAAGTTGTGTTTCTGTGACCAACAGAATAAAACTAAAGTTACTGAGTTTATCACATTTAGAACAGGAACCAGACAATCTTTGATATTTGAGCTTGAAAAATGACAGAAACTGTTCATGGATCATCAGGATGATGAAACCGTGTTAAGTCTGAGTTTGGGCTGATGGAGGGACGGAACACAGCGTCAGGGCTGAAGAACAGTGTCGCTCAGGGAGATGAGTTCAACAACAGACTAAAATGACTTAGAGCATGAAGATGTCTTTTATCTTTGTTCTGCATGCATCAGTTCATCCGGTATCACTCTGCCTGCTGATCAATCCTCCACCTCTTCATGTCCCATTTAGCACATCCAGTTTATTCTGGCCGACTTCTTGCTTCAGTAAGCTCATGTTTTACTCTGTTTGTCTCTGAGTTTCCACACAGACGTGTTAATATCCAGTCAGCCTGTGTTTGTATCCACATTTGTTAATGTGTTTTGTGTTTTCATTAGTATATACATTCATGTAGTTGAGATATCAGTGCTCTAACATCACTGTTATTAAATTCTCTGCTCCTGTAATGGCTTTAATGGACAGGTGCTGTGTGTGTGTGTGTGTGTGTGTGTGTGTGTGTGTGTGTGTGTGTGTGTGTGTGTGTGTGTGTGTGTGTGTGTCTGTGTGTGTGTGTGTGTGTGTGTGTGTGTGTGTGTGTGTGTGTGTGTGTGTGTGTGTGTGTGTGTGTGTGTGTGTGTGTGTGTGTGTGTGTGTGTGTGTGTGTGTGTGTGTGTGTGTGTGTGTGTGTGTGTGTGTGTGTGTGTGTGTGTGTGTGTGTGTGTGTGTGTGTGTGTGTGTGTGTGTGTGTGTGTGTGTGTGTGTGTGTGTGTGTGTGTGTGTGTGTGTGTGTGTGTGTGTGTGTGTGTGTGTGTGTGTGTGTGTGTGTGTGTGTGTGTGTGTGTGTGTGTGTGTGTGTGTGTGTGTGTGTGTGTGTGTGTGTGTGTGTGTGTGTGTGTGTGTGTGTGTGTGTGTGTGTGTGTGTGTGTGTGTGTGTGTGTGTGTGTGTGTGTGTGTGTGTGTGTGTGTGTGTGTGTGTGTGTGTGTGTGTGTGTGTGTGTGTGTGTGTGTGTGTGTGTGTGTGTGTGTGTGTGTGTGTGTGTGTGTGTGTGTGTGTGTGTGTGTGTGTGTGTGTGTGTGTGTGTGTGTGTGTGTGTGTGTGTGTGTGTGTGTGTGTGTGTGTGTGTGTGTGTGTGTGTGTGTGTGTGTGTGTGTGTGTGTGTGTGTGTGTGTGTGTGTGTGTGTGTGTGTGTGTGTGTGTGTGTGTGTGTGTGTGTGTGTGTGTGTGTGTGTGTGTGTGTGTGTGTGTGTGTGTGTGTGTGTGTGTGTGTGTGTGTGTGTGTGTGTGTGTGTGTGTGTGTGTGTGTGTGTGTGTGTGTGTGTGTGTGTGTGTGTGTGTGTGTGTGTGTGTGTGTGTGTGTGTGTGTGTGTGTGTGTGTGTGTGTGTGTGTGTGTGTGTGTGTGTGTGTGTGTGTGTGTGTGTGTGTGTGTGTGTGTGTGTGTGTGTGTGTGTGTGTGTGTGTGTGTGTGTGTGTGTGTGTGTGTGTGTGTGTGTGTGTGTGTGTGTGTCTGTGTGTGTGTGTGTGTGTGTGTGTGTCTGTGTGTGTGTGTGTGTGTGTGTGTGTGTGTGTGTGTGTGTGTGTGTGTGTGTGTGTGTGTGTGTGTGTGTGTGTGTGTCTGTGTGTGTGTGTGTGTGTGTGTGTGTGTGTGTGTGTGTGTGTGTGTGTGTGTGTGTCTGTGTGTGTGTGTGTGTGTGTGTGTGTGTGTGTGTGTGTGTGTGTGTGTGTGTGTGTGTGTGTGTGTGTGTGTGTGTGTGTGTGTGTGTGTGTGTGTGTGTGTGTGTGTGTGTGTGTGTGTGTGTGTGTGTGTGTGTGTGTGTGTGTGTGTGTGTGTGTGTGTGTGTGTGTGTGTGTGTCTGTGTGTGTGTGTGTGTGTGTGTGTGTGTGTGTGTGTGTGTGTGTGTGTGTGTGTGTGTGTGTGTGTGTGTGTGTGTGTCTGTGTGTGTGTGTGTGTGTGTGTGTGTGTGTGTGTGTGTGTGTGTGTGTCTGTGTGTGTCTGTGTGTGTGTGTGTCTGTGTGTGTGTGTGTGTGTGTGTGTGTGTGTGTGTGTGTGTGTGTGTGTGTGTGTGTGTGTGTGTGTGTGTGTGTGTGTGTGTGTGTCTGTGTGTGTGTGTACATTCATGTAGTTGTGTGTGTGTGTGTGTGTGTGTGTGTGTGTGTGTGTGTGTGTGTCTGTGTGTGTCTGTGTGTGTGTGTGTCACTGTGTGTCTGTCTGTGTGTGTGTGTGTGTGTCTGTGTGTGTCTGTGTGTGTCTGTGTGTCTGTGTGTGTGTGTCTGTGTGTGTGTGTGAGTGTGTGTGTCTCTGGCTTCAGATTAAAGCTGACCAGTGAACCGGAACATGTTCCTGCCTCTCTGCTGCTTTACCGTGACCTGACTTTGAAAATCTCACATCTTTCCGATTAAATTTTTGTCTAAATTGTTCGACTCAGCCTTTCAACCAGTCAGTGCAGCTTCTCTCATTCTGACACATGGCAGACTTTTAAAAGGCCATTTCTACCAAATGTTAGTGACGACTGAGCCACGCCCACAAACGAAGTCTCTAAACATTTTCTCCAAAACTTGAACATTTACTTTGAAAACGCTAAAACGTGAAAGAAGTGTGTGTTTTTCTAAGTGAGCCCTCTCTATCAGCGCTGTGCGTATTTTGGTCGGCTGGCTTTGATGTCACTCTGTGGCACCATTATCTAACACAATAATTACCATGTGAGCAGATTTGCCTGCAGACCTCTTCTCGCTGTGGCTGATGCACGACATAACGAAACGACATCACGCAGCTAATAAGGCCGTCTTTGAAGTCTGCTGAAGTCTAATTTGTCCCTATCAAATGGTCGTAGGAGTCCTACGGCTGTCAGAGAGTCCTCTGCCCCTTGTTTGACACAAGAAGTCTTGTACTTATCACGTGTGGGGGCTGTAATCACAGAGAGTGTCACCGAGATACGTTCCCTCTCATTAAATGCATCTTTACCCCGCCTCCACCCTCTTCTGTTTTCACTCTCATCTTCTGGTGGCGCTGCTCTGCGTGCGACTCCAGCTCGTGGTCGGCTGGAAATGTTTGTTTGTTTGTGCTTGATATTGTCTGACTACGTCCTCTAAGTGTTACATTATCTATAGGACTTTATTTTGCCCACATATTTTTGTGCTGCTTCTCCTCAAACTCCCCAGGCTTTATTTTCCTCGTGGCAGATGGTGTGACTCTGCGCTGGCAAAGAAGCGTCTCTGATGAGCACACTGAGTTTTCTCGCCTGTTTGGTATTTCAGTGACTCGCAGTGAACTTGACTGTGTCTGAGTGGGAGGAAAGGAACAGTGGGGGTCATTAATGATCTAGCAGCATGAAACAATTTTGGATGTTTTGGATTTCTGCCTTTAGAAGTGTGAAATGCAAAGAGCCATTTTTTTCTGGGTTTTGATCTGTTTTCTTTGTTGTTTTACTAAAAAGGCTGTAAATGCCCCCCCCACAGCCAAACTGTCTCTGGAGATGGTTGCTGACCTTGTTTTGTTCTTCTCCAGGTTATGTAATGTGCTGCAATGGACATTTCAGTGAGGACCTGCAGCAACACACTCACTATGAAAGCCCCCCACCTGAAAAAAACAAACAAAAAAAAACAACAGGTGACCTGTTCCACTGGCTGGTGTGGGCGTGGTGATTGACAGTATGTGACAGGTGAACGGAAATAAAGAATGCCCCGCCCACTTCAGAGCTCTGGAAGTACTTGACGTCAGAACAAAAATGGCACTGGTCTGCATCTGTCTGTACTCCACCAAAGATCCTTGGTATGTGAAGATGCTCCACTCTGTAAGGCCACTGTGGAGTCAGAGTGAACTGAGAGTTTCTGTAGTTCTGACAGAGTGAGACCTCTTCTCTGATAAAACCATCCGCTGGTCCCACATCAGTTTTATCCTAAAGATGATGTAACCCTTAGAGGACCCAGCTCAGCCCGGCTCAGTCTGCCCCATCAGATCAGGCGCTCTGTGTTCAGTGCTCACAGATGTGGACAGATGCTTCGTGCACTCGTTTCAGGGCCTGTCTCTGTTTTTCTTCTCTACTACAGGAAAGTTGCAGAGATGGAGTGAAACAGTTTGTTATCCTGCCCAACTCTTCCTCTTCCACCTCCTCACTTTCCCTCCCTTTCAACCTTCTCCTTTCTCTCCACCTCTGTAATGTCATTCCTTTTCTTCTCCTCCACCTCAGCTTCTTGTCATCATGCTTCACCCTCTGTTCTTCCTCCCTCCTTACCTTCTGTCCTCTCTGGTGGCTCTTCTCTTGTTTTTGTTTGTCATCTCCTTCCTCACCTGTTTTCTCTCTCTGTTTTTCCCTCCTTCACTCTCATGGCATCCTCTTGTTTCTCTGTGTCTTCTCCCCCCACTCCTCTGCTCCTGTCCTCTTCTTCCTCCTGATATATCTGCTCCTCCTCTTCCTCTCCCTTTGTCCCCGCTGGTTTTTCTAATCACATTGTTTATTCAAACCCTCCCTTCTCTCTTCATCTCACCACGTTCTCCTCTACCTTTCCCTGCCTCGTACCTCTGTGGTTCATGATCTCCAAAAATAAATAAGACTCGCTCTCATGTTTATTCACATCCACACACACAGAAACACACACATTCTCACAGATGCACTCATCAGGCAGTCATTGTTTGTATTTGCTTGTCTTAGGGGCCCTTTACTGAGGCAGCTCTGTCACAGTGTTTTCTGCTGATGTCTGAACAGTGTTTCCCTCAGAGAGAAGGATGCAGAGGAGCAGCACTCACCAAGTTTCAGCTCTGCTCTCAAGCTTATGTTCATCGACTTTTACTGCAGGGAGAGAGCAGGCAGGTGGGCTCCCTGCCGTGGTCCCCTGGGCTGGACTGACTTTATCTTCAGAGGACAGTCAGTGAGTGTGTTGTTTCTGAAGGTAAGCAGGTGGATACTTGAAGCTTCTGAAGGTTTAATAGTTTACAGGAGATAAGCCTCAGATCCACAAACACAAACTTCAAATGATGGCGAGCAGTTTAGGCAGAAAAACACAATCTTTCACGTGTCCTGACGTATCGTTCATTTACACACTGACATCTGTCAGTGATGACGCAGCAGGTTCACCTGTCACCTGTAACAGCTGCTGTGAGGACGAAGCTGCAGTTTGCTCTGAGACTTCAGGTCAGTGGTTTAAAGGCCTGATGCTGAACCAGTGCGTAGCTTTGTCTTGTGGAGCTCAGTTACTCGGGTTGTTGCTTGTGCCTGGTTAATCCCTGGATCTAAATGTTTTTGTGGTTCGAGTGAAATTCGGTGACAGTAGAAAGCACTGACTCATAGTTTGAGTGTTGGGGCCACAGAGGTCTGTCCGATCAGGCTCAGAGGGCTCAGCTCTCCTGCTGTGGTCTATGCTGAGCCTGTCAATCTGTCCGTCACTCAGTCCACACACTGACATACTGATCATGGGTCCTTAAACCATCAACTGTCATGACTTTGGAGATACTCTGACTTTTCCTGTAGCGCCATCATCAGGTCACACTTTTAATTTGTCCAGTTCTTTGGTTTCTGACCAAATGCCTGCGAAACTAATGACACTCCCATCAGCCTCAGCTGCTCTTTGGGTTTAGTGCTAATTAGCATCAACGTGTTAGCACTGTCATTGGGCCTCAGCACGGCCTCAGAGCTGCTGCAAACCCTCAGTCACTCCTCACACACCTGTTCATTGCATCAGCTGCCTGTGTGAAACACAGCAGCACAGAGGATAAAATCTCCATAAACAACCACACAGGCTCTGATTCAAAATGCACAGAAGATGAAAAGAAACCACAGCATCCCGTTGCACAATTCTATCAGGCTGTGTATCACTTTCATGCATCTTATCAGTGAATCCATGCTGCGACAAGAAATGAAGATAAAGTTGGAGGTAAACAGACAATATTGAGATGGAGTGTGGTTTCTGTCTGAGCTACATGCTCCTATCTCCAAATGAGCGCTGCTCCAAAGCTACTATCTTGATTCATGCTCGCAGCCTCGCCTACGGGCCGTAAAAGCAAGAAAGCCGGGCAACTTTCACATTATAATACAATTCAAGACAAGACACAAGAGACAAGGGCCCAATAAAGAGGAACAAAAAAGGATGTTAAAGAGGGGTGAAGCAGGGATCCCTGAAAACACTGATCAACATAATGCTGCTTTAACTTTTATTTGAGTGAAATTGAAAGTGGAATTGACAACAGCTCTCTGGTACCTGTGATGTTACAAGTTTTAATCTGGAGGAGGCGAGGAGGGATGATTCTCCGACTGTGCTGTACTCATGATGGATCGAATAATATGAGAGAGAAAATAACGTCTGAAGAAGACAGTAATTAAGCCCTGAAGATTTATCAGCCAGCAGAACCCTGTTCCATCCAGCTCCCCCGGTCTATTCCTGTTTGTGTAACAGCTTTGATCTCTCTGCCGCTGACTCTCATTTTATTGTTTTTCTATCCACTTCTTGTTCTCAGCTTCGATCCTGCGCTTTCACGTAGTCTTGTTCTTCAGCAGTGTACTTCTCCCAGTGCACTGTTTTTGGCACCGATGAAACCAGAGAGAAAGAGATAAATCTGCAGCAGGTTCACCTTTTATAAATCTGCAAGCACTGCAGCATTCAAAGCACTTTTCCCCTTATTTATTTGTCCTACTTTATCTTTGTTTTTCAAGTTAAACTATTAAGGCCATTCTTAACGGTACAGACACAGACTCCACAGGCTCTGTGATCCAAACCTGGTGCAGATGGAGGAAAGCATCTCAGGCTGAAACCAGGCTAAGAGTCTACAGCCATGCTAGCTGCTCTGTGAGGCACAGAGATGCTTTCAGCTAAATGCTAATCTCAGCATGCTAACAAAGATAATGTTAACAGGCTGGTGTTCAGTGTAATGCTGACCATATTCAGCATCTTAGTTTAGCATGTTAACAGTTGCTAATTAGCACTAAACATGAAATACAGCTGAGGCTGATGGGAATTAGTTCAGAGGTACATGAATTATTCCAGTTCATCCTCAGGGGAACATGAATGTCTGAAGCACATTCCATCACAGCCCATCTGATCGTTGCTGAGGAACAGTATTTACGTCTGCAACCAGTCGACTGACGGACGAGTCTGTGCTGGAAACGTCCAGAGCACAGAGTCTGTTCTGTGTGTTCTGTTCATTTCACTATTTCATTTCACAACTTTGGTTTAATTGACTGTTTACTGACAAACACAGCTGACAGGATATTCTGTAGGTAGTGACGGATGGTTCTAATGTTAAAGCAGGAGACGGAAGCAGAGCTTCAGGTAAACAGCAGCGAGTTTACAGTCAATCTGTTCAAACTACAATTGATTTGTTTGTTCAAGTAAATTAACATATTTGATTAACTATGACGCACGAATCTAGAGGAGGTTCAATACGAGGTCAAAGCTTTTCTCCTCGTGTGCAGAAACACTGTGCAGCACTTTCCCATCATTATTATGGGAAGTTGCGTCAATTTATTTATATTTGTGGACAATTTATCCATTTTCGTTCTGCCTGGATCACCTGTGTCCCTGTGGACTGCAGTCTATCAGCGCTGTCTGTTCCTCTGGCCTTGGGAGGGCTGCAGACAGACTTGACACATGTGAGGCCAGTGGCTTCTTTTCACCTGCCGATATGTGATGGATGGATTTCAGACTCTTCCAGAGCCTCTTAGGAAGCGCTGCTTCTGCCAGTCCACCACAGCTCGGCCCCAAACTGTGCAGATGCTCTGACCAACCAGCAGAGTAGGAAACAGACATGAGGATCTTCTTCCTTTCTTCCATGAACTTTTTTACATAGAAAAGACAGGTGTTCAGGCAGGTAGAAGCTCCTGAGCAGCTGTTTCTGACTGTTCAGGCTCAGAGCTGCTTTTTGTAGTTTCACCTAACAACTGCTCAGGCTGACCGATCAGCCACAGATTCTTCCTTTTGCTTTTCTGTCCTTGGACTCAGGATGGATGATTTTAGTGTCTTTCAGAATATGTTATGGACAGTTGACAGTTTTCAGCCCTGTGTCTGCACCAGGAAAGTGGACTTTCTCTAAGCTGTGAAGTTAAGGACAGAGATGTTGCTTTTCATGGAGCAGTGAAAGGTTTTTGCAGGTCACAGTCGACATGTTGAGACCGCTCTGCTTTGTCTCTTTGTGTAGTTGTCACTGACTCATCAGTGTGTCAGGATGTGATGTGATAGGCTGGATTGTCCTGTCCTGCTTCATCCCTCTCCTTCTCTTTTGGCTCAGTCCCAGGAGATGCTGTGGCCTGGACTCACATCCTCACACTCCTGAGGATGGACTAACAGTCCTGTCCTCAGCCTTCATCTCCATTTCTCAGGCTAAAGTGAATCTGTTTCTCACCATCATCCTCTTTCTGTGACTTCAGTTTGTCCTGTCTCTCAGCTGAAATCT
Source organism: Toxotes chatareus (assembly GCA_016801885.1). Lineage (NCBI taxonomy): Eukaryota > Metazoa > Chordata > Actinopteri > Toxotidae > Toxotes > Toxotes chatareus. The sequence continues at coordinate 659,800 of CM028883.1, forward strand.
TTTTTTCCTCTGTCTCTTCAAGATGTTTTCATTGACCTCTTCCACTTTGACTGTAGTAAGAAGCAGCCACTTTTACACCTGCCTCATCTGCCCACACAGGTGTTTTCAGTTATAGCTGATTGTGACCCTTCTCAGTTTACATGGAGCTGTGTTGAAAATCCATACAATCATAACTGTATGTTTCCTGTATGCTATGTTCTGTTATTATAATTTTCTAAAGTTCATCTTCATTGATTTTTATTCCTGAGTGAAAACTTCTGCTCATTAGTTTCATTTCTTCTGATCATTAACAATGAAAGCACATGATGCTTCTGCCACAACTGTTTCCAACCGATCTGTAAAACCATTAAGGTTCCAGTACTATACTGGTTCCAGAGCTGAGTGATGTGTGGACTATAACACCAATACAAAGAAGCCAAATATCATTAGGTTTCAAATAACCAAACATATTCACATTAAATGGCTCATCAGCTGAAGTACAAATGAAATTTGTGAATGACGGCTGTGTTGTGTGTTTATAGAGTTCAGTGACCTGAACTCGGGTTGGATTCTTTTCAAATGAAACTTAATAAAAACATGTTTTCTCTCTCTTTCTCTCCTTGACTCTTCTAGTTGTCTGGATCAGTGCCCGACATGTCACAAGTACATATACAACACACATCAGCCCAGAGGGACGAGATGCAGAGAACATCGATGCTGATGGATGATGGGACGAACACCATCTACGGTGGACGTGACCCTGTCCACGGTGATGGCGCCTGTACAAAGTTCTGTTCTGGATTATAACTGTAAGGTCCAGCTGGGAAAGACGACACTGGAAACAGAAAAAGCTGATCAACTCACTGGTGAGTCTGATCGTTTCTTACTTTCGTGTTGTTACGTTCTTCAAGTTGACGGAAGTGTGTGTTTGATCACGAAGCCCGTGATTTTTCTGCTGGTAGAAGTTTGTGTTGAGGTTTTGTGCTGGTCCTCTGTGCCCCTCTGTGCTGGTCTGTTGCTGTTGCCTGATTAGTTGCTTTTAATGTGTAAGGAAACTTTTCCAAAGCAAACATACAGTGAAACTGCCTCTGAAGAAGAACTGAGAAAACACAGCTTCTGCTGGGTCAGGTTCTGAAAGGCGTAGGGGATGGGAACGAGTGACGGATTTATGCCAGAACTCAAGTTTGTGGTTGTTCCCAGTGGCCATGCTGGGAGGCAGAGTGGGAAGTATGGGAACATTTTTCTAGCCAGTCTGTCCTGAAGACATTTCACAAGAGAGCTAAAGAAAGAAGTTTAAACCCTGCTCGCCTTCTCACCTTCACACAGCCGACCAATCACAGCACGTTGTGCGTTAACGTTTCTGAGCCTGATTTCCCAACCATCCAATCAGCATCTCTGATGAGGTGCACTGGTGTATTAAGGTCACTGTAATTTCACTTCGTATTAAAATCTTTGGTGAGCCACCAAACGTTTGAGGCCCCAGTGCTGCTGCCAGCTTTGAGAAATTAGGTCCTGAAATAATACGAGTGCAAACAAGATAGTCACCCTGGATGGAAACACGGACTCTGTGTTCAGCCTCCCTGCACCTTCACTATTATCCTGGGAACCTTTTTATTGCCTGTCAGAGACAGAGCCATAGAGAAACTACCCTGTCAGCTGCTGATCATTCGCCCCCGGAGGTTTTGCTGCACAGTCCTCTGCTATCACACTGATTAATCACAAACCTGCGGGCTTGCTTAGTATTGCCTCTGTAACTCCCATGCAGCTGGAGAGATGCAGTGCCCACAGGGCTCTCTCTTTACTTGGGCCAACAATAGCTGTAGCTCACCTCGCTCTATCAGTGCTGTGTTATTGGCCCCGGGCCCAGCAGTCCATCTTCCAAAGTTTCATTATACAGCAGTTTATGGCACCTTAAAAGATATCAGCCTCAGTGAGACTGGCATCTCTTCATGTTCTTTCTTTCCTTTATTTTATCTAATTTTGTTTTTGTCTGTAAAACACAAAAAAACGAATGGACCAGGTAAAACCATTTTCTCTGTGAAGTAAAGAGGAAGTTTGTATGTGCAAAGGGTGCGCCCAGTTAGTCTAGAGAGGCTGGTAGTTTTTAAATCTCACATTCATCACACTCACAGAGCACTTTATTAGGAACACCATGCTAATGGGTAGAGCCTCAGTTCTCAGTCTGACCTAAAGCTCCTCACCTGGGTCTACAGGGTTTGATACACTTGGACTGCCGACACTCGATTGGCTGATTGGATAATTGCCCTGGTGTACAGGTGATCCTAATAAGGGGGCCAGGAGCAAAGTAACCCCTTTATCTCCAAGTGAGCCACACTGATGCTTAACTTTGATAAAAAGAGCCGATCTGGTTCCACTGCAGGATTAAATAATTACTGAAAATGTTCATTGAATTCTGGGTGCCCTCAAAAAAAATTACTCAGTGGATCAACAAAGAGCTTACAACAACCACTTGTCTGACAATTAATGAAATGAAGAAGGACAAATGTGCAACCGCTGCCTGGTAATTACTTTCCCTTTTGAAACCTCCAGTTAGCTGATGGAGGGTTAGGAAAGGAGCCAATCTGGCAGATACGAAGTCTCCTGGCTCATATCAGCCAGTCTTATTATTTCTGTCTTAACTGCAGTCCATTACAGTTAAAGCTGGAGAGAAACACTGTGACAAGAAAGAAAAATACTGCACATTGTAATGGAATCCAAATCACCGCACCTGTAATAACTACTGACTTGGTGAAACATCATTTTAAATTGTTATTGGCACTGTACCAGCTCCGTGCAACTGTTTAGGTACATCAGTCAGAAGTTATTAAAAATGAATTCTCATGGTTCTTTTTTTTTTTTTTTTTTTTTTTAAAGTTGTGCACATTTATAATAACGAGGTTTTCTGAAACACATCAGGCTGATGGAGGAGGCACTAAAACCATCTATGGTGGCTACGCTTGATATATTTCAAGTTTTTATTATTGTTAATGATTAGAGCAATTAGAAGTTGTTGGAGGACACCTCTGCCTAAGCTAGTCTACCTGTTTGTGTTGTTGTGGCCTCTGATATAAACTGACTGTCTCCATCCTCTTACTACACCATCCTGTCTTTTCATGCAGCCTTGGTTTGAAGAGTGTCGATCACACTGAGCTGTGAACTGGGAGGAGTGACTTTGTCTCAAACTGAATCATCAGACTAAAAGAATAACGATAAATATTTGGTTCTTTGACTAAAGAAGTAAAAAGTGCAAACCAGTGGACATCAGACCTGCAGATCCTGTTGTCCAGGTGAAAGCTGGAGGTCACACTGAGGAAATCTATTTCACAATCTGGAGCTTAAATCAATTCACTTTTGGGTTCTGGTTCAATTTTGGTTGAATTCCATCTCGAGGCTTCGCCTGCTGCTGCCTGTATCTCAGTAATGACTGTGCAGACGAGAGTGTCATACGCCAAACCACTCCTGTCAAACCGACCGGTCCGGTTAAATAAAGGTTGGAAAAACATTTATATCCAGTCTGTACACATTTATACATGTATTCTCCTATTGTGTCCAACAGGACATGATTATTGTCTGAACTGCTGCACATTGTGAATTACCCTTAGGGGTGAATGAAGCATCTATCTGCCCAAAACCAGCAGCATCCACATTAGGTGGAGTCTGAAGGACACATGCAGTCTTTAAATTTCCCGACTCGTCTCCACGTCGTTTACATAATTTGGACTGAATGTCACGGGTGACGCTCGGTGGCACAGGATTTGCCCGTGAGGTGAACTTTTTCTGGTGGCATTTCACACCATGTGTGTGACGACTTGTCTGTTTCAGTATGTGTTTGTGTAACAAAGAGCGACAGACAGACAGAAGAAGAACACTGGATTGTCGGTTGTGTGAAAACTGGGATGTTCACAGCTATCGTCCCACAAGGTCACTGCGATCCCCTGCTCCATCTGTCACAGCGGTCACACACACTGGTGGACGCTCATTTATTCAATCCATCACTCTCACCATCAGTGTCCTTCACCAAAATCACACACACACACACACACAGACCTCTGGCTGACAGATGACATCTGACTGCTGATATAGCAGAGAGACAGGAAAACCCCTCTGCCACTGACAGCAAGTGAGTGTGTGTGTTTAATCATGTATTTAATGTGTAAAGAAAAGGTGATGAAAGCAGTGTATTTCCTCCCCTCAGAGTTACAGTAATATACTGTGTGAACGTATGTGAGGAGTGTGCTGTGTGTTAGCATGCTCAGTAGGACTGAACAAAATGATTTTATGATTAACTGCGATATTTGTTTGAATGATTCGATATCAGTTCTTAAAATCCTGAGACAGACCTGTGAATCTGCGATGAATGTGATCTGTGTGCTGTGATTTCCCGTTGGACGTGGTTCAGTTAGAGCTGCACGATGTATAGACGATGATGCAGATGTTTGCAGCTGTATGAGCTGCCCTGAGGTGTGTCTGTGAGGTGTGTAAATCAAATTTATGAGTGAGGGACAACGCTAAAGCTTCTGGACAGTAGGAGACCTTGAAGAACTAAATCCATTCAATAAAACAAAGTTCAGGTGATCAGGTAAAGAAGTGCACAGTCAAGTCAAGTTAGGCAGGTTAGAGTGTTGAACACCGAGTCCAGCTGTTCCTCTGGGGAACCCGAACATTTGAACCACATTTCATCACAATCCATCCAATAGTTGTTGAGACATTTCCCTGAAAACCATAAATATGAACCTGCTGATGAAAGAAGAAAAGTCAGAGGATCATCAGCATCAGTAGGGTTTTTCTTCTGGAGACCATGAATGTTACAGGTAGATCTGTAGATATGTCACTGGTAAGTGAAACTCTGACTTGTTGGTGGCACTAGAGATAAAATCAGGTGATCACCAGTCTTCTGAGGAACCTGAATGTCAGTACGAATGTCATGAAGATCATTAGTTTGGACAAACATGGTGGAGATTTCTTTCCTGCTCCGACTCTAAAGAAATATATAGATTATTACACCACAGCTTTATGATGAAGCCAGGAACAGAGATAAATGCTGCTACGACAAGGCACTGAAGATACAGCTGAGAGCAAATAAATGTTTTACAGGTCATGTGTCTGTGTGTGTGTGCGTGCACGCGGTGTGTATATGAGGAGGAACAAGGCACATTTATTTTCTACCAGATGGAAAAGCTTACTCTGTGTATTTTAAGACGCATGTGTGTCTCTGTGTGTGTTTGTGTGTAAATAAGAGATTTACAGTGGCTGTGTATATGCAGTGGTAAAAGTGAAGTAATGTCTTCAGGGCGTGCCCTGATGCATTCGTGTGCATCTGTGTGTAGATGCGGGAGAAACGCTCTGGTTATGGTTATGGGGGAATGTGTGGGCATGTCACGTACAGCTGTAGCAATGTGAGTGTTTATATTACAGCTATTAATCACACACACGAGCAGTCGAGGGTTTTTTGTCATCTCTCTCTCTCTCTCTCTCCATCTCTTCATTCTGCTCTCTCTTTTTCTGACCACAGCACAACACAAACACACACACACATTCACCATTAGCCCCGTCCCATAATCCTACTACAATACAATTAAAGTAAAGACCAGAATTAAGAAGACGACTGCTGTAAATCATTGATCAATGATCTGGATGATTAAATGTTGTGGGGAGATATTCGAGTCTTAGGGAGGATTGATATTTTACTGAGACCGTCCTCCAGAGAGACAGAAGGCCGGAGTCTACGGCCATGCTAGCTGCTGGGCACAGTGGTGCTTTGAGCTAAATGCTAACATCAGTTTAGCATTTATAGGGTTTACCATGTTCACCCTCTTAGTTTAGTTTGTTAGCATGTCAACATTAGCTAATTAGCACTAAACACAAAGTTTTAATTTGAACTCAAACCATGATGTTTTTGTGTGAACCACAGCTGAGTAAGATCACACAGATTCATTCAGCAGTGACTGGAGACACAGAGGAATGATATCATCCTGCTGACAGTGATATCAGATCAGAAAAAGCTTTCATGTGCCGCTTCTTCTTCTTCTGCTGTGTAAATGAGTAAATTTTCAGCCAGTCAAAACTGAAAGAAGTGGGACTACTCTTAACTTTGACTGTGAACCAGTTTGCTTCCACTCTGCTGACTTTGATGGTTGAAATGCAGCAGATAAATAAGTGTGAGTCAGTGATCCTTCGTTAGCGTGACACATTCAGGTCAGGTTCAGCCCCATTTTCTCCCCCGCACTGAGGATTCGCTTCAGGTTCAGGCCAAAATAATCATTACTGTTAAATATCAACCGTCACTAATATTACATCCCAAACCAAAGTTCTCTCTCTCTCTCTCACACACACACACACACACTCTCTGCAGCAGAATCATTAGTGTCATCGTGTTCCTCTTTTGCCAGGTGGGTTTTGATTCATTAAGAAGACGTGTTTGTGTGAGAGACATAAGGACAGAGATGCAGAGACTGAGAGAGGACTTCCTCTGAAACCCTGTCTGCAGGCTTTGGTTGAGCTGCAGCAGGAGTCTCAGGCTTGTCTAACGGGATGTCTTCATAGAGGACAGGGAGGGGTGTAGACTGCTGTTAATTTGCTTGCAGAACAGTTTCATGTCATCTTGGTGTTTTATAGCTGTGTGTTAGCTTCACTAATCTTCCCACTCAGAATGAATGCAAATCCAACCAAAATGAAAATCCTTTCTCTAAAAGCTCTTTTACCGCTCTAACTAAACTGGGGTGAATTTCAAGTGGAAAATCTGAAATCCTGCATTATTCTGGATGAGCAGAGGACCATGTCAACATGAGGATAATGTCAAGAAAAGAATCTCCTCTGACGTGTGACTAATACAAAACAGGTCTGTGGAAAGAAAAGGAGCCTGAGAAAAATCCGTAATTTGGACCTTGTTAAAAACAGTCGCGTTCTCAAAGTACGTCACTGGTTTACAGCATGTACGACAACAATGTCAGAGCTGCTTAACAACAGGATGTCGACTGTGTGCAGAGAGAACTAACGCCACAGTCACAGTGCTGGCTTCCTGTTCTTTTCAGCACCAGTGGAAGCTTCAGCCAGACGACAACATTTAGACCACGTTCAGACAGATAAAGACCAGTATGTGAAAACTCAGTCCTGTTAGCATCCGTGTCAGGCTGACCAACCAGAACAGCTGCAGTGGAAGGCAGAACCCAGCGGTGAACGTTTATTATTGTAACCATGGCAACAAAAGTCCAGTACGCCTGTCAGGAGATGCTGCTACGGGCCGAATCTGAGGGAAGGGACACGTGGAGGACAGACAGACACCAAATCCTGCTGAACCTTCTGAGGCAACGACAACTGAGGTCTCATGATTGAGGTCACAAAACACAGGGAAACTAAAACTGCATCATTTCTATCTTTGTAATGTTTTGACGTGTAAAAGGAGAAAACTACACAGATACAAAATGAAACAGAACACCTAACCCCCACTAAAAGAAACCACTGTGGTTTCTATTTAAAAATAGAAATCCCTCTCATGTTTCGCTGCCTGTGGCTGTGAAACTCCCTCACACAACTTCTTTTCAGCTCGTGTCTCCCGGTGCAGCCGCCTCGCCATGACATGGGGAAAGAGAACGCAAATCATCCCCAATTCTGTTTGAAGCATGACGTCAGTGGGAGGATGACGTCGGGAAACATCAGCTACACAGCGGGAGTGTAGGAGTGAAAATATTTGGAAACTGTGAAGTGGAAAGACTGAGACACAAACAGGAAGAAAACAAGAACAAAACTGAATGAACCAAATCTGTAGGTTTGAGAAAGAGCAGTTTTTTTTTTCAACTCAAACAGACATGATAAAGCTTTTAGCTGCTTGTAGATCAGAGACCCGGACAAATGTCGAAGAGGACTCCAACCTCACACATCACTACATCCACTATCACCACAACCTGAGAGACAGAATCTCCTGGACTGGGTTTCCTGGGTCTAAGACAGCAGATTTTTGGCAGAAGCTCGATCATTCAGAGGATAGAAGGTTAAGTTTGTCTCTTTTCGTGTTTTGTTTTCCTCCCTGAAGACGTTGCTCTTCGTTCTTCACCTGCTGTCTTGCTGGTCACACTCGTCCTCTCAGACAGAGAATGAATCATCGTGACTTTGGTGTTCCCCCAGCTTCTCCACAGCAGCTCCAAAATTTCACTTATCCTGTAAAGTAACTCGACATGTGATCAGTGGATTGGCACTGAACGTGGTTCAGATGTTCATGTTGCCCTCAGGATTACCTGGAAGACTCAAACCAAACACCTGCTAAATGAGTGACACTTCCGTCAGCTTGACTAAAATGGTGAACATGGTAAACTTTGTCTGCTAAACTTTAGCATGTTAGCTAACTCACTGTGAGCGAGTTAGCATGCTGATATTAGCATTTAGCTCAAACCTGAGTGCAGTCTCTCAAGGGTGCTAGCATGTCTGTAGACTCTGGAGAACGTAGAAAACCAATTGGCTTTGACGCAGTCCTGCAGAGTGACAGCTCCATGACAGTTTGTGTAATCTGTGTATGGGACACTGTAGATGTGAGTGCAGTTTAAACGGTATGTTTGTGTGCTGAAATTGTGGAAAGGGGGTCTGCGGGGTCATGATTTTTAAACCCCAAAAAACAAGGCTAGAATGTGAATAAAGTATTAAACCAAAGGGAAAAAAAAGATGCCTGGAAGACTGAACTCAGGGCTCTGAGGTCACGGTTATCCAAGGAAAGGTGGATCCAGGGCATCTGGACTTGGTAGTAGATACTTGAAGATGTTTCAAATCTTGCCCAAGAGGAAGAACAGGAGAAGCTGCTTGGATCAGAGATGAAATGTCTGAAGTATCTACGACCAAGTCCAGATGCTCTGGATTCACTTTTCCTTGGATAATCAGGGCCATGAAAACCTCCCTTTAACTGGAATAGAGGAATATAAAGAGAGACAAAGAGACAAAGAATGGGAGACAGTGTGGGCTGATTGGTCTTCGTACTTTGGTTTTATATACTGAGAGAAAAGAGAAAGGAGCCCATTCTTAACAAAATGACTGAAATCTGAGTGTTTTTAAGTGAGCATGATGAATTTAAAGCACATCACAGCACATGATTGAATACATAATATGTTTGCCAAACACATTCCTGCATTATTCAGAAGGCAAATCCTAAACTACACACACACACACACACACAGTGATTTACAGTCCTGCATAAAATGTGTCCAGGGATATACACGTACTCACCAATATAAGCAGGAACACACATAAAACAGTATTAAACATTTAACACATGCTACATAAGGAAAACACACAAATGGCTTGATTTGAAGTGTGAGACGTTCACCCCGGTTATGCCACATGTCTCCTGGAAATTACATTTATACACAACTGAACTGCAGCAGCAAATATGTTTTGCAGAAAGCTGCGGCTGGGTTATGTTCAGAGGAATACGTATTTCTTTAATGAATGAAGCTCTGAGAGACACCACGACCTGGACGACTGAGAGTCTCACACACCCACACTTTCAGTCATCCTCAAAGAAGCACATGCACACTCAGATTGATCTTCATTAATTTATTAAGTCAAAGTTAATAATTAATAGTCAGAAATCACAGAAACTCTTTGTCCTGTAAGCACTTGTAGGAATCGCACACAGACAGACACACACTGTCGGTTCCTGCTCTGGTTCCCGTGAGACCTCTGTCTGATTACACCCTTTTATAACATCTCCCCTCTTCCTCTCTTTCTCTTCCCAGGACTTTTCCCCCCTTTTTCCTCCACTCCTATAATCCATCTCTTCTGCAGCAGCTCAGATCAGATATTTATTATCTGTGGACCAAAAAGGATCTGCCTACAAGGTCTGACAAGGAGGAGAGGAGGGTTATGGGGGGTGGGCTGGTGGGGGCTAAATTAGATTTTGGCAGGTATTATCCGTTTCTAAGAGGTATGGATGTCCAAGGACATCGCCGGCAGGGTAAACAATGGCACGCAAGGCGGCTGGATAAATAAAACAAACACAGCAAACATCATGATGATTGTGGACACAGTGAGAAATGAGTTCTGAGACGGGGGGTGGGGGTGAGGTGTTGTTGTTGTTTGTTAATGATTGAATTGGATTAGGAAACATTACATTTGTCTGTGTGTAACTCTTGTGTTTCTTCCAGTTTAGCTTTATTTATCACTGCTGAGTGTAAAATATTATTTTTTCTCTATAATTTAAACATAAGTAGAGAAACATTGGTGCAGTAGCAAACTGGGTCTACACATTAGATGAAGGTGACAAAATACAGAAATGACCAGAAAACATTTTTATCACACGTTTTATCATATGGAGTGACTCAGTTACTGAGGCAGATTTTACTCCCTGTTAGACTCATATGAACAAACTCCTCTTCCAGGCAGAGATGTGGGAATGGGGGAGTTAGTCCTGTCCACAGCCATCACAGATTCAGAGCAGATGAAGTGCAGTGTATTTAACCAGGTTTAACAGCTGGAGTCTCTGAGAGACTGGACTTCTGTAACACATCATCAGTTCAAAACAATGTTTGCACACAGTTCTGGTCAAAGTGTGAAAAACTTATTCATTTGTTCATTAAATAAACATGAAGTATGTTTTTCAAGCTGTTGAAGACAGTCCTGTGTCTCCAGGAGCCCAAACAACATCAGAGCTGAAGCAGAAGAAGAATTTATTTAGTGGTTTGAAAGGCTTCATGAAACAGGCCTGTTTATTAATGTTTGACAGTTCAGTAAGAAAACAGACCCATATCTGCTTCTCTGTTAGTTTCAGATCTACGTCAGCGTCTGATGCTTTTGTCAGAATCTAAAATGGGAGGTGAGAGGTTGGAGGATGTGCCATGGATCAGTGATGTAGTGGAGATATCCCACTGATCACAGCTGAATAAAGCAAACTGGAATTTATTTAATGATCATGTAAATAAATGAGTAGATGCAGCTTTGAGACTGATATGGTCGTTTAACAGTTGCCACACATTTCCTAAATTACAGTGCGCTCGTCAACCAGTCAAAGCTCATCTGTTAATTGTCTGTTTTTCAGCTCCCTGCTAAGCTTGACATGACGTCTATTGACCCAAACCAAGCATCACAGCAAGCCAGCATCATCCATGTTTTTTTTTTCTCTGAGCATTAATCAATTCAAAATTATTTCCATTTATCTTTCATCTCTGTTTTCCACTGAAATAAAAGGTAAAAGCTGGAAAGGCGTCAGTAAATTCTCCAATTTACTGTTTGAAATGCCGCATTTGTGTTTCACACAAAACCAAAGTAGCCTGCAGACACTGCGGCTCTTATCAAAGACAACAATCTTTTATTGGATTCCAGTTAAAGAAAAAGCTTTAGCTTTTCAAACTGACATAAAAAGCAGCAAAAGCCCTTTTTAGTGTTTCAGCTGCTCTCAGCACAGGTGAGGCTCGGAAACGCTGCAATAATCACAGTGAGAACAAGGACATGATGAACACGAAGGACAGATTCTGTCCCAGTGTTTGTGCTGAATACAGTTTGTACCCAGGACTGAAACTGACGGGATCATTCTGCTGAAACACAGGAAACATTCAGCTAAGCTGCTGATCGTTCTGTCACTGTCCTGTCGAGGACAGCTCAGACCTGGTTTGACTGTCTCACAAATAAGTTTAACCACTTCTGTTGTGTAGAACATTTTCTCTGCAGACTCGTCTGTGCTTTGTTACCGTGGAGTTCAGCTGAACTGAAGAGATGTTGTCTGTGTGAATGTGGCAGTGATTCATTTTCAAAACACTGGTGTGAAAGTGGTTGTGATACTGGCTTTGGGAAAAATGGCAATCAGCAGTCTGCGGAGTGTAATCCATGATACGATGGACATGTCCCAGACTCTGCAGCGTCTCCTGGAAACATGTCTGGGTTTTAAAGTTTAAAATCTTTTATACGTTAGAGTGGTGGAAGTGTTTAAAGGTGATGGCCGATGGTTCGCTTCCATCTCAGACCGGCTTCGTGTTAAACCTGATGCACATGTGACACAGACACACACTGACCATCTCCCTCAGCCTGCCAGCAGCAACATGGCAAAGAGGCATCACACGTTTCCCTAAATGAGACGGAGCCGTACAACAACCTGGGAGCTGCAGTCAGACCTGTTTCCGTTGATCTGCACTGTGAACAAATGACAGAATTTTTGTCTGTGAATAAATATCTTTAACTATTTTTACTTAAATGCAAAAGTTAATCACATCCGCTGTTATTGTGTGAGTGACAGCACAAACTTTGCCTTTCGTATGAAGAGTTTTAGAATCGTTAGGAGAGCGATGGAAAGAGAAGGGGCAGAGAAACGTGTGGAACAAAGCCAAAGACAAGTAAATGAATACGTCAGTAAGAACGAGGAGGGACAATGGTGAGTGAGAAAGACAGCTGATGAGACAGAGACGGTGACAAAGCTGGACACAGAAAATGTGTTGAGACAGAAAGAAAGACACGTGAAAGAGAACAACAGATGAAAGCTGAAGGAAGCTGGAAGTCGATCAGAGGGAGAGACGAGCAGCCAGTCGGCCTTCTCAGTGCAGACGTGATCGCTGAGTGAATCAGCTGCTCTGTCTGTCAGTCGCCCTCATGCATGTGCAGACACACTGGACTGATGGTCCGTCCGTCTCTGTTGTCTCTGAGGAGGACACATACTGAACGTCTTCTCTTTAAAATGGGACGTGTTTCCTGGTGAGCAGCTGCTGTGATGTTTGTGTCCTGTAAAGGTTGTGTGTGTTAGTGATGAGACAGACGTTTGACCTTCTGTAGACACTGGTGGATGTTTACTAAGCACAAAGTTTTACATCTATTGAATTTCAGTATTTACTAAGACAAGAGATGTGAAGAAGCTGAGCTGCAGTTCATCTGATTTGCTGCATAAAATGCAGTTAAATGAATGAGTTATGAGTTTCGGTGAAACTCTTTCTGTAAACAGATCATTAATGTAAAGCTGTTCCTGTATTCAGTGAGCTCCTACAGGCTGCCTCTAGAATGAAACATTAAGAGTCACGCAGAACAGTTTCCTGCTGCTCAGGCTGCTCTGATAAATCTGGAGCAGCAGATGTTTGTGTGTGTTTTTATTCCCTCATTCCATGTTTTTTTTTTCGTACTGACCTTGGTGTGGTTCTTTACTGAATAAAAGGCAATCTGACTGTTAAGCACAGATGAAAGGGCTGAAAATCCTTGGTAAAAATCCAGAACTGTTTACTTTGACAATAAGTGGAAATAGTTTGTCATCATTACTGAAGAGACAAAACACTGGTTTGCATTCATGTCAGCAGGAAACGAGTGGAGCTGAGGAGCGACGCACAAACACGGTCGGACACACACCAGGAGATTCAGATCAACTGCACAGTTTTTCCACAGTTACCACAGTGGTTAGTCCTTCGACCTTCATTCCTTTAACTGTTGATGACGAACACATCTCTGCCCCACCTGACACTAAATGTTGACATTAAACATAAACTGTGCATTGGACGCGTCTAACGTGTGTGACGTCCACAGAAGTCTCTGTTTCTTAGGTTGAACATATAGTTCTTCTCCTGAGTCGAGGACAGCTGGACTTGGTTGTAGATCTTGAAGACCTTTATCCTCTCATTCAAGAGACTTCGTCAGATCTACAACCAAGTCCAGCTGCTCTGGATCCAGCTCTTCTCAGAAAACCACGACCAGAACCCCTGATGACTGAGGATCTGACTGAGACCTCGTTCTTCTCCTGCACCGAAGAAAAAAATGTTAAAAGGCAGGAACACACTCACATTCCTACAGACACGAATGGACATTCAGGCACGTCCAACACTGTAACTACTCCTGAGTAAACAGACACAGATCAGCACGGACAGCCAGAGACACACACACACACACAGGCTGAGGCTGAACCACCTAATGCTTTCACAGTTCATGGAATCTGGTCATCGAATGTGGCGAGATGGAGTGTCTGGCTTTTAGAAGTCACTGGCAGTAGATTGCCTGAGGGAGGGAGCAGGGGACGCTGCACTGCAAGAGGAGTGGAGAAAAAAAGAGTGGGAGGAAAAAATGGAGGGATTCCTGCAGGGGCCAAGTCACACATCACAGAGCCTGGCTGAGACGGACGTTAGAGAACCCACTTCACTGAGACATCTACTTTCATTTGGACCCCATCAATGTCTTTTTCAATACCCATTACCGCCGATGACACGAGGGGAAGAGAGGAGAGGTTTAGGGATCAATGGTCTTATTAGAGAGCGGGAAAAAGAGTCTCTGAAATGTGAGCTGGACTGCAGCAGCCTGAAGTCGCTCAATTCTTCTGAGTCACTGATCAGAATCTCTTTAAATATGCTAAATAATAGACTCAGCATGTCGTGAGAAGACAAGCTGATAATATTTAAATAAATACATTTCTTTTTACTTTTGCATTTCAGAACATGATTTACTGAATATCTGTGTCGCTGCGCTGAGCTCTGACACGTCGCCACCTTTAAAGTTCATGACAGATGTTTATTTGCTGCGGAGCAGGTGGTGGATGGAGGCGGTTTCAGAGTGTTTCCACTCTGTCAGTTACATCAGTGTTATAAAAATATTGATCAGTCAATCACTGAGCTCTTTGCAGAGCTGATAACATCAGGATATTTAGCTCCTCACCAACAGCTGCTTCTCTTTGTCTGATGATTCCAGTTCATCGGCCCAAAACACTTTCTTTTGCTCCGCATTTCTCTGCAGACATGGAAACAACCTGGCATCATTTCTTATTTAGCAGCACTGAACTGTGGCTCCTTGTAGTTGTAGTAAATATCTCGACACTGAGGAAAAAACTTGCGCCCTGACGGTGAATTTGCTGCAGAGTTAGTGAATATCCCCCAAATCGTTCTCGTAGATTTCAAAGAAACAGAGAAAACGTGTGTAACTCTCTCATTTCGTGATAGAAGGAGATTGTACACAACACATAAACTGTGTCTTAAGTTTAATCTCATCTGTGAGGAGGAAAAGAAGCAGAAAATGATTTTGAAAATGTGGTTTGCAGCGCTGCAATTTTAATCTTTGTCCTATCAAACATGCGTTCAGCCTTCAGGAACACACTGTGCAGAAAAGCAGCAGAGAGAATGTTGTTCCACCTGCTTGAGTGTGAAGAGACTCTGAGCTGAGCTCCATCGATTGTCTCACTATATATTTAAGCCATGCCAGATGAATAAAGCAGATTTAGTGGGGCTTGTATTTTATGGCGCAAACATGTGGTTGGCACGTATTGAAGCGTGACACAAGAACACAAACACAGATGCACACGCACGTAAAGCAGTATGTCAGGATTGAATTCACTTCGTGATGTGTGTAAATTTCGTGTTATACGCATGCACGAGATGTAGCACAAGGCGTTTGTTCGTTCTGCGGTAAAGTGCACAGACGTGAATTCTACACAGAAAATCCCTCCTGAACAGACTCAGTAAGCCTGAACACGGCTCGGACACGGGGTGCCATGTTTTCTGTGTCGCAGCTTCCCACACGTTCACTGTCACGTCCACTCTTCCCCCGTCTCCCTCATCACTGGGCTTTATCTTTCTAAATCTCATGCTGAAATACACTTAGGCACAGTCACCTATAGAACACGCCAGTGCCAGTGGTAATCCTCACAGGCCACGTGCACCGTCCTCTCTCTCTTATTCCCCATTACATGGACATACATGCACCAGATGAAGCTTAATTGTTTGCCTGTGACCTGAACGGAAGCAGTTCTGCTGCATGTTGATTTCCCCCCGGGACGACATCAGTGATGGTGACGGAGAAGCACAATGCAATCAAAGAGGCAATATAGAAGCTCCAACACACAGAGAATCCAATTCTCATTCTAATGCTGTAATAACATGGGAGGAGAGGACGCTCATCAGCCAATCACTCTGTCAGCACCAGAGAGTCTCCAGAGACACTCCACGGCCTCAGTGTGAAATTAGACACACACACACACACACACACAGCCTCATACGAGCACAGATGAATCCTCACTGCTGAGTTACCACATAAATACACACGGTTGTACACATCGCACTGGCATCTGTTTTAGCCTGCCCATTAGCCAGGCCTATTTCCTTTATTTACGCTTTCTAATTGAATGAAGCTAAATAATAATTGAGTTGTGTTCATGTCCAGTCCCTGGAGTCCATTTCCTGTGATACATTAAAATTCAGATAGTCAGTTGCTTACATGTGGTACCGCTGTGCTGGTGCTTTACCTTCCTGTTCCTGTGCTGCACCGGTACAAACTGTTCACAACATTGTGCCGTTTGGTTTGGATGTATTCAGCTTCCTGGGTGGACTGTGGTCAGGCTGTACAGGTGTTGTGTTGTGTTGAATGTGTTCTGTATCCATTACACCTGCAGGGCTCCGCTACATGAAGCCAGAAATGTCAGCAGCTTCTTTTCACTGAAACATCGGGGCAGGGAGATACTGATCATTTCCCACACCTCCATCTCAGCATGTGGGTACGAGCCCCGCACGGCCAGGGTCCGCCTGGACCACGGAGTCCGAGAGTCAGGGAAAACTTGACAGCAGGCACATGATGTGTGAGCGCGCACAGGACGAGTGGTGAGACATCATCACGTTACTGTAGACGTTCAGATGGACATGAATATTCTAAGTTGCTGCTAACTTGCTGGGGGGTTGGCTCGGCATGGTTTCACTGCTGTTTCATTCACAGCGCGGCCCGTGATATTTTTACAGTTGTATCTTAACACTTCACGTTTCATCAAAGCTTTTCATAGTCTGACCGTGAAAATCAGCTCAACCATCTCCAACCCGTTAAAGGAATGATGAAGTTCCTGTTTGCAGGCAGCTATGAGGAGCATCTTTTTATTTACTGTGGGCGTCAGAAATGATGTTATCCCACAAAGAGAAACTTACAATGATTTTAAAAACGTGTGTTTCATGTTTGCGTGTTCAGACATGACGGAATCATCATCTGAGGCAGGCGTGTGAGTTTTGATGGAAGCTGCAGCCGTCGGGTTTTAAAGTGTCTGATACTGTGAGCTGAGTGTCACAGCCACTGCTGCCTGTTTTAGTAACGACTTCCTGTTGTTTTCAGGTGACCCGCGTGCACCTGTGCCTTTCACCTCACACACTGTCTCCACTGCTGCTTCATGCTGATTTTTCGTTTTTCCTTCTGTTTGCTTTTCTTAACCCGTCACTTCGTTTGTCTGCGAACAGTGAGGCCTGCAGCCGAGCGTTAGCCGGCTGGATAACTGTTGATTAATGTGTTGTGTTTTCAAAAAGAGGAATGTGTTCACCATAGATGTTAATTAGCAGTGTATCAAAGCTTTATGTTAGTGATTTCATTTGAAATTAACACCCAGTTTATTTCATCAGTCTCAGTAGGTGATGTCCCTCAGTACTTTGTGTTTGAACCGTTACAGTTTGTGCGTAATTATGTCATTTTTCAGTGCAAGTGTTCAACATAACACACACACACACACACACACACACACACACACACACACACACACACACACACACACACACACACACAAACAAACAAACATCCAAACTGCGCCTCAAGGCAGAAATTCACAGGCTGTCTGCGCATTTATTATCAATTAATTAAATATGCATTATCTTGGGCAGTATTTACATAGAAACACACACACACACACACACACACACATACACACAGACACACACACACACACACACACACAGACCAACACACACACTTACAAAGAAGGGTTAAACAGCTTTGGGGAAAGGTCAGATTTAATTACATCCAATACTTATCCCTCTCCCAGCCCTGAAACAATTACAGGTTAATGGAGGAAGTCACAGGGAGCAGCTTTCTGAACGACTGTTGAATAATAACGTGATAGGAGTGTACAGCTGTGTGTGTGTGTGTGTGTGTTTTGAGAGTGCATGCTAACTATTCGGTCTGTGTCTCTTAATGAATAAGTCATGTATTCCATGTGATTCTCTTCTTAAATGAATGTTGTCTGTGGATATGAGTTTCTCTGTGCAGAGGGAGCTGAATGCATAGGTATTTGTCTGTGTGTGTGTGTGTGTGTGTGTGTGTGTGTGTTACGTACATATAGCCTCCTTTATGGCTTGTCTTTAATAGCCAAGTCATTTCACTGGAGCCGAGCCTCCCTTTATTCTTCCAACTAATCACTTGCAATTGCCCAATTATTCCCAATCACTTTCACAGACCAACAGCCTCGACGTAATGAGCCCATCATAAGAATCCACTCGCTCTCAATCAGAACCCCACGCTGAGACATTTCTATGTGTGAAATTACATCCACATTCTGAGCATGACAGCTCTGTGTACGAGAGCTTTTCTCAGAGTCTGCGAGAGAAGAACTGAAAGTTTCTGCACCTTAAAGGAAAAAGCTGAGACGAGGTTGGACAGAAACTCAAGTTTTAAAACTGAGCTCACCATACATTCATATATCTATCTGCCTATCTACATATACACCGATCAGGTATAACATTATGACCACCTGCCTAATATTGTATTGGTTCCCTTTTGCTGCCAAAACAACCCTGACCTGTGGAGGCAGGGACTCCACTAGACCCCTGAAGGTGAAGGTGTGCTGTGGGATCTGGCACCAAGACGTAAGCAGCAGATCCTGTAAGTTGTGAGGCGGGGCCTCCATGGATCGGACTTGTTTGTAATGTTATGCCTGATCGGTGTGTTTATATATATGTGTGTGTGTGTAGGTGTGTTGTTTGTGTGTATGTGTGTGTGTGCACTGTGCTGAATGTGGCTGTAAAATTAAATAAGTGATGTATAAGTTGTGCAGTGATGTTCTGTGGTGAGGATCATGTTTCTTGGATCAAGGACACTGGACAGAATTCAGTCACACACACACACACACCTGTGACCTTTACGGTGATGGGTGACCCGTCTCACTGCCAGTTAATGCTGTTTGACAGTAATGCAGTTATTCTTCCTCAGATTACAGACTGCTCAGTATTCTGCAGCTTCACTGACACAGCCCTCAGATGCACACAGAGCATACCGAATGGTTGCACACACACACACCAAACCATTCACCTGTGAATGTGTAAATGTGCGCTGACACCGGAAGGCAGATCTGCAGCTCCGTCAGGTGCAGGTGCTGAGCTCACCTACACCGACCCCAGTTTGTTTCTCTGCTGGGGGAAGATTTCCAGAGAGCAGGCTGCAGAGAGAGCGAGGCGGAGAGAAAAGGATTACCTCTCTCCTCTCGTCCTCACACTGTGGAGCCGAAGCTAAAGCTTTGGCTGTGTGGTGCCCGAGGCTGTTCTCACCGTCCTCTGAGCGCTTCCTCTCAGCCTCCGTCGCCCGAGCCAATAGGAGCAGTGCTGCAGTGTGTGAGGAGGGATGATTAACATCAGCGTGACCTCCTCCATCCTCACAAAGCAGCGTGGATTCTCCTTTATGTCTGACTCAGACTTCAGAAACAAAACAAGGCCTTAAAATGGCTCCATACATACCCAAACGTGCTCAAAGACACAAAGCTGTGATGTTTCAGGGAACATCACCTGCCTCTGTCCATCACATGTCGGTGGACGACACCAGGACCTCAGATCCTCTGGAAAAATACCTGAAGGAATCCAGGATTCTGTGTGTGTGTGTGTGTGTGCGTGTGTGTGTGTGAGCTACAGTTTGTCCCCAGTCCAGGGAATCCTGGATCCGACATGCAGTGAGAATCCTCATCGTCTCACTCCCAGAACTCTCTGAAGTTCAAAGAAGCACTTTTCTTTTTTCAGAGCTGACGCTGAATTATTTACAGCAATCTGTTTACAAATTGACAGCATCAGAACTTTCACATATTTGTTTGTAAAAGTCGACGCAGAGCTTCCCGGTCGAAGCCTCGAGTTGCTGAAGCTCAGAAACAGAAAACGCTGGCATCATGGAGTCGTGAGCGGTCCAATCAGCATGCAGCAATTTCTTCAAACGGTCCAATCATGAGACACCACCTGTAGCAGCAGCAGTGTCATCCCATGCAGCTTTTTGTGACAGGTTTCAGTCGAGCTGTGACACAGAATCACAGACAGAGCTCGAATGAAAGCTCCGCTGAGCGTGAAGTGGTGCAGTGAGACTGCTGATTCAGCAGGTGGAGTATCAGGTGCAGCCCACAGCACTGCCCCTACGTCTCCAACCACAGAGACGGTGCACTGAAATAAGAGCATGAGACGAGTTCCCACATTCAGCCCTCATGTGTACAATCGTGTGTGTTTTTGTTTACATGATTGCGGGGAACAAAGCCGTTGTTGTTTCTGGGAGACGGTGAGGTGAGTTGGAGTTAAGTCTCAATGTCTCGTCTTCCTTCTGTCTCTGTTAGTCTCTCTGTCTCTTCGTCTCTCTCGGTCTTTCCTCTCTCCGTCTTCTCATCCTTAAGCGGCCCCAGCTTCAGAGGAAGAGATCGATAAGGGGCACTTCAAAGTGGTGTTGGATCCGAAAGGTTCTTTGAAAGATGCAGGAGGCAACAGTACTTAATGCAGGCTAGGATCCTCTTGCATCAGCAGAGCTGTCACGGCCAGTCGCAGCCTTTAAAAGACGCGAGTCACAAGTCGGATGGGAAATGATACGGGCAGGAGAGGAGAGAGAGGCGGGGGGAAGGGGAGCGGAGAGGAGGGATTCATGAGGAAACAGGAACAAACCCAGCAGAGGGAATCAGAATAAGGCTCAACTACAATGACCTGCTTTCACTTTTTCATATTATTGTAGTTTTGTTCTTAATTCTACAGGATAGACAGTAAATACTGTTTCAAACATTTTACACCAACCTGTATAATACTACTGCTCCTGTAACACAACATACACTGATGAGATAAACTAAAGGATTAAAGTGAACCAGTGGCTGATGTTTTCAGTAACTAAGGTGGAGTTAATGAAACCTGTATGTTCCGCTGTAACTGAACAATCACTCCGGGATTTTTGACAGATTTTGTATATTTTCCATTGTTTATTATTTATTGCTGGATGACAAACTGACGAGTCTGAATCTGACTGTGAGTCCTGGCAGAGAGCGCAAACTGAAACACAAAATGGAGATAAAAGCAGAGACAGAGAGACACACATGCACCAACACAAGAGGCAGATCCAGAGTCAGAGGAAAAGTCAGACAGGGTGACAGGGATGGTGAGGCAGTGAGAGGGTGAGTAACACACTGCTGTCAGTCAGTTTCCTGCTGAGAAGAGAAAGCAGAGAGAGGGAGCCCTGTAACACAGGTCTGTCTGCCACAAAGAAAGACTGGAGACGACCTTTTCAAAGTCCACCTCAGAGGCCACGTCTCCTCAGTCCGGCTCATGAGCTCCTCCTGAAGCAGAATCCATCAGCATCTTTCACACCTCGAGCACGACCGATGCTCTCAGCCAGAGCCACTTACAGCGGGAAGCGTGTAGAGATTCAGCATTTCTCACGAGAACACTTCACTCAGTAACGGCATCTGCTTCCAAAGTCTCTTCAAACCTCAAATCACTGAAACTAAACCACAAGTTCTGGCAACAAACGGCAGAGCTGACACAGTCCAGCGTTACCTCAACATCAGCTGAGACAAATTCATGATGAATGAGTGAGTTAAATGTGGAAATGGAAAATATTCTGCCCACTGCATGAAAAAAAAGTTTTTGAACGTGTTTCTGAAGCTGCGACTCATCTTTGTTCGGATGAGGAAACGGAGTCAAAGCTTGGGAAACGTGTCTAAAATCTTCACCTTCATCCAAAAACCTTCAGAACAGAATTCTTCTTCTTTAAGAGCAACTTCATATCAGGCCGAACAGCAGTGTTTCATCGCCTTCTCTGATTCAGAGCTTCAGGTCTGTTTTACCCTGCTACACCTGTAACCACACCCACCAGTGATGTCACAACGGTGTCACTGGAGTACACCTGTATATCACTGCAGCCAGGTGAACAATTCAGCCACTGGACGTGAGTGAAAACAAGACAAGTGTTAAGTTACTCTTGATCTCATAATGAGAATTGAATATTTTTATTCAACCTTTGGATTCAACCCTCAAATGAAAGATTTTTCCAGAAACTGAGCGTCTGTGTTGGGACACGCCACCTGTCCAGGTGTTGCTGTTGTGACCTGCAGCTCATCATAGTTCATCCATTGCTTAACGATGCTTTTACCTGTGGATGGAACAGCGTGTCACCTCCCGCGCAGATAAACAGCAGTGAAACGCTCCTGATGAGATTCAGCCTCTCTAACAAAGACCTCTCCCTCCCTGTCTCTGTCTCGCTCTGTTACTTCATGTCTCTGTCCCCCTCCCTGCTGAAGTCAGGCGGGAAAATCACTGTCACAATCGCTCCGTAACTTACGGCAGGATGTTGGAGGTTCTGCACCTCCGCTCGCTTCAGTGGGGGATTTAACATTCAGGGCAGAGATGCTCTCTCATTAAGATCTGTGTGATCTGACAGCAGGCTGCTGATAGCAGAGGAGAACTGATTGTGCTATATTTTAAACACACACACACACCGCGGGGCGTCTGATTAGATCTCGTCTCTGGATGGCTTCGATCAGTTTGCCCCATGCTGCCTCCGCTCACATACACTCTATGCTACACTCTCATGTTGCTGCATTTTAATATGGTGGAGATATGAGGTGCTCAGCTCGTGCTTCAGAATTACAAAGCAGCGCGGTGACTGATTATGCATGGCCTTTTGACTGCCTTCATAGAAACAGCTAAAGAAACGGCTTTCCAGCTTTGCCACATGCTGAACTGCACCGCATCACTCCATCACCCGAGCCGAGATGGCATCACCGACCATCTAACCCACAATGATATGCATTTAAATTGGCTGAAGTCTCTACAAGTGGCTCATCCTGAGGAAGAGAGCAAGGAGGAGGTTTTCAGGACAAGGACGCCAGAGTCCACTTTGGTTCCTCACATTCAGTCTTTTGTTACCTGTCTGTCATCTGTGAGACAGAGGACGTCTGCCTGAAACTGGGCCTGAGAGAGGAAAGGTCGTTTGTCCTCGGTTTCTCTACGCTAAGTGATTACATCGCCAGTCGAATCCACTTCAGCACATCCATAACAAAAAGTTCCTGCCAATTAAAGACAGAATTTGAAATTTGTCTCCGCCCCAGGATGACACATGGAAGCGTTTTCATATCTGACGCCGTCAACACCGTCCGTCTGCTCTCTCACAAATCCTTAACCATGGTTAAGGTTCAGTTCATGGAAAGATCATAGTTTGGGTTCAAATGAAGGCTTTGTTAAAGTTACGGGACTTTCATCCTCATGGGTTCAATAAAAAAGACTCGGTGAAGGAGAGAGACTGATCATGTTACTGGTTCAAACATTTACTTAGTGAGGTGTAAACTGCTGCTGTTTCTTTATCTTTCACAGTCTTTAAAAAGCTTTCTACAGTGAGATGATGGATCAGGATTCACAGCTGAGCTGACTCAGATGCTTTCAGCCTCCACAGAGGAGCTTTGCTGCCTGAAGCTCCTGGTTCACTCAGTGAATCCATGATTCAGAAGAGTCAGTTTGGTTTGATGAGCTGGCGTTAAAGACATACATGTTCATACATGTACTGCACACCTCACACAACCAGAAACACCTGTACCTGCACAGCTCGGTTTCACACGGGTCTTTCTTCCTCACAGCCTTCACTGCCTGCTGCGTCTCAGGCTCTTTAATGAAGACTGAGATAAAAACAGTGAAAACATAATCTCACCTGATTTTATTTTGCTAGCATTCCTCTGTGTATCCAGGATCTCTCAGAGCAGAGCTCTTCACTGCAGCATCACTCGTCTTTGCTGTGTCCAGTCTTACCACAGAGGTGATTCATCCTTTGAGGATGAATCACCTCTGCTTTTCCTTGAGTGTCCTGTAGTGCCTCAGTACGGCCTTAAATCACTGGACTGTCAGAGAGCAGCTTTGGTTCTCCAACACTTTTCTTGAATGTTGCTCCAGAACTCTGTAACTAAGCCCCGCAGATCCACACATCTCTCCCCGCTGTTGTCCACTTCCCAGCTGTGTCTCTGTGTTACTGTCGATCATGGTTTGCATTAAATGACTACTTCATTAAGGTTAGAGCACCTTTGTCGTCATGGTAACAATAATCAGCTGGTTGGGGATATCAGGGAACGATCATGAGAAACGACGGTGTGTGACGTTTCGATGACCCGTCCATCCATCTTACCCCCTCCCTCTGTGACAGCTGCACAGTGTTACTCATTTGAAATTTCTGCCACAGCTTTAAGGGACGTAGACTTTGGACACTGACAACATTAATTAGCTCAAAACATCTGATGAGTCCAGATTTTTCTGGCTGGAGAGCTTCCTCGCTCCTCCTGTGGATGAGGTGAGGTACCGTTCAGAGTCTCTGCTGAGACCTGGACAGGTCCTGAGTCCTGCCTGCACAGCCCCCGTAGCCGACTGCAACTCCGTTAAAGGACAGAGACACTTTTGGGACTCACAAATCACATTGGTGCTCAATTTTTAGAGTGCCGCGCTTAGTGCTGCCATCACACATACAGCTAGCATCCATCCACCAGCACTCAGACTCTACAGCCACTTAAACAGTAACTGAGCTCATTTTCCAAGAACGAGTCAGTCAATTATGAGCTCTATTTGCTGCAAATCCCAATGGAGGGAAAAGAAAACACAAAGTCAATCAACTGAATGATCCCCTCCCTAAAGCCGTGTGTAGGCACACAACATTAGGAAGCCTGAGCCGGGGGGGGGGGGGGGGTCACACTTATCTCACTAATGTATCACAGTCATCAAACCAGAAGCCCTACTGACTGTGACTCTGAGGAGCGAGTGAGACGGAGAGAGAGGAGGAATACAAGCTTTGGGATTGAGGGTAAAGTGAGTCAATCAGTCAGATGAGTTGTGTGCTGTTCAGGGATCAGTGGCAGCGTTCAGAGACAACACCGAGCTCTGCTTTTCCACATTACGCGTCTGTTTTTTCCAAGGGTCTTGACAAAAACATTGTTTTGGAGGGTGGTAAGTTTACCAGACCAGGAACTGAGTGATGCTTCAGGGCTGGGGCGAGGTCAGGACCAGGTTTTGTGAATCCCCTTTGGCTGATACACATCTGCTCCTCTTTGTCCGTTTCATCCTCCTCCTGGTCACATGGCTGTGCCCTCGCCCTGAGAGCAGCGATGTGCAGCCGAGCCGTGACAGCGCTGCCTGCTCTGCACTTTGATGAAGTGCAGTGAAGGCCACTGCTTGGCCACACAAACACAGAGAAATACAACTCCCGCTTCTGCACAGTGCTCGATGCTTTTGGCGAACGTGTGTTTCACTGACGCCAAACCCCACTGACCCATTCATGGCTCAGCTCACGTCCACGTGGTTGTTCGGACACAAAGATGTTCGACGTCAGTGACGGTGATGCTCGTCTGTGTGTGTTGTTGTATGTGATTCCCGTCTGTGTTTCTTGTGGCTTTGTCATGTGACACATCTGCTGCTGTTTAAAGGTGACTGATGATCCACTGGATAAATGCACGGGTCCCTTCATGCCTAAACGAGCTGTGACGTACATCAGAGCGCCTCCGATTTGTTTGGATTTCCAAACATCTGCTCGTCTTGACACCTTCCATCAGTGTTAGAGCCACTGATGCTTCCATTCTCTGTTCTTTTCACTAATTCTTCTTCGTAATTCTTCAGCTGCACCAAATCATTTCAAATTGTAATCATGAAAAACAGATCACGTCCATGTTCTCAGCGTGTGTGCGGCGTGTTCGTATAGGATCCTGCATCCTGTGCAGTACAGTGGTAATGTGAAAATAATGGCTGCCTCTGTGGGCACAGGTGTTGTTGTATGAGGTGGGTTTGACTGCAGAGCATGCCTACAGCAGAAAGTGCTGCCTCATGATATCCTCCTGACGTGCTGCTCTGCCTGTGAGAGGCTCAGAGTGGAACCAGTCTCTCCATTCTTCATGCTTTTCCTCCGTATTTGAATTGGTGGATATTGTAAACTGTTTATTCTGGATGGTATTACACACTGTGAAAGGTCCCGTTATTTGCTGTGTCGTGTTTGTTTTGCCGTATTCGTGCATCACGTCATCATCCTGACTCGACAGCTTATTTCTGATCCCAGCTGTGCCTGGTTTCTGAACAAATTCAGGCGAGTGGGGCCGAACTAAACCTTCCTGTTCCATCAGAATTTGTCCTGGACTCTGGGAGCGTTTACAGCAGCCCCACTTTATATTGCTAATGCTCAGCTGTGACGCTTCGAGGGGTGAAAACCCATCTGAAATAAATGGGCAGTAACTGGGCTAATGAGTGTGACAAAAGTCGACTTTGATTGCCAGTCTTTGTTCTGCCTATTGATGGGAGAGAGAGAAATTAGCATTGCTCTGACAGCCCATCAGAGCTTTTTAAATTGGATTTCAGTCCAGAGTGGCTTTCATAAGACCCTCATCATTGCCCTGACACAGCAGTATTGCTTATTTAGTTAAAGCACTGCACCTTGCTTGGCTTATGCCATATTCTGGAATTACTTGATTGTGGTGAGAAGGAAATAAAAAGAGTTTATCCTTTGAAAATTTCACAATAGACCTAAAAAAACAAAAAAACCCCGACAACCTCAGTGTGAAAACACATGTTGGAATCTGTGAGAGTAGCTGATGTGAGGAAGAACAGCAGCTCCATCTGGTGGTGAACGCGATCAGTGTCTGAAACACACGATTTCTTTAACCTCTGAAACTCAGTTTCCACCTTTAACATCTCTCTGATGGAAATTTAAGTCACATCATTTATTCCAGTGCTTCTTTGAACATTTGATGGTTTATATAAGAGAAACAATGAGCTGAGATACCAGGCTTTGTGCTACTGCTCCGTCACACAGGAGGTTTAATCTGTGCATCATGTCCCTCACATACATGATATATGATATGATACATGTTGGTAAATCTCGTAGATTTTCTATATTCGTACACTTTGATACAAAGATGAATTGGAATCATGGTGAACGACATGAGCGCGTCACATTTGCCGCAGTTTCATCAGATAAAATGAAAAAAGTTTCCTTTGATGGAGAATTAATTAAATAATTCGTTATTTTATTAATCATTTTTAATTTGTGTAAAATTCAAATCAATAATAAATGACCCCGCAGGATAAGTGATGCAGCTAATGGATGGATGGATAATAAACACAGGACCTTCACACAGGAGACAGCTGTGGTTATTATGGTTACCATGACAACGGAGGTCCGGTACGCCTGCCGCTCATACACTCCCATGGGTCGTATTATATTTTTTGTGTCTTTATTTGTGTTCATGTGCGATATCCTTGAACACTGTGGGGTTTTTGTCTTCGATGTGTAAGTGTCCAGCTCCCTGAGGGACAGACTGCTTTTCCTGTGTGTGTGTGTGTGTGTGTGGATAAATGGAGTCCCGGATCTGTTGAGCTCCTGTGTGAGCGTCAGCAGCTTTGTCTTCTCGTGCTTGCAGGGAACAGGTTTGGGTCAGGACACTGGTTAATGAGGTTCTCCACTCAGTTAAAGTTCCTCGGTTCATCTGTGAAACCATCGTCTGTTTGATCTTTGTTTTCCTGACACTTGACCTTTGGGCTGGTCTGTAAATGACGACTGTCGTCTCTCAGAGGCAAAGGAGACGTTTCAACTTTACGAGTGAATGAAAAAGGTTAAATGCCTGTTTAAATCTGTTTGAATGTGCACAGTCCATTTCATGCTGAACAGCTGAAAGTCCACAGCTGTGTTGGCAGCTCTGTGACTCCTGTGTACTGCGGTCCAGGTACTTTGAGCTAAATGCTAACATTAGCATGCTAAAGTGTGTCTATGCTGACAAGCTGATGTTTAACAGGTTTAACGTTTAAAATGTTCCCGTCTTAGTTCAGTGTTTTGCAGATGTTTAGTCATAAACTAAAACACTGGACAAATTCAAATGTGACCTGGTGATGGCGCCAGAGGAAAGGTCAGGGGGTTATTACAGTTCATCCTGAGGGGAACATGAACACATGATGACTTTGCTGCTTCACCTCATTCATTCATTCAGAGTAAATCCAGCCGGTGATTCATCTTCTTCAAACTTGTCCTGTTTTCCTGTGAATTCGAGTCATGGCAGCAGAAACCGGGAGCTCCCTCTAACTCTTCTCGCTCTCGGGTTGTTTTGTATGTTTTAAAAATGAAACCATTATATTGGAAACGATGCTCCAAATGTTATCATGAATGAGTGAATGTGTGTTTTTCCGTGTGCCTCCTCACTTCGTCTTTACCCTCCCACGTCCCACAGGCAATCACCCTTGTGTTTATTCACACTCAGTTCTGCACATTGTTTCTCTTGTTTATACAAATAACCCCGTTTAGTTGTGAGAATTATTAGTGTCAGAATTAATGAGCACATTTGCAACAGTTCGGTTGTTGCTGTGAATAAATAAAGGAGATGAAAACAGTCTCATCGGCGCCGACAGAAGCATAAAACAGAGAGTGATGGTTCACAGCACCTGCTTATCTTTTATGAGCGGTTAACATGTCCTGCACATGTGTGACGGGTCATGTTTGTTTCCATCCTGCAGGTTCACGGGAACTGAGAGGAGGAAGTGACAGAACCGTGCTGAGACTCTGAGGCGGATGCAGCTGAGGTAAGAAGTTTGACTCTGGCTGAACTTGAGCTGGGACTCCTGGGAGCTTCCTGCTGTGAAGCTGCAGAGGAGCGTAGATTTTATTTTGCTGAAGTGACACTCATGTTATTTGTGGGAAAATACTTTGAAGTCCTTAAATGAGCTGCTGCAGGACTGAGGCTGCTAATCACAGCAGGCTGCTCTGCCTTTCTCTTCACACTGGAACAGTTCTGTGATTAGGAAATGTGCGGCCGACTGTTCAGAGCCCATCACTGTCTCTGTTACTCATCTGCACATCAGAGTGTCAGTCGCTCTGCTGACGTCTGAGTTTCTGTTTGTCAGAAAGTTTAAATGGAGTTTCTCTCTGCCGAGGCTTCATTATTCCTTCAGATTAGCCTGCATGTTAATCTGGAAGCTATTTGCTCTGCTCCCTGCTACAACACAAACACAGGCAGGAACAGCAGCAGTGAATTATGTGAATGAGCTTCGGAGCAAATCACACACCTTCGAAACAAACAATCGCTTCTGTTCCAATTATGAGAAGAAACAATTTGCTGCATGTGAGCGGCCCTGGAGGAAGACAACATTATCACCTTCATCATTTTAATTATGCATTACTTTGCCTCGGCAGCGGGCTGTGCTACATTAAGTGCTTGAAAACAAATGTTTGATAGTTAGTGTATTAATAATACACTCAAACACATCTCAACTGGAGACGCTCCTGTTTATTAATCCATCACTCATCACTCTCATAAAATGTCACACTGGTGTATGAGTGAATCCAGCTGCTGTTGATGCGTGCACTCGCAGCAGAGAGGTGAACTCGTCTCAGTGAACCCACTGCACACCTTAAAGGAACAGTCCTGGCCGCAGTCTCTGCCTCAATCCTGAAGCTTGTTGGTTTCATTTATGCAGAAGTGAAAATGTGAAAATGCTCATTTGTTTGTCACGTCGAAGGAAGCGAATGAAACTCTCTCTCCTTTGGTTCTGTGATGCTGCTGTTTAGCTTTGAAAACACATTCTGTAATATTCTTCTTCTCCCCACCTGTTCTCACACCTGCTGTGAAACAAAGCTCAGTTTGCATAAAGCTGAAGTAAAAAACAGAACATTCAGAGCTCAGCCTCACAGGAAGCTGGCCCGAGCAGCAGCAGCAGCAGCAGCTGGTTTTCCTTTCACTGTGTGAAGGCTCCTGCTCTTGCTGTCGGGTTTTAGAGGAGAGGCTGTGACACTGCTGTCACACTCTCATCTGAATAAATGATTCATGGCGTTGGGGTGTAGAGCTGCAGCGGCATCACTCATCACATGCAAAGTGATGCAATGTTGGGATCAAATCAGATTTTGACCATGGGGGTGGGGGGTAGAGGCGGAGGCTGACAGCTTGTGTGCGTGTAAAGGGAAAATGATGGACGGAGGAGAAAGAGGAATGAGAGCTGGACGTAATGAGAGAGACAAAGTTTCATAAACCAAAAAACACATTTCATTTCAGAAAACTGACGTGTTTGGAGGTAAATAGTTTTCTCTTGTCTAAAATGTTTTTTAAATGATTAAAGATTCTGACACTCAGTGAGACACCGACCACACCCAACAGGAGGAAAGAGGAAGAGACACGGGGACAGATTCAGGTTCAGGGCTGAGAACTGCATCAGCTGTGGCTGAAGGAGATCTATGTCCACTTCCAAATAGTTCCACGCTCCTGAATGCATCAGAATGCAGGGCGTATGAATTTAAATGTCAAGTGCACTCGAGCAGGCAGCTGGCTCTGCAGGCTCCTGGTAGTTGCTGATTTGTTTGTGTGTGTGTTGTGGGGAGGTGGACAGACAGTCTCATGTCTCGCATGTCTCCTGCTCTCAATTTGTTCCTTCAATTTTTGTCTCTGTTTCCTTCTCCGTCTGACTTCCTCCACCTCATTTACTTTTCTCAACCATTCCTCCCATTTGCAATTCTGCTGGAAGCTGTGGACTGAAGTCAGGGAAAGCATCACAACAGGAGGTGAGGAATCACTCCCCTCAGCCACTGGGTCACGATTACACAGGAACCTGTGAAATGACTTCATCTTCCAGCCAAATCAAGTCGGCTGACGAGGTTTACGAATAATGGAAATGATTATTGAATGTGAAATTCAGTCTTTCGCTCTCTGATTAGCTTCATAGGACCCACAGCCTTCTCCCTGCACACACACACACACACGCACGCACACGCACACACACACGCACAGGTTGAACACTCCATTCATCATGAGTCCTTCTGTGAGGAAAATCTACAGCCATTGACCTCGTTTCCTCATTAGGACCAAATGGGCCTCTGAGGCACAACAGGCTGCTCACACACACACACACACACACACACACACACACACACACACACACACACACACACACACAGTAATAACTGTGTTGGCTCAGTTATTTTGTAGTACTTTCTTCTTCCATGTTGTTCGTACGTCTGTACTTTGTGTTTGAGGAGCTTTTTGAAAGCAGGAGTTTCTGTAGTTTTACTTGATCTGAGTATCTGATGAGTATTTGTTTCACCACTGGACATTAGAATGACCACAGGAATGAACAATATCAGGAAACATCCTGGTTGACAGGCTGAGTCAAAGACAATGAAGACGTAACAGTGAAGACGAGTCCAAATCAGGGATTAACTGTAAAGCTGAGACTGATGTTCTGTTCAGCCTGAAATCAGCAGGAGACAAAATCATTTCTGTAGCTTCAAGTCAGACTCATTTCAACATGGCTGTGAGAGGAGCAGGAACAAAGACACATTCAAACATCACGGAGCCCCACGAGGGTCTGTGTGTTACAGGACGGCTGGATCTGTAGAACAGCATGTTGGTTCCATCAGAGGAGCGACAGCGTAGATATGAAGTGTGACTGTCAGCTGTCAGGAACCGATTCACAGTGTGAATGTTTACAGCGTGAGCCAGGACGAGGCTGATCTCTGCAACGTTAGACAACAAGACGCAGAAAAAAAAAACACGTGGCCTCTTTCCTTCAGTCAGCGCTGCTCAGGGAACCTCTCGAGAATCCACAGTGCTCTGCACGCTAAGTAAAATAAGAGCAGTGCTGATATATTTTCAGACGCAGCGCTGGGAGTTTTTCTTTCTCTCCAGCAGCAGCTGCTGAACAGTCTCTGTGCCGTAATCCCCGATGATTTCCAGAAGTTAATATTGTTTGATAACTGCTCAGTCACGCTCTGCACAGAAAGACCGGAATATTAGTTTTTTACTGACATGTGACAACAAGATCTGCAAATAACACGACGCTCAGGCTTGTAAAACATTTTCAGAAATGACACTTGTGCCCAGTTCTGTCAGTTTTCATTCAGTCACTCATACACACACAGTTCTCTTCTATACTTGTGAGGACCCTCGCTGCCATCGTTCATGTCTTCGATCCTAAC
Source organism: Toxotes chatareus (assembly GCA_016801885.1). Lineage (NCBI taxonomy): Eukaryota > Metazoa > Chordata > Actinopteri > Toxotidae > Toxotes > Toxotes chatareus. The sequence goes on from CM028883.1 coordinate 691,636, forward strand.
CTGAATCTAAACTATCATATCATCCTGAGCTTAACCTAAACCAGACCTCAACCCAGAAATCCAACATTTAACATCAGCAGACCCATGGAGACCTGAGGACGTCCCCATGAGGTCTTTAACTCAAGCTGGTCCTCACAAAGATAGAAGTTAACAGCGCGTATAAACACACCTCTTAAACAGTCCACTGCTGCCACCAAGTGGACACCAAGTAGACAACATGACAGAAACAAGCAGCACTTTCCCTTCTTACTGACATTCAACGTTTTCACAAATTATAAGACTCATTCAAAGCCTCTGTCATCCTGGGCCTCAGCACACGGCAGCCAGCCACAGGGATGAGTCGTCCAGTGGCTTCAGTAGGTTACAGCAGAATGCTAAACACTGATGCTAGACAATAATAATAATGTAATATTTACAGTAAGACTGTGCCACGCTGCAGAGTCTGAGCAGTATTTCTGAGCGAGTTTCCTTCTTAATTCAATAAATCATTGCATCAGTAGAAATGTAAGTGGTTAATATTATATTCAGGATTGAAATAAAAAAAAAATTCGGACATGTTCCGTGTGTCCTCGTACGAGCTGAGGAGCACGGCACTGGCATAAGAGTCGTGTCATGATAGTTTCATTAGTCCGTGTTAAAGTGATGAAAGAAAAAAGCAGCAGACTTCGGATATTCACTGTCAGTGTCACTTCATGTCCAGCAGCACGGACGGAAAACAGATTCAGGTCTTCATCCTTATTTCTTCCATCACTGAACAGTGGTCTCCTGTAACGTGAGCTCCATGTTTGGTCACATTACGTCAGGGAGAGCAAGTTGATATCGTAGCAACCATCCACCTGTGGAGGTAAACAACAGACAGGATTTTTTTCTCTCCTTGGTTTCTGTTTAAAGGGCCTGAACACTCACACAGTGAACACAGGCTCGTGTACAGACCAAACAGCAGTGACAGCGGAGACCTGTGTGTTTCAGACTCACGTCAAATCGGCCAATGGAGGCTGTGGTCTGGTTGGTCTGCATCACCTCGGTCAGAGCCCACATTTGCTGGATGCTGGATGACACAGTCTGGGGGTCCGGGAGGCCCTGGGAGACACACAGGACAACAGGTGTCAGTCAGAGGGGGACACACTGGGCTGGGAACAGCTAAACACGGCAGGTTTCAAAATAATTTTGATTAGTCGTAATTTTCAACAATTAATTCCGTTAACTGTTCAGTGACTTTTACTTCCCAACATTAAAGTGTGTTAGTAAAAAACACAGAATACAAAATATCAACTTTTCCTGAGCTAAACACACGTCTGCTTCCTGCAGTGAGACAGAGAATTAAAAAAAATGGTTTATTTAAACCTAAGAAGTAGGTGGATAGGATTAAAATCATTAATAAGAATTATTTCATTAGAAAGGTTTATTAAAAAAATATACATCTCCAAACCAGGAGACCCGTGGTTTCCACTGGATATAGAAGGACATGTTTGAAGGACATGATCTGTATGAAAGCTTAACATAATCTTGGACAGTAAAGTGAAAACTCTCATGGACATAGCCTCAGCATCCTTAATGTCAGCCACGGGCCTGTGAGACACACACACACACACACACACACACACACACACACACACACAGAGAACAAAATGTTTACCTCCACGTCAGGGTGTTGGTCAACCAGGGTCAGGTCAGACAGCCAATCAGAAACCTCCTTCTCTGGGTCCTGGAGGGAGGAACAGGAAATGTCACTTCACCAGTGCAGCTGAGTCTAATGCTGCAGTCGCCATGAAATAATTTAATCGCCTTCATTTTAAATTAACTTGTTTGTTAAACCCACGCTGTGTAAATCTTTACTTTGTCACCACCTGGTGGTACTATGAAGAATAGCACTGTGGTAGACAGCTGCATTTGCCAACACTGAGACAGAGGGAACGAGCTGAAATCCTAATGAACTACGCTGCTGTTCACTGGAACTGTTACAGTTACTGTTTGTTTACAGCTGTCTGCTGTAAACAAAGGGTGTAAACAAAATGCAAACTGACTCACAAAGAACTTGTTGATTTATCATCGAAGTTTCTGTTTTTGTGAGTCACTTTTCTGTCTCTGTTCAAATATTAACAACAGATCCTGCTGACTGTGCAGCTTTGACTAATTCATCATGACGCATGTTTGACAGGCAGCACACAAACGAATGTTTCCCACTTTGTTTAGAGACGCAGACAAAAGGACACAGAAGCATGATCGTCAAAGAGTCCCCAGAGTATTACACTGACGCTCTGTACATAAAAGCTCCAGGAGCAGTTATCTCACTCAGTAACTCATTAAGTACAGTATTCTGTGTTTGCCATCTCACTGAGCTGCTGATTCATGTTTGTTTACTCAGAATCTGATTCTGTCAAAAAGAAACAAAGAGCGAAACTAACCGGCTCCATGTGAGGGTATATCCTGATCTCCTCCAGGCTGAAGGTTAGCCAGGCAGAGGACGGCTGTCTCAGGATCAGCCGCACAGACACCACGTGATCTGGCTCCACCTGCATCTGAACAAACAGAAATAAAGAATAACATCAACAGTGCTACAGATCACGTCCCTCTAACGCAGCCTGATGTGTTTTTAGCCAAAGGTTTGTTCCTCTGCCTGCTGCTTTAAAAGGTCAGAGGACACTCGTGGTCTTAGTTTGTTCTTCACCCTCAGTTTTGTGCCATTTTGTGAGTCATGGTTTTCTTCTTGGACTCCGTCTGCAGAGGTCGACTTCCTGCAGTGTCCTTCTCACTGTCTGATCAGTGGCTCAAACACCACTTTCCACAGATGATCAGGTCAGAAGCACCGACCCGTCTGTTTTTCAGTATGGACGTAGTGAATCGTGTGCGGCGTGGGACACTGCTCCCTCTGTGGTTGGTGGTGTGTCTCTTCCTGTACCTCCTAACCTGTGCTGCAGCTGTGTTTCACCTCATGTTCAGTCTTCTGTCTGTATGAACTCTCACAGTCTGGTTTCTCATTGCTCAGCTGTATTAGACACAGCTCAGGCCCAAGCTGAGGAAGCTGTGCTTTATTTTCCTTGTTGATGTGAGACTTAAACTTTGTTGCAGTGGTCGTTGCACTCTGCTGCTGCCCTATCAAGATACAACAAAACTCATCATCACTGGGCGGGAGATAAAATTTCCAAGCAGAGTTTGTGATTCACCAGCGACTGTGACGAGTGGATGGCAGAGGGAAGAATACTTAGTTTCCCAGAGGTCCATTCTTCACAATGTCCTGTATTTATGCTGAGAATCACTGTGGTAAAATGATGCATCCAACATCCCCTCAGGCTAAACATGGCAAACAAAAACCCATAAACAGTGAGTAAACATCATTTACACGATCCCAATCCCTCTTTAAACCGTGTCAGGCTCGGAGCAGCATCTGAAGTAAACAAAAATTAAATCACCATTCACCATCTGCTTCTATTTGCATAGAGAACAAACACGAAATAAATAGAAGGAATGGGAAACATCTCAGTTTGTACTGTCTCCATCCATCAGCAGTTCAGTGCTCACTGGTTGGCTTGCCTCCAGCGGCAGCTGAGAGGTAGGCTGTTAGAGGCTGTGAGTTCTGTGCCCGCTGAGATTTGTTAGTTTGCAGAGCTGATGTGAGGTTCAGCTGCAGTCGTGTAGAATAGTCGGCTGTCACTTCATGTTCACGAGGATATGAGAGAAAGGTTTATTTAAACAGGAATATTCCAGAACTCTGTGACGCTCATCGTGTTCACACACACACACACGTCAGAGGGATACACACCGTGTGTGTGATGAGCGTCACAGATTCACGGCTGAGTGATGGCACGCCGTCAGGTGCCGACTCCACACTGATGGTGTTTCTTATGCATACATGCAAACACACATGCTCCAGCCCACCTGTGTCCTGTGAATGGAGTAGTAGTCTTGTGAGCCCCCCTCAGTGTGGGGGTTGTCCATAAGGGGCAGGTCTCTCAGAGCAGTGCACCACTTAGCAGGGGCCTCCTGCCCAGGGCTCCTCCTCAGCAGACGCACAGTCACGTAGGCTGTATAGTAGTTTTTAAAGGTGATTTCCTCAATCTGAAAGATTGTAACAGGCAGATGAAACATGACGTTATGATCTGATGTATGTGGGATCTACAGTGTCTGAGTCTGAGACCACTTTCCCTTCTGGACTCCACTGTACTTTCATTACAAATGAAACCTATTGAAGAATAGAATTTCTTATGCTTGTTAGCATCAGACCCAACTCGAAAATGAAAGAACAAAAAGACCTGCTGGATGAAAAGGAACTTACACCATAAATCAGGCTCATTAAACCAGACCAGAGCCCAGAGGAAACATGCCTCCAGTCCATACTGAGTCTTAACCTACTGTTTAAGAAACACTGACTCTGCCAAATCACAGTATTAAGGTTAAAAGCTAAAGACAGTACCATCAGAAAGCCCGGCAGAGATAATTCCTCCATGCATAAACTGGCTCCAGGCAGAGGCCTTTGAAGCTCCAAGCTCTGAGCTAATGAGGAGTCACTCTGCATTAAACATGATTTAATTAGGACTAAATGCTAAAAAGTAGGTCAATGCCCAAAATGTTTGAAGTCTCTCTCTAGACTGGAAGACAGTGTTATATTTAAACAAATGTTTTGTATATTTATGAGTGGTTTTTTTTCTGCGTTATTAGACAGTGGCACCGGAGGACAGCAGAAACACGGGTACTGAACATAATTAAAGTTGAGGGAAAACAGTACTTTGAGGATTTATTTTAACTGCAACCTGAGGGTCAGGAAGACCAGACTCTGAAGAGATTACTCACATTCCTCCAGTGATGTGCTGAGCGTTCTCCTACAACAGCACATTTACTTCTGGTAATAAAGCAGTTTTAGGCTCTGGAGTCAGTGTATGGTGAGCACATGAAGCAATATGAACTTTTACATTTTGTTATTTTGGGGATTTCATGAGAATTTGAGCTCCTTTAACATGATGGAGACGTGGACTCTATAGTTAATTTACAGCTTCTTGTCCAGGCTTATTTTAGCAGATGAAGGAAACTTAATCCCAGAATTTTATTTTAACACAGATTAATAAAATAAAGATCAACAGATTGAAATACATGGTCAGTGGTTAAATTCTTGGTCACAGGCTGAGTGTAGATTATTCATTTATTTCAGCTCTTGCTTTCTTATAAACAGACACACAAACCAGATACTCCACAAAAATACTCCAGTCTATTTTCAGACAGATACAGTAAAGTATACAGTAAAATGTGATCAGTACAGTGATTGAAGCCACAGCTCATGGAAGCCCGGGGTGAGTTTGTAATGAAGCAGAGGTCAGGGTGGGTGTTTAGTGGCTGTCAGGATCTGAACCATCTCACCTCTGTTACATGTAGTTACCTGCTCATCATCACTATTTTTAAAACCAAATTAAATGTGTGAAATACAACTTACTCTGCAAATCAATGTGTCCCTTAAACAGTGGTAAATTAAACCTTCAGCGCTGTGATGAATGTAATGTGTCAGCAGTGGAGGTTAGACCTAGTCTGTAACTTACATTGGCAGGTTTTCCAAAGGGGAGGGTGACGTCGACTACGCAGATACCAGAGTGAGCTGTGTCTGTTTTGGTGTCTCCAATCTGCAGGTAGACCGGAGGTTTGACCGTGCAGGTCACAGACTTCACGTCATCAGTGCTCCCGCTCATCTTCTGCAAACGCACAAAGAGACACACACTTGATCTAAAGTCAGATCCGGATCAGAGCTCAGAGTAGAAGCTGGCTGCTGCTGAAATCTGGTTTTTAATGGGGGAAAACTCTAAACTCTTTATTTTACATAGAGCCAGCTTCTGATTCCCCATAGATCCACGCTGAGCTAACTGCACATGCACTTTTTTTTCATGCTCCTGTGTGTGCATGCTAATGTAAGTGTGTGTTTGTGTGTTCTTGTGTGAGTGACAGTGTGTGGACCTTAAAGCATGGCTCACTCTTCTATGTATTGTTGGTGGTTGGTTTGGACAAGGCCTCATAGCTCCAGCTGAAGTAAAGCTTATGGTAAACGTGTTATTCTTACTTCACTCAGATGTTTGAGCGTCATCGAGCAGAATAACGTTTGATCCGAGTTTATTTTCATGTTTATCTGAGCTCAGCTTAAATCTCAGTTTAACACAGAGCTTCTCAGATAGTGGGGCGATGCCGGGGTGGGGCGCGTGTGACCGGAGACGGAGATAATGAGATGGTGGGAGATGAGCAAAGACAGGTGTGTTTATTGTCTATTTATAGTTGTGTTCAGCTGTTAAACTTTTGAAATGAACATTACTGACATGTTCATAGATTCTGGATTCTTCGGTGACGGAGAGGAAGCAGATGTAAGTTCAGTGATAGGACTTATTACGTATTTGAGACGAATCAGACGAATTCAAAATATCATATCACAGTATTTTCGACTCACATGTTTTAAAATGAGTCCTAAGAGAAAACAAACTGCTCGCTGTGATAAACCGACTTCCACCGTGTCCTCCTCTGGGCTAAGCTAGCACCATGGACAGCGACAGGCCGGGAGTGTAAAACGGAGCGCGGGAAAAATCCCCCGTTAACTGACCGGTAACTCTGACGGTTTCTAATCTTTAATATTCATGTTGAGATGCTGCAGACACACCGAGCAGCCACATCAAGCTAACACGACGTTAGCATGGAAGCTAACACTGCAGCTAACAGAGAAGAGACGCGTTGTTACCGGTGAAATACGGCTCCGGTAAATCCGCAGAGTGACTCTGAGTCGGTCCACTGCTCACCTGTGTTTGTCAGGGAGGAGGCTCAGTGAGTAAAAGTCCAGGACAGAGACAGGAGTAAGGCTGGAGACGCTAACATGCTAAGGATACCCTCTGTTTCCCTGCTGACCGTAACCACGGCAACACGGAGAGTCTTAAAGGGCCAGCAGCGCTCTCAGCTTCACCGCGCATAACCGCCGCCCTCTGCTGCGGAGTGTGGACCAGAGACCGGAACCGTCCCCTGAACCCGGTCTGTCTGTAACACCCAACAGAAGTGTGCAGTTTAAATCACAGTGACTTAGTCTGAAACGACCTCTCCTTTCCTTGGCCCACCAAACCTGTGTTTCTAAATGTGTGAACTGACTTTGCCGGTCAAACTGTACTGAAACCCTCCCATCACATCATGGTTCCATTGCTTTACCTCAGACTGGTCCCTTCACCTCTGACTTGTTTAAAGCTGCTAATACTGATAATAATCAGTCAATAACAGCTGTGTCCACTTCAGTCTGATCCGCGGAGCGATGCCTCCTCTGCCTGAAGTCTGAGCTCAGATCACAGTGAACAGGAAACAGGAGTTTGATCTAAGTCAGTAATAGTTTGTAGAAAATCACACTGTGATCAATCGCAGGTTTGATATAGTTCTGCGCAGATTGCACTCGTATTAAATAGTTTTTTTAAATAACTATTCATTTTAAAAACTGTTTAATCATCTTTTAAAGATTTCTCTTTATGTAATAAAAGTGTTTTATTTCCCTTTGATGGATATTTTAACCATTTGCTAGAGGCCCATTAATTAGATGAGAATAATAAAAAAAAACGTGATCAGTCTCTATTCCAAGAAGTAGACAGCAGAGGGCAGTAGTACTCCATGTCTTAGACCTCCACCACACGGTCCATGAGAAGGTGAGGTGCTAAATAAGGCCTCTCCTCCACTGAGCTCATCGCCTCATTCACATCTCCACACCCCTCTGAAAGCACCCCGTCTCCAAAAGATGATAGATGCTCATCCCCACCAGGCACAATCTGCTGTCAGAACGAGATTCAGGTGAGCAGCTCTGGTATCAGGGTGAGACAGCACACCTGTGGCTTTATCAGCCAGCAGCAGGAATCAGCTGTTATTTCTCTGTGGCCTTGTAATGATACGCTGCAAAACTGAAACAAGGTTTCCAGAACGTTCTGTATCAGTTCTGAACAAAATGAATTACCTGATGTTCCACGTGTGCTGTGGTGAATCGTGAGCGAGCTGAGTTTGCACTTAGAGGCTGTCGGTTAATTCTGAAGATAAGAACCTCTCACCCGTCAGAGCAGTAAAACTTAGAAATAAACACTGACAGATACTTCACACCATAATTCCTGCACATGATGAAAAGTTACTGTACACAGCATACTGATCCAACTGCACATTCACATCATAATACATCTCTTCATCGTCCTCCCTTGGTATTAGTTATTTCTTTTTTTAAATGAGCTCTCAGAATTTCTGATTGTGGCTGTTTGTTCTTATCTCTCTCTTCTTTACTTCAATGCAGAATCACTGAAATCTCCCTGACAACAGCGATGGGGTTAATATTTATGTGCAGGTCTTGTCATTTACACACTCAGGTGTGACACTGGATCCTGGAGTCAGCAATGGAAGCTGCATAAGATCGACCAAGGTCATCGCACAATAATCCCAGGTTCAGGTTGTTTCAGTGAGAAACTCTACTGCTGAGTGACAGAACAGGTTTATATCAGAGTGTCGTCGTGCTGTATGGACAGCACACAGTACAGTAACTGCACTGACACTGGTATTTAAACCAGTGCTCACTTTCCCTCCCTCACACCTGACAGAACTATTCAGGTGGGCTTCACCCCCGGGGTGCCAACGTTCTCCCAAGGTGAGCAGCAAAATCTCTGGAGAGGCAGTGACCACATCTCCCAGAACCCCTGCAGCCAACAGTGCTGCGTTCAAGAGTGGCCTGCAAAATAAGAGACACAAAGGGGGCGAGCACATCTTTGCTCGTTTCCCTTTTATTACAACTTTTCAGCCGGGGAGATGTTTTTAATGATGAGATCACACGTTCGTCTCCATACAGAGCAGTGAAGTGCAGCTCGGTCTCACAGCACCTGTCACTCACTCGCTCAGTTGTTCCTCCTCAGCCTCCTCCTCTGTATCACTCCAGCTCTAAGCCCACACTCCCTCTCCCCCCTCTGATCTCTGCCCCCACCACCACCCCCCTCTGGAGATACAGTACAATGGCATACATTCATCCATTCTGTTTATTGTGTTTGAAGCAGGGGAGTAGGGCTTTCCAAAGCCCCCAGATCAGCCAGTGTAGGAAGCTGGCAACGTGGGTCCTGCTGCAGAAACAATCCCCTTTCTCCCTGATGATCTGCGCAAGCAAGCATGTAGCTGCAGGGGCTTAGAGGAGGCAGAGGGAGAGAGCGAGGGAGAAAGGGAAGAATGGAGGGACAATGAGAGAGAGAGAGAGAGACAGTGAGGAAAAACTCCTACCAATCCAAGTACCAATGTCCAGTGGGTTTTTATCTCTGAGACCCATACCCCTGGCATTCACTCTGTCTGCCTGGCTGTCTGTCTCACCCTAATCTGTGCTGCCTGCTTCCTTCTTTTCTTGCCTCTTTCTTTCATTCTTCCTTTCTTGCCTTTCTTCATTTCTTCTGTGTGTCTGTTTGCCAGTTGTCAGTGCCATCTGTCTGGTTTCCCCACGATAAGAACATGTCTTTTTTTTTTTTTTTTAATCCAAACAAACCAGGATAGGCAGATGACAATTTTCAATATTCTGCTGCTCTGGGAGTCTCTCTCTCTGTTTATCTGTCTCTCTCTCTATCTGTCTCCCTCTCTGTCGTTTCTGAACCCGTCTCCCCTGCTGGGTAAAGCACCTCTGAGACAGGAGCAGAGAGAGAAAATTCATTTGGCCTGGTCGATGATATGTTTCTTACATAAGAGCACCACTGAGGTGTCGCTCTTATGTAAGAAACATGCAATTGACAAAGCCCTGCTGCTTTACCCTCTGAGCAACACAAAATAACCTTGAGAGAATGAAAGTGAAAGGGGGAGGGAGGGAGGGAGGGAGGGAGAGAATTTCTGTCATGGTGAAATTAGAGGAAGATTCTCTTGAAGGTGCCAAAATGTGAAAACAATTTCAAATGATTTCAAATTTAAGCTTTAAACCAACCGTGGATCCAATTAACACGGAGAATTCTCAGAACGTAGGTGATCTTGGGACATGTTGGCTGGTACCTTATAAAAGGAATATATTTTTATTCATGTACATATAGGACATGGCATGTACCTTATGTGGTGTAATAACACTACCTTTATGTCTGTTTCCATATTTTAACACCTTCATCAAATTCACAGCCAGTTGGTGCCAAAGGGAAGGGTTCACTTTTCTACATATTGCTTTTTAATAAGTTCAGAAGACTAGAAAATATATATTTAAAGGAGAAAAAGGGATTAAATTTGTAATTATTCATATTATTATTACAAACACAGCAGTAGGACCATAGCAATGAGGAGGTAAAGCTGGACAACTGGGTAGGACACACACACACACACACACACACACACACACACACACACACCATCTGTACCATGTAATGTACCACACACTTATACGAGAGAAGTGTGTGCTTCTAAACGCACAGGGTGTCGAGGTTTGTTGGTCCATTGGGTTTGTCATGTAGTTGGACCTGTGGAGTGACTGTCATTAGTTTAGCTCAGAAACCTTACTGCTGCAGCTGACAGATTTCAGTTTTGGCAGCAGCACAGTCACTGTGAGACTAATTAGTTTCACAATGACTTCATTAAAATTGGCAAAAAAAAAAAAAGAAGAGAGAAAACAATGCAAGAACTTGTCGGTATATTGTTTCAGGACCAAACCAAAATGATTGCTTCAAAGCAAGAATGTCATACAAGTGCAGCGAGTCAGAGCAGCGAGTCAGAAATTTCTGTGCCAGAGACGAGAAAAGCTGGAACAATGATTCAAGTAACAAAGAAGTGAAAGAGCAGACGAGTCCCGCTTTCATTGTAAAGATCAGTGAGCTCTGGCCTGCAGATTGAAAAATGCTGTGATTGTCTTAACCTCAGTGAGTCAACCTTGTCAGACCCATCTCCTCTGCTATCGATCTGTGGCTTCAGAGCGTTGCCTCTGGATGCAGTGGCCTCATTACAGGGACACATCAGGGTTTTCTCCTTTAAGTTTTTCTGTCACTTCGACAACGTGGCAGATATTGTGTTTTCTCAACACTTTTGTCTCACTGTAGTGTCAACTGCTCCAAGTTCACCCTTTTTTTTCATGTTTATACCAATGAGCCACTATCACCTCACTCACACACATACTCATACTCATACTCATACTCACACTCACGGAACCAGAACACGGATCTGTTTTCCAGTAAAGCTAACACACCGGTGCCATTAAGCTGGCGTTTTATTAACTGGAAGTGTACCAGTGGCACGATGTGCCTCCTGAAAACAAAAACAAACGTGAAAATAAAACTAAACAGAAGAACTGGACTCAGACCTGAACTGTCTAACATCACAGGGATCTCCAGTTCAGGTAAAATGGGACTTATTTTTGTACTGGAGAACGTGTTTTTTTCTTTTATGTCATTTAGCTCCTGATTTTTTAAAACATTTTCCACGGATCTCAGTGTGAGAACAGAGATTCCAAAATTAAACAGACCTGGCTCCACCACCACCTGCCGCCTCCTCAGTGTAATTTTCCTCTCTATCAATATTTCTTAACACACTGAAGATTTGCAAGCACCTATCTGCAGCAATGCAGAGCTAAGGCTCGTGTGATTTAAGGCTTTATCGACTGTCATGAAATGAAAAGCACTCTAAGAAAGAATGGTGCTTAATGATACCAGAGTGAAGATCCCTGACATGCAGTCAGTGACAAGATTATTACTGGTCAGTGATGAAATGGTAGAAAGAAACTAAATAAAATATATGTATTTAATTTTATTCACTTTCATTTTATTTCCCTCACAAATGTTCCAGATTTAAATGACATACGTGTTCGTGCTGATGAGCCTGTATGATGAAGGATGATGAAGATTTCTTCCTGTACCAGAGTCACAGCCCGTGGATGAGTTTGGCGTGGCTCTGATAGTTTAACGACACTTAACAGTTTGTTAGTGTTAATAAATGTTTTGCATGTTCTCTGTATTTTTACGGCCTCCAGGGCGACAGTGTGTGAAAACACTGACACAGTGTTCAGGTGTCTGTGGTAGTGATGAAGCTGCAGCAGCAGTTACAGAGCATGTTGCTTTGTAACTGCCGGATGTGGAGATAAGAAACCATTTGAATACACATCAGCTTGAGGACGACTGTGTCGTGTTAGTGTTGTGTTGTGTTGTGTTGTGCTGTTTGTTTGTGCTGTTTGTTTGTGCTGCCCCCAAGTGGTCAAAAAAATCTGTTATTGCAGGTTCAATTTAATTATTTTGGAAGGATAATGAAACACTATGCGTTAGTTCACTTGTTACATTAAAAAGATGAATGTTCTGAGTTCAGGCTGATCCCTCCTTTCCCCCACTCTCCCACTCTGCATCACAATTCAATACAAACATTGCCTTTATACTGTGATATGTACTGAATAAGATACTTTAACCATGTTTTATTCTTTTTCCCTCTGGCAAATGTATTATCTATGTGGTTTTTCAGTGATGTCTAGGTCTATTTTTGACTGCTGCTTCATCTTAACCATACAGTGAAGAATGCACATTGCTTTGAGAACAGAGAGAGAGAGAGAGAACAGAAAGCAGGGAGGAGAGAAACTGTGAAAGATTGAGGTGGAAAAGAGAGTTGGCATCAAGAGAGATGGAGAGAGAGAAAGAGATTGGTGGCATCGTCAAAGAAGAAGAGAAACGATCTTGGGAACTCTGTCTGATTTTTCGCCTGGAGAAGCACACAAAGCCACCAGTGCAAACACCTGCAGATTTTTATTTTCCATGCATTTGTTATCAGCCCTGTGTTTTATACCAGGGTCCTATAATGGTGCGGTAAATCACAGCTGACAAGTCGGAGCAGTGGCAGGCCCAGCACTCCTTAAAGAGGGAGACAGATGACGGCGGAACAGGAGCTGAGTTATTAAAAGCAGCGATGTCAGTGTTGAATAAGAGATTGAATAACACAGTTTCTGTAAGCGTCTGAAAATGATGCTGTAAATGTATCAGATGGATTAATACAGTCATGCACTGCACTTTGTTTTCACTGGTGCCATCGTCTTTGCTCGGTTAAGTTAAATGCTTGATGAAAAATTAAATCACAGATTAAAAAAATTAATCATAGATTTCATTTTTAAATTAAATCATAGATTTAATTTTGAATGGATGAAACTGCCTTTGTTTATTGCTCATCAGTCTATGCTCAGCGACACATGATGACTGAGTGAAAACATGATTTTTAGAAATTTTTCCAAACTTACTGGAAATCAGGAAGTGAAATCTCTCATTTACAATAATACTCAGGTATTCAGCTCAGGGCTCTGGAGAAACCAGCAGTTAGAGATTTGAGCAGTTTATTCCAGTGTTCCAGGCAGATCCTCTCAGGCTCTGTCAGACTGGATGGAAGGTGTCTGTGAACATGCAGGTCTGACACTCTAACTCTCACGCTAATTATATGTGTATATAATATATATTAGTATGTATAGCGCAGTAGTAGTATACATGTTCACTCCACTTTTGAAACCTCGGCTCCGGTGGTGTTTAACCCAGGACGATCTCAGGCTCAGTGGGAACTGAAATTTGTTAAAAAACAGTTAAAGGAAGAAACAATCACATGACGTTTCTCATCTTTCTGTATTTTTTTCTTCTTCACACGTTCTCTCAGACCAGTGTGACTAACTGCACACTGTTTAACAGAACCTGACACACACACACATGATCTCTACCTGACTTCCATTTTCAACTCCACACAGTAAATGGCTCTCTGTACCCTCCCGTCCACGTTATTGATTTGACATTCATTATGAAGTCAGATTCTTCCGAGCGTGCTGAGACGTAGGTTGGAGGTGAAAAAAGAAAATAAAGAATAACTTGTTTATTGACTGTAACCTCCACGATCAAGAGGAGGCAAAGCAGCAGTGGAATTTAAAAAAAAAAAAGCTTCCTGTATATTTCTTTTGTCCTTCCTGTCTCAGGTTGTCTCTCCCAGTGCCTTCCTCCCTCGTGCCTCTATCCATCACCTCTGCTGTTGTTCTCCCTCTCTCTCTCTCTCTCTTTCCCTCTTCCCTCTTGTCTAAAAAGGCAAATGAATTCACCCCTATTTTGTGTGTAATTGAAAATGTGGACACATCCAAAGGTCACTGATTACATCAGTGTCTGCTGGGATCTGGGCCCCTGTCTGTCCTTTAGGTGTGTGTGTGTGTGTGTGTGTGTGTGTGTGTAGATTTGTCCTGTGCGACACTAAATTTCCATCTTTGGCTCATTTGAATGTATTTTTAATTATCTGCCCTCAACAGGCTATCGAGAGAGAGAGAGAGAGAGAGAGAGAGAGAGAGAGAGAGAGAGAGAGAGAGAGAGAGAGAGAGAGAGAGGAGAGAGAGCAGCACTCAGAGACAGAGACAGAAACATTGGGCAGGCTGTGTAAGGGACATGCATTAATGTCTGACTGAGCGGCACAATTCAAATTAATGCCACAGAACTCAATTTGCTTTGTTCCTTTCTCTCTGACACCTCAGGCACAGTTTGGCTGCACTGCTCAAACCTTCTGGACTCAGCTCTGTCAGACTCAGCTCTGGCTGATCCTGAGGAAGGAATCAGGTCTGTTACATTCATGTGAGCGATTCTTTGAGTGTTTTATTTATTCAACGCTCAGGGACGAGCACATGAACCAAAACCACACACAAACACACACACACACACACACACACACACACACACACACACACACACACACACACACACACACACACACACACACACACACACACACACACACACTCACACACACTCACCACAGCATATGTGGCCTCAGCTAATTTACTGTGTTCCTGCTCCTTTAAAATACCTAAAACCAGCCGATCAGCTGATCAGTCTGTTGAAGCTTCTCCTTCACTCCAAAACTCGAATGATGATGAATCTCCAGCATCCGACTGGTGAAGCATTTATGAAGCGAGACGCAGTCGAATCCAGACTGAAACAGCATCAGACCGATGTGATCATACAGACATCTTCCATCCACCACTTTATTTTTAATCATTTATTATCATCGTTGTTCAAGAACCTTCTGTCAAACCTGAGCAGCAGAGACGCTCACATTGTCCCTGTGTCCTGCTTTGTGTCTGAGCTGGTGGCGTTAAACAGGTCCCACAGAAAGCTGGATTTTCCTTTAATATTACTGGTTCTCTCTCAGTGGGAGCACATGGGATCCTTGCAAAAGCCTGACAGGTGCTGTGTTTGATCTGATATATTGTTCTGATGCTCAGAAACCATGAGCATCCAGAGCAGCGGGGTGAGGACGGGGGAGGGGCTCACAGAACCTGACACCGAGCAGGACGGAGCGTTTGAATCTATCCGGAGCCTGTCTCCATGGAAATGAATCATTTTTGAGTGACAGCCTTCAGATATGCGCATGAGCTCATACCTGACATCCTGACATCCTGTCACCGTGTGGCTGTCATGTGATGTATGTCTGTCTGTCTTTTTTGTCTACACCCTTCTCTCCTACTCTCTCTGTTCTTCTTCTGTGTTTCGGTCCCCAGAGTTCATCTTCCGTGTGTCTCCGTGTGTCTCCGTGTACATGACCGTCCAGTTGCATTTTATTTATTTACCTAACTTTTTGACACATGCTCTTGAGAAAGAAGAAATCGCTCACTACTCACCTCATTACATTTCTGAAAGTCACCTACTTCGTGTGTGTGTGTGTGTGTGCGTGCGTGTGCGTTTATACTGCATATACTGTAGTCCAGAGAAGCAATTCAGCCAGGCTGTCTATTTGCATTTTTCACATTGTAGAACACACATGCTTTCTCACTCTCATTTACACACACACACACCGTTTCCATCCCGTCTTCCTCGATAAAGTCTTGCTCGCCAGGCTGCTAAAGGTTATAGCACTGGAAGGTGCTGCTTACTGTCCTCATTTTCTCTGCAGCGTATAAACTGATTCTGCTCCCGTGCTGATGGAACATTTGCTGTTATTAACTTTTTTAACCTCTTTAAAATGAAGTAAAACGGCAAAGAATGTAAAGATTTTTGCTGTCGTGCGGCCTGGAGGGAGTTTCTGCTGCTGTGGGAACAGTGTGGACCTCCAGCTGTGATTGGACATGCGGCTGTAGACAGTGGACAAACTGCGTGCGATATTTTTAGTCCAGTGCTCGTTTGAATTTGAATTAGGATGCAGCGTCTTCCTAATCTACATCCAGTGCCAAGCTGAGTTCCCTGCAGGAAGCAGTGAGGTGGAGAGTAAAGCTCCAGCAGTGTTTGGTGTTTCCCCGACCTGGGTCACACAGGAGCTGCCCTGCAGAGACGTTACAGGGGGTGACAGCATGTTGGCGCTGGACGTTTGACGTTGTCAGTGAGTGTGACTTTGCAGAGTCCTCTGATGTTGACATGCTTCACTTCCTTCATGTGGCGTGTTTGTGGTGAAAACAAGATTTGGTGGAGACGTGTGAGGAGGGAGAAGGCGGCACTGCTCAGGGCTGAGAACATACTGTGACCTCTGAGTGTTTTCATTTACAGTAAAAGACAGATGTTAGATTTAAACACCAGTCAAACAAAGGAGTGAAGATGCACATACAGTTTGTATCTATCATACAGTGTGAGATCTGTCATGAGGCACTGATATGGAATCATGATAATACAGCAACTATTATCTTTCATTTGGAAAGTTTGATAAACTGTTTACATCAGTATAAATTGGCAAAATGCAGGAAAAAACCATTTGGACCTTGTCAGGGTTTCTGATTTATTTATTTATTTTTGTTGTTTAAGAAGGCGTCTTGTTGTGTCGTCCCAACACTTAGGGTCAGTTTGATCTAACTTGGCGGGGCCCAGTCATCCCAGATTAAGATGCAAACTCAGCACATGAGCCTGAAGGCTTTCTCCTTCTGGTTTGTACATGAATGTTTCTCCGGCTTCTCTGTCTCGTCCCATAAACTTCACACGTCCTGAGCTGCTTAAAAAGCTTTACAGATATCAAATCTTTCAATAATACTTGACCTTGTTTGCAGGTCCAGGTGACCTGTGAGCAGTTTGCTGACGTCTCTCTTATAATGTCACTCACACACCTGTGGGGGAAAGCACGACCGATTCTCATTATATCCTGAAGCAGCCATTTTTAATGACCTGTTTAATTTCATTCAGTCCTCAAACAGCAGATTAACACAGTGATGTTTATGGAAAAAAGTTTCCTCTTTTAAAAGAAGATGATAAAAATATTCCAGAGTCCATCATTCAAAAGTGATAAAATGATCATTATTCAAATTCAGATACATCAACAGATCTGTCTGAAACACATGTAGAGCAGGAGCAGAGTTTTTTTTTTAAGTTCAGACAATGTCCATGGAGCACATCGTAAAAACAGACAAACCATCTCGTATTTATCAGAGACAGTGCGGGACCATGTCCTCTGTGCACAGATATACAGTGGGTACAGAAAGTAATCAGACCCCCTTCAATTTTTCACTGTGACATGCACTGTGAGCTGTAAGGTCTTGTATAGACAGGTGTGTGGCCTTCCTAATCAAGTCCAATCAGTATAATCAAACACAGCTGGACTCCAGTGAAGGTGTAGACCCATCTCAAGGATGATCAGAAGAAATGGACAGCACCCGAGTTAAACATATGAGGGTCACAGCAAAGGGTCTGAATACTTATGGCTGTGTGATATTTAATAAATCTGCAAACATTTCAACCATTTCGTGTTTTTCTGTCAACATGAGGAAATAAAATGAACTTAAATGATTTTAGCAAATGGCTGTAATATAACAAAGAGTGAAAAATGTAAGGGGGTCTGAACACTTTCCGTACCCACTGTAATGCTCCATCACAAAGGTACGTGGGTAGTCAGGTTCTTACAGGAGGTGGAGTATCTGTTTATCTCCCTCTGTCACACATCTCCACAATAATTAGATGGCTAATGAAGAGACACACACACACAGACACACACTAACTCTGATCATATTAAACAGTGCACGATGTCTCTGTTGCACTGTAGATATTTGATCATGGCTCACTGTATATAACATGACATAATCATGACACTGCGCTGTACATACTGTTTCCTCTCATATTGTATAGTTACACTGAGGGTCAGTGAGTGAGGGACAGGACAGTCCTCTGCAGCTGTCTCAGACCTCCATCGCTCTGTGTTAATGCAGACAGATTCACAGTGTAGCTGTTTGTTCCTGTTGTCAGATAATGGAGAGGTCAGCGCACACTCGTACAGTATATGTTGACCAGCTGTTGTTTCCAAGCTCCCACGCTGCAGATAAAATCGTTGCTTTCTGGGTTAGTGACAGCAGCTGACGGAGATCAGCCGTATTTACATTTGAAACGAGTGAAGAGCTTAGAACCTAAAAAAACGTTGGCACATTCAGGAAGAACCGCGAAGCCTCTGTTTCTGCTTTATGCTGAACTGTAAACGTGTGTGTGGAGGAACAGACGGTCGGTGACAGGCGGTGATTCTGAAACCACAGAGGAGACATTCAGCGTTACCACTGACAGGGTTCGCAGTGTGTGGATGTTTCAGCGATACACAAAACTGTCTACAGCATTTTCAGAAGACTCGTTAGTCACGTGCACATCAACATGTACTGTACATCAAAAATGAACAAACCTCTGAGGTTTCACTTTTCTGATTTATATTTATCTTTATATTTTCGGTGACATCATGTTTATATTTATGCCTTTATAAAGGCTGAAATAAAAGAATTCTGTGAAACTTCCTGGAACGCTCCAGAACACCTTATCTGAAGACAATCAGTTTAACAAAATCCAGCAGAGTCTCACAGCTTACAGCTGATGTTAAACTCTGTGTTCTGCTGGTGTGTACAGACATCAGAGCTGCTCATTCTGCTGTTTGACCATCAGATGATGCACGGAAGGTGTTGGGTCAGAGCAGGAGAAGTGAGAGTGGAAAAAGGAAAACAGAAATGTCTTACTCCCACAAATCAGATTTAGATTCCCTGCAGCTCTGACGTTCACTGCGATTGTTAATACATCTGAGCTGCTGACGGGGCCATTTTCAGCCGGCGGGGTTAAGCTTCCCTTTGGCCTAGTCCTGTTAAGATTGGAGGTGAAGTTGTAAATTATTGAGTGAGATGTTGCGGGCCAAAGTGTACGTGCAGTGTCAGCGGATTGCAGGTGTAGCCTGTGATCAGTGCTGAATGGGTAAAGAAGGAGTGGAAGCACTTCAGTTACATTATTGATGGAAAAGATCCACTTGTTTAAAACAGACGTGGACGACACACGTGCTCTGAACCTGCCGCAGCTTTTCGTTCACTTCAGTTTAACACACGTGGAAAGCTGCAGTACATCCTGCGCATCAGTCGACTGGATCAAAAGAGGAGGCTCATAATTTGATGTGTGCTTTCAAGTTTCCCGTGAAACTTTATCCCCTTGATGTGTACTGGTGTGTAGCACATCAACAAGACTCACATCAGCTGAGCCCCAAAACTAAAGGAACTGTTTGGAGAAATAACCTTCACTGTGCTCATTTCCTCAAGTTTTAGCAACTTTCCATTAGTCCCCAAAAAGCCACATGCATTACCTCCTCTGGGCTCGTTCTGAGTCTGTCATTACGGTAAAATAGTGACGCTACATTAGAGCTCTCAGCTTTTTCTCTCCCTCATCATTAACATGGTGGGAGCAGCTGATGTGCTCGCACGGTCGTAATCCTCCCGACTCGGCTCGTCTCTGGGGAGAAGTCTCCAGAAAAACAGATTCAGACTTGAGGTCTGACTGCACGTGGGCGGAAAATCGGGTGATAAGGCTGCACTATCTGCTTTTTCTCTTTTTCTCCGTCTCCCTGTCTCATTCTGCTTTTTCCCCTCGTCCCCCGCAGGTCTGTCTCTCCTTTCATCCATCTTCTCCCTTATTTATCATTTGCTCTCTTCCACCACTCTCATTCATTCCTCTCTCCTGCATACCTCCATTCTGCTTTATCTCTCCCTTTCCTTTCTTTCTTCCCTCCTTTATGTCCTTTTGTCTGTCTCCTTCTTTCCTTTCTTGTTCTCCTTCTTCATTCACTCTCATCAATCGTCAGTCCACGTCCAAGTCTTTCTTCTCAGTCTCTCTTCTTGTTTTCTCTGTCCCTGTCCTT
Organism: Toxotes chatareus; assembly: GCA_016801885.1. Lineage (NCBI taxonomy): Eukaryota > Metazoa > Chordata > Actinopteri > Toxotidae > Toxotes > Toxotes chatareus. The sequence goes on from CM028883.1 coordinate 711,643, forward strand.
CCTTTTTCTCCTACGTGTTTTTCCTTCTCCTCTTCTTCCTCCTTCCCTTCCTTCCTGTCATTCTCTTGAGCTATCCTTCCTTACCTCTCTACCTCAGCAACCACCTCTTTTCCACCGTCCAACTCCTTCCAAGAAAGATGGTATCAAGCAGGGATCACTGCAGTTCTATTCTGAACCCCCCCCATCAGCTGTGGAGACGGAGTGAGAGAGAGGGCCTGAAAGAGAAACAGTGGGAAAGAGAGGTGGAGACGTGGAGTCTTCTGAGGGAGAGATAATCTCTGCTCTTTGTACACTTGTATATCCTCTTCAGTCAATAAGCTCTCGCTCCCTTTTCTCTCTTTCCACAAGGAGGAAAAGCTCTGCAGCCGTCACCTCTCTCTCTCTCCCTCTCCCTCTGCCCCCCCGCCTCTTTCTCTTCTCTTCTCTTCTATTCTCTCTCCCACCCCCTTTCTGTACCCAGTCCCAGTTTTTGGTATTCCAGGTACATGGCATTCAGCCCACTCAGGGTGGAGCAATAGCTTTGCTGCTGCCACCTCTCAGACAACCATTGATTTCCCATTGACGTGCCAACAAGTGAGGAGGGAGGTGGGTGAGGGAGGGGGAGTTAGGTGTGGGGTGTGAACTGGGGGTGGGGAGTGGGGGTGAAGCCCCTGAATTGAAGTTACATCAACAAATGAACATCGTACTTGAGTCCTCATGAGTTTATCCTTTTCATTCTGTCACCCTCATCGGTCCCAAGCTACACTACAAGGACAAAAATATGTGGACCAGGAAGACGTGTGTGGAGGAGGGCCGAGGGATGAGTGTGTGGCATGTCAGACCTGGATGCAGAAGACCAGAGTTCAGTTCACCACTGATTTGAGAATAACTTTCATATTTTTATCAACCTTTCCATCCTAATCCCTGCGCTCGTAGCCACACTGTATTTGCTATTACTGTAATATCATTTCCAAACTCTAGCAACACTGTAGTTGTTATAATGGATATAATGAATATAATGATGGTTGTTTGGTTGTTTTTTGTCTGGCTCAGATGTTGGATGGGGTTCCAGATCCAAACTGTAGGAGCGCATCAAACAGGGACACGGAAACATCCTTAACTTCTGGAGTAGGTCGTAATTGGCACATGACACAGTCATGTTAACGTTTGCTGGTTCTGTATGTTTGTACCAAGCGGCTGCACAACAATGAAAACAGAGGAACTTAAAGCAGACCGCACTATTATCATATCTGAAGGCTTCAATTATATCAAGAGTATTTAAATGGTATTTTACACTAAAATCTCCCAAACGACTTCACACGGAAAAACACAGACAGCAACATTAAAAATCTGATCAGAGACCTGTGGCAAAGGCACTAAGAAAAAAAACCGAGTGCAGCACCGAACAGAACTTCTCCCAGAACACTTGTTGTTTTGCTCTTGGCACCATGCTGCGTCCATAATGAAGTCTGATTGCTGGTATTGACGGGCAGGATACGCACGGCGTCTGCTCTTTTTGAAGCCGCTGCCTGCTCCTCTGGTTTGGCTCATCTTTGTTTTACGGTTTTTTTTTTTTCTGACTTTGGATTCTGATTGTTCTGCCTCCGAGCTGACGACAGCCGTGTCCGTCCATCCGTCCGTCCAGAGGAGAGGAAGCGTTAAGAAGACAACTTTAGCACATGGAGATGGACTCATACAGGTGTTAGACACGTACGGGACAAACCGTGCACTGAAGACACATGATGATCACAGGACGGAACCTGGGAGTCTCCACTCAGGTGGAAGAACATTTTCATCATGTTTTCCATGTTTGGTAAGAACTCGCTGTGATCAGCTCTCACATGTTTTCTCACATGGAAACTGTGCATGAGATCACACAAACCTGCTGCTGTCAGTCAGGAAGAGTGTGTGTGTGTGTGTGAGAGAGATACCACAGCTGCTGTGGCTTGTCTGGAGTTGTCAAGGCGACTATACACACAAACACACAAATGAACACACTCACTGAATTCAGTCTGTTTGCCTTTAAACTCACAAATGGTCTCTGTATGTTTCTGTTGCTACTGCCCACACACACACACACACACACACACACACACACACCCATCACCTTCCTTTCACAGTAATATTACACTAAAAGGGACAGCAGGGGGAGGCACAAGCTTCCTGTTTCAGCCCTGTATCTGTGTGTGTGTGTGTGTGTGTGTGTGTGTGTGTGTGTGCATGCGTGCGTGCGTGTGTGTGGCTGCAGGATAGGCTGGCCGTGTTAGTGTGCACATTTTAATTGTGTAGATGTCAGGGAACACGTGTGCTTTGTGTCTGTGTGAAACAGCAATTCTGCGTCTTCAGTGTGTTTTCATGTGTGTCGTGTGTGTGTTCGGATTTGTGTGTTATTGTTAAGTGTCCTGTGCCTCTGTTGTGTTTGGGGTCAGGTCACCTTCAGCTTAATGGCCCGATTCAATTCAGTTCAATTATATTCTATATGTATTGCTCCACATCATAACATACCTCATCACTACTTGTCTTGTTGACGGGGTCTCATGAGGAGAGACGGGGGTAAGACATGTCCCGTGATGCATGACTGACATTGGACATTGCAGTTGTATGACACTTGACCTAACGATCAGGTTACCTGGGCGTCGTCAGGTGTTTAATAAAGATCATTTTGTTAAAGTAGGTTAATAATACACATTTTAATGCTGATTTAATTTCATTTAAACTGAAGTGACCCTGTTCCCAACATGTCCTCTCATGCTCTGTCTTATTTTCAGCTTGCACTGTAACTAAGAGTGAGTCATATACCAGGTGACCTTAAAAAGTAAATCTATTTAACGCTGACTTTCAGCTGTTTGACTTTGAAATTAACCATGCATCAGTGCCTCTACCATAAATAACTGGATAAAAGTTATCACACGAGTCTCACAGTTTCAAGACTGAGCTCATTCAAGTGTGAGTATGAGTGTCCAACGTCCACTGTGAGTTGAAGGACGGACGTTGGACCCATTAAATGAAACATGTCTTTTCTGTCAGTCAGAATGCCCGTATCTTCAGAGTCACTCTTCATGCTGTACATGCAGGGTTTTTTTTTTTTTTACAGAGGCTCTGAGGCTCAAAACCCAACGAAACGTTTCAGTAAACATGTTCATTAATTATTGCCCCGCTTGTTGCCAGGGTGCTCATCTGTGGGTATTTACTTCTGTGTGGTATCAAACCTTGAATTTTCTAATAAGCCTGAGTAGCTGATTGGTCCACAGATTCAGACCAATACTAACCACGCAGCATAAAACGCATAAATAAATACAAGCAACACAGAGCGGCTACAGTCGCTCTGATGGTCGTCTGATCACAAGCAGCTGGTTGAAAACAGGTACGCATCATCACACGGTTCAGTCAGCGTGCAGCCGAGCACTGTGGGAAAAAAATGGAGTAAACGTGGTCTGTGGTGAATGTGTTGTCTCAGTTATTATCCCAGAATTTGTAAATGTTTCTGTGGTGAAAGTGGTTGTGGTGTGTTTTGTACCTCTGGGCCACCCTACACTTACGTGCCTGTATCTTATTAGCTTGCACGGTGCTGAACAGCTGTGCTTCCAATAAAAACTCATCAGGTGAAGTCACTCGAAGGCCAAACATTACACAGTCTGTTTCATTAATAAGTGTTTGTCGGCAGAGTGAAGGAAAATCAGCCATTTTCCTCACACCCGCAGCATCTGCTCCAAACTAAAATAACAACTATTGGATGGATTGACATTTTGCACAGACATTCATGGTCCCCAGAGGACGGGTCCTCCTGACTTTGGTAATCCTCTGTTTCATTCTAGCAGTTGACCATTTTGGGTTTGAGTGAAATGTGTCAATAACTGGATATCCATGAAAAAGTGGTCCAAACATTCCTGTTGCCCTCACCATGAACTTTGTTATACCTCATCCTCTGACTTTTCATCTAGCGCCACCATCAGGCCACATTTTAACTTGACCAGTACTTTGGTTTATGATCAAATAGATGCAGAACTAATGATGTTCCCATCAGTCTCAGTGGCACTTTGTGATTAGTGCTAATTACCATGATAACACACTAAACCAAGAAGGCTGCAAACTAAAAGTGAAGCAGCTTGAATGTGAGGCAAACCTAACGGTCATTCAGCTGAAAGGCCACAGAAACAACTTCAGCAACAGTCCTGTACCATAAGCTGCATCTACCGTAAAGAGTTCCTGTGTCAGTAGAATTAAAATAATGCTCCACATTATTCTTTATTGTTTCTGCTAAGAAAGTTCGTACGTGTGGGTTCATTGATTTATGCTCACTCCTGTGTGAAAGCCACAGACAGCAGCTCCTCACTGGCTCAGCTGACTGCAGGTCAGTTCAGCTGTAGCTCTGATTGGTATGAATTCAGTAACTGTGTGATGTGGCTGGTGTGAAACAGATACCTGACAGTCACATGACATCAGAAAGCAGGTTACAGAAACAGTGTTGGAATACTTTTTCACTTTTTCTTCACATGGGGCAGTTTCTGTGTTCCTTCCTCCTTTCAGCCAGAGCTACGTTCTGTTGTCAGGGGTAAGCTGGGTCTGCAAACTACTGCTGGTTGCCAGATCATCAGGGATCCCCCACTGTCATAAAGTGAAGAAATATAAATGTCCCGAAATTCATGCTCCACTTACTGATTCATTATTTGGCATAGATTTTGCAATAGTCAGGACACTCCATGTGATCCAGCAGGTGTAATTATAAAACACAGCTGACATCACAAAAGATTTATCTCTGTGTGGGAAACATTGGGAAACATCATGCAGACGTAAAACTGTATTTCTAAAAATTTTCTACAAGAGCAGCTGAAATGAAATGATGTGTTTCTCTGCAGATTTGAGCTACAGACGACAGATATTTGGTGTCTTTGAAAGGTTCCACTTTGGGTTGCTGGCTTTTGTCTGTGAGCTGCTCTGGGTTCTGACACTGCTATCCCCCAGGTCTCACTGCTTCCTGCTCTCCTTCCGAATCGTTACCAGTCTGGAAACTCTGCAGTGATCTGACACAGACATATCAGAGTGATACTCTGAGGTCCTTTGATACTGGTGGAATATATCCTGATCAACCGCGTGCAAAGCCAAGCATGTGGTTATAGGTTTGCATCAGAAACTGTAGACCGCTTCAGACAAAGCTGGCTGGACTGTCAAACAGCATCTGAGCAGCTACAAACACTTTGGCCTGTGAACATGCTTTAGACCACTTTATATAAAGTGTTGTGAGGTGAGGATCCTACAGGCAGTTTGTGTGGATGGAACTGATGAAGATGTTTTCATGATGATCTCCCAATGTTTTCATCACAGGAACTGTGGAATGAAACGGCCTGGATTCTGATTCACATCACCTCCACAAAGAAACGGAGATCAGCCTCCTCTTCAGAAACCGTGAGTCAGATGAAATCTGTCTGTGTGTCTGTCTGTGCGTCTGTGTGTCTGTGTGTCTGTCTGTCTGTGCATGCGTAGTTGTGGTGTTAGCCCGCCGTGGCTGTTCTGAAACACAGTGAACCATTTTTGCCTTGATGTCAAAGTTGTGTCATCGTGTACTGTGGACACATGCAGACACAACCAGCTCCACAGAAGCTGCAGCTGCTTGTAACTTAGTCGTAGTAACTTGAACAGGAAACAGCGTTACCCTGTAGAGGTTTTATTTAGCGTTTTGTAAAGAAAAGAGCAGTGAAAGTCGTGCATTCAGAACTTGAAGTGATACGTTTTAGTGTGAACATAAACTTTTGAAGTTGTCTGAATCCATGTTCATTCGATCGTTATTCCCATGAGTGTTAGTGAGGCCACGAGTTTGTCTTATGTTCATGTTTCTCTCTGATCAGACAGGGCTGGTTCACCCCAGTTTGTCCCCTGTGGGACAGAGACACCACTTTTGACAGTCAACACTGCTGCTGGAACTGAACTTGTGAGCATGTAGTTTCTGTATGTGCGTGTGTACTTTTTCAACATTCAGTGCGTTCAGCTACAGCGTGTTCCTGTGTGGACACACGTTTACCTTCAGTGTGTAACAGCACAGAGCACTCACAGCATTTACCCTGTGTGTAGGATAATAGATGGTTTACGGCTGTGAAACCGTGTCACAGCTCTTATTTATAGAGTCGTTTTTTCACACACGGGAAAACACACTCAGGAATTTATTCAGTGTGTGTGACCTAAAAATTCCTGAGTAATGAGTGCATGTGTGTGAGTGCACGTGTCGTGGATGTGTCACTCTGATGGCTGTCCTGTGTGTACCTCCACCTGCAAACCCCAAGCTGTTGCCACCTAGACTGCTTTTATAAATACACACCGCTGACATTATAAACCCAACATTTCATTGTGCTGCTTTCTTCCATGCTGCTATCCCATACCAGATGTTTGGCTTTTATGGGATTGGGCAGGCTTCAAAGGTCCTTTACTGCTTCAAGAGTGTTGTAAAATATTTCCAGGAGGCACATATAAAAGAAATAAGCTTCTGTGACAGGTTGTGTTGGTTATGCAGGAGCACAAAACATTAAAAAAAGCAGTCTGTTTCTTTGCTTACTTTTGTCAAACAACACTGTGTGTGCCTGGGAGGGTGGGGGAATTCTGCATGAATGGAACAAAGGTGCTTGAAGCAGCCTTCAAAGACGAAGCGAGCACGATCGGCTTCAGCAGAAATGTACAGCAGGTGGTTATTTACAAAACCCAGGCTACGCTGAACTGATCAAGAAACAAGCAGCTAAAGCTCCCACCTAATTAAACCGGCAGCACCTCTACCCTGAGTGATAAACACTGACCCAGCTGGCTGCAAAACAGCTAGTGGGGAAAACAAAAACTTCACAGAATGCAGCCAGCAGCCTCCATCAGCCTCGGATGCAGCATATGTTCCCCTCTGCTGAGAAAACATTGGGCTTCCAGCTACCATCAGCTGAAGACCTGCTAGGGCAGGGACGAGAGCTGGCACTGCCACCCACCAACTGCAGCAGGTATCAGCTCATGGCTCCGTGTCTTTACACCTGACTGTGTGTGGAAGCTGAATTTTCTACACACTGACAGTGAAGTGTTCGGTATCAAAGTCCTGTTCATGTGAAGAGCAGGTTGCGTTTCAGGCTGAAGTTTTGATTCGTCGCTTCTCTGGAGCTAAAACATACTGTACCTGCACTCAACACCAGAATTTATTTGGACAAATAGGGTGAACCGAGGCAATTTAATTAAAGGAATGGGAGACTTTTTACTACCGAAGCCCCACTTTGTGATTTATGCAGATAAGAAGTCGCACACATTTTCCCCAGTGCAGCTTTAAAATATGGCAAATGTAAAATTAAAATGATGAAAGGAATATAGGCCTATCTGACAAACCATTCCCCACAATCATTTAAAAACACACTTTCACCAGAGGAAAATTACACACTTAGTGTCTGCCCACTTCAATCTAACCTTATATAAGCTCATAAGCTTCTGATTGCTTTCATTTGCATTTATTACATGATGACACTGCGGCTCCGAGGCACCGCTGCCGCATTGAAATGGATGAATCAAATGCTGCGCTTATTGAGAAAGCTTTGGCTGTTTTCCAGCTTTTTTTGTGTGAGCCACATAAATACCCCCAGTCAAAGAATGGCTTCATAAACAAGAATGGGAGCACTGACCTACAGTCATGTTATACCCTGCATCTCAGTGATAATAACAAATGCAATCCAGGGTGTGGAAACTCATTACTGTTATTTCAGAGCAGGCTTAAAGAGAGGAAATCTCTTCTTTGGTGGTACATTCACACATGAGTAACATGGCAGCTGTGGTAACACAGCCAGGTCGTTTATTTCACACAAATGAACGCTCCTCGCCTCATCTCAGCGCTAAATTGTGTGGGTTGATCCGCTTAACGGTCTGACGGAAGCGGGGATTGGTATTAATTGCACGCCAAGGCTCCCCCACCCCAAAAAAAAAAACCCACCCCCCAACACACACACACTGGTTTTGCATTGCTCTCATTCAGCTGTCCTCATAATTGTCTTGAATTCTCCTCTCTGAGACACCCAGTGAAATCTTTTCAGACTGCTTCTCCACTCTCTCACCCTCCTCCGTCTCTTTGTTTTCATTCTCTGGTGTTATCTGTTATTTTGCCTCCGCTTTCTCTCTCTTTCTCTTCGTCTTTCTCTTCATGCCCGTTAAGAAAATAGAGCCATAAAGACTGATATTACACAAACAGGTGCCTTTGGTGTTGACTTTGGGCGAGGTGAAGGTCGCCCTTCGTCTCTCTGTTGCTTTCAGCGCTGGTTATAATTACACACATCTTCAGTTTTCGTTCCATGTTCAGTCCTGCCATCAGGAAACAAATCAATAAGAAAGCTCACTGTTCTGTGTTGTTTTGGGTTTTCAAGCTGTAACGATGCATCATATCTTAAAAATGGATCATATGTTCAATCTTTATTTATAAAGGAACCTCCTGTAGTTCAGTGGAGCAGAAGCAAAAAGTGGAAATACTGAAGTAAAGTCAAAGCACAGATGAATTTGGGCCTTCTTACGTCTGGAAGTTGCAGCTAGCTGTTTCCCCCTGCTTCCAGTCTTTGTGCTAAGCTAAGCTAACTGCCTCCTGGCTCCAGCTTTTCCATGATGTTGAATGATTTCTTTAACTCGTCAGCTGAAGCCTTCTGAAACACCAGCAGAGGAGCGACGGCAGTTAGCATGAGACCAGGGAAGAAAAACTGCTTTCCACGCTCAGCGGCCGGGTGTGGTTACGTCGTAGGTGGTAAAGATTGCTGCCTTGGTTCAGCGGCCTCAGTGGGTTGCTTTATTTCCTGTTAGAGCTTGCTAAATGTAGAGCTAATTTTAGAGCTTTGCTTTTGAACACAGACAGAGAAAACGCTAAGCCTCATTAAACAAGACAATTACACTTCTGTCTCAGTACGATGCTGCTACCTAATGTCTGATCTGGTTCAGGTAAATTACAGTAGGGTGGAGAGGAAGCAGGCAATACCAGTCTGTGAGAGGAGCACACTTACCATGAAAGGACACACACAGAGGCGCACTAAAGCACAGTCACACACACGCTGTGACACCGTAACACACACGCCTCCTCATTCCTGTCCTCACACTGCTCTCTAAATATCACACTTGTGCACAGGCAGAAAAATGGATTAATTCAATTCAATTCAATTTTATTTATATAGCGCCTTCCACAATCAAAATTGTCTCAAAGCGCTTTACAGAGACCCAGAGCCTGACCTCAGAGCAAGCACTTAAGGCGACAGTGGCAAGGAAAACTCCCCTTTAACAGGAAGAAACCTTGAGCAGAACCTGGCTCAGATGGGGGACCCTCCTGCCGATGGCCGGGCTGGGTGAAAGGAGGAAAAGGAGGAAGATAGGACAACTAGGAATGGAGGAGAGGGGGAGAAAGACATGCAGCATAATACAGACAATGGACAATATTAGTGGGTCAGTATTTACATTACAGTTAGTGAACAGTTATTGGATAATGTGTGCTCAGCAGATTAGAATTATGAAACAGAGCACGGAGGCAAAAAGCTGTCATGACTGGTAATTATTTACATTACAGTTTGCAAAGAATATTAATCAAATATTTATCTGTAGCAGAACGGAACATTAAACATGTTAGAAATCGATCATTGTAAACAATAAACAGCAGCAGGTGGGTGGAGCCAGGACCATAGGACATGCAGCTCCGGAGCCAGAGGTACCTGCAGTAAGGTACAGAGAAAGAGAGACCAGAGAGAAACAAACACAGGACTACGGGACAGAGAGGACACAGAGTTAATGACATGTAATAAAGGCTAATAAATTTGAGAGATTACAATAGGAGACAAGTCAATTCCAGTCCACTATTATCACAGCGATGTGTGGACTATAATTATATTGTATGTACACTGAGAGCTCTCTTCATCAGCAGTGCTATTAGGCTTTAGGGAATATGGTGCAGCAAAAAATCATTTCGTCAGGATCCATCTCAGGAGGGGGAACTGGATTTTCACCAGTTACTGTTTATTAGAGCTCCTGTTTTCTACTCTCAGCATCGTGTTCAATTAGCTGGGCCGTTCAACAGTTCTGCTTCGTCCTTATTTTTACTTTCATTCCACTGGAACTTGTTGAACTGAGACAGTCTCTGAAAACCCAGTGAGCTGTTGTTATAAATCCCACAGCTCCTCCCTGCAGCATCTCTCCCTGGTGAGAGAAAGACACGAGATTATCAAAGCTCCACATCAGACGTCAGATCAGATGTCGTAATTTGTCTGTTTGGACCAGATTCAGACACAATGAGGTTCAAAGCAGCTTTCAACCCACAGCAGCTGAGAAGGTGTGGTTTTGTCCTGAGTGACTCAGTCAGTGCGATTATCTTGGTTATTACAGTTTCTTAACTACGCTAATTTCAAACTGTCGTATTGTTTTGCTGACACGAAGTTGACTGGTGCTGACACGGAGGGATTCGTTATAAAGGCATCACGAAAATGTCAAACTGTGGTTTAAAAATAAACAGACAGAGAGCAGGGACTGAATATACTCCGCTCGAAGACGTTCAGCAGTGGCTTCACAGCAGGTCCAGATTAAGACGCGTGAAAGGTCAAGTGGCTGTTTCAGCCTCAACAAGCGAAAAGAAGCAGGAGGACGTGAGCGAGTTGGTCCAGCACAAAGACGCTGAGACGCACACTCCACAGTGAGGACCCCGGGAAGACAGTGTCTCCTTTTTCATTTCAGGCCTCAAAAGACAAACACATGGAGGCTTCAGCAGTCGATGTCATTCAGTACATGCCGCTCTGTGGATTTAATATCAGCCCAAACCTTGGTTCCTACCCATTTCCTCTCCTCCATATTTTCCTTGCTCAGTGGGAAATATGCAATTAGGCTGAACTGACAAAATCCCATTACAGTTTAAACAAAGAGATTCATCACCACACAGATGCACAGCGGATTTCATTAAAAACGGAAAACTCACGTTCATACGTGGAAACAGCTCCACAGTCTGCAGGGTTAGGGTGAGCTGCAGTCATCTGACCTCTGTGTGGACTCACTTTTATTTATTTATATTATTAATATCTGGATATTAATCAGTTGTAAATGCTGTGGTGTAGCGTGGGTAGTTTTATTAGCACTTAGGTTTTATTTTGCTAACACAGTCCCACTGTGGCCTAAACCAGCATTAGAATGACTGATTACAGGATAGAGTTATAGAACCATAACAGAATTACTGTGTGTTATCTTTCAATCTTTTAATCACGGCTTCTGTCCACTTTCCTAACAGTTTGTACAAACCGGTTCATCTGTTTAGTTCAGTGAAGTCAAATTTTATTTACACAGCCTAAGAACTGGGACTGACGCCCTCTAGTGTTCGCCCATCGCCCTGTCTTACTCCTCCGTATCACTGCTGTGTATTAACCTTTCACCTTTCAACTGAATCAACGCTTCACACGTTTGTAAGAAAACTCAGCAGCGATCACTGAAAGGAAATGCTTGCAGTTCCGTTTTCAGCCGCCAGTCGGTACCTGAAGGAAGCGTTTGTGAAACCGTCCTGTTTCTGGTTATTGAGCTGTGACTTCGCTCCCTGGTGTGAGACCGTCGTGTGTCCTGTTGTGTCCTTGACTGATGCACACAGAGGATAAATGAGCTTTTCTCTTTATTGACTTTTTTCCCTCCAAGACTCAGATTTCCCAGGAGATAATGTCCTGTCCCGTTCTCCCAGTCACACACTCACACACACACACACACACACACACAGACAAACACACAGACACACACACACACACACACACACACACACTCACACACACACACACACCTGATGTTCCAGTTCAGCTTAACTAAACCCGATCAGATCTTTACTGGACTCTGCTGCTCTGCTGCCTCTGACCCTCAGCTTGATGCTGTGCTGAGCAGCATTTTACTGACAATTAGAAAAAAACTATCAGAGCCTGTGAATGAAAAAAAAAACCTGCTGAAGTCACATCGTGAAAAATCTGTTGGTCTGCAAACGCACAACACAACACATTCCTCACACAGCAGGAGACCTTTGTTTACTGAAACACCTCCATCCTTTAAATCTTTGGTAACAAAAACACTCATAAACACTCACCCACCCACACACACAGACACACACACACACACACACACACACAGACGCACACACACAGACACACACACACACACACAGACACAGACAGACACACAGACACACACATAGACATACACACAGACACACACACACACACACATAGACATACACAGACACACACACAGACGCACACACAGACACACACACAGACACACACACACAGACGCACACACACACACACACACACACACACACAGACACAGACATAGACAGACACACAGACACACACATAGACATACACACAGACACACACACACACACATAGACATACACAGACACACACACAGACGCACACACAGACACACACACAGACACACACACACAGACGCACACACACAGACACACACACACACACAGACACAGACATAGACAGACACACAGACACACACATAGACATACACACAGACACACACACACACACACATAGACATACACAGACACACACACAGACGCACACACAGACACACACACAGACACACACACACACACAGCTTCAGCAGTGTACAGGTCATAACCCCAACTCGTTAACGTGTGAGAACAAAGTGAACAAACAGCCTCTGTGCTGCTTCTTCACTGAAAATTCCAGTCATGACGTTGTTTGGGACGTCGGGGGGACGCCGGGGGGACGCCGGGGGGGTTCTCCTCTCCCTCCTACGTACTTTGTCTCCTTTTTTGTCTCCTTTCATCACCTTCCCTTCTTGTCTTTGTCGTTTGTTCATTAACAGCCTCCTCCTGCATTTCTTCTTTTTTTACCTGACTTCATGTCGTCTTCTTCCTCTTCACCTCTGTTGTGCTGCCTCCTCTTTTATTTCACACCTTTCTTCTTCTCTGATTCCTAATTCTGTTTGAATCCTTCTCTATTTCTTCTGTCACCTTTTCTTTATTGCATCCTGCCTTTATCATCTCCCCTCCCCCTTTTCTCCATGTATTCTTCATCCTCCATCCCCTCCCCTTCTTTTTCCCGCCCTCCTCTCCATTCTTCTCTTCATCCCTTTTTCTTAACCCACCATCTGTCCAGTCCTCTTGTTTATCTGCTTGCTGCTCTTCTCTCCACTTCTCCTCTTCTCAGTGTTCACCTCCCCTGCTCTCCACCCCCTGGTTTGCCGGCTTTCGTCTTATCGTCACGCTCCTCTTCCCTTTCATTTCCCGCCTTCTCCTCCCACCCATCTGTCTCCTCTTCTTTCTTTACCTACCTACCTCTACACATCCTTTCATTCCTTCTCCTCCTCCTTGTCTCCACCCGCCCCTCATCTTCCCCTGCTTTTTCTCCTTTTTT
>CM028883.1:730000-832500 GCA_016801885.1 Toxotes chatareus
TGCTGCTACCTGAAGCAATAAACACATCACTTCCTTTGTTCCAGCAGGTTTTTCCACTGCAATCAGACACCTGCTGTTTAGACCAAGGAATGGAAAAAAGGCACCGAGCTGCAGATTATTATTGCAAGAGGATCATGACAGATACCTCATCACAGCAGGCGGGGTGTGTGTGTGTGTGTGAGTGTGTGTGAGTGTGTGTGTGTGTGTGTGTGCTTCAACCACAGAGGAAATTCTGCTGAAAAACCACAGTTTCTCCTCTGACCTCTGAAAATACACCGTCCCACCTGCAGGACAGCTCGGCCTTGGCTGAGCTACCTGAGGTGTGTTTTTTTTTTCTGTACCAAACTCAATCTTCTCTCAGCTTTGACAGATTATATACTCTCCGTCTCCTGATTCTATCTGTGCAGAGTGTTTTAGGATCCCCATCTCACTGCAGCAGCTGCTGACACAAAGCTGGTTCTGATTCAGGAGGGTCAGGGTCACAGAAGGTCCCACAACAGGCAGCAAAGGAACTTACATTTCCACCGAGTTTGTGCTAACTTTGGTTCAGTGTCATCTTCTCAGCCTGAAGCTTTGGTGTAAAGAGTTTCCTTTCAGAGGGGACCAGGGTTGGGGGGGGTTCTGATGGCTGAGTTCTCGGGGCTGAAAGTCGTGTTAGGACCAGGGAAAGATGTTTATTGTTGTTTAAAAGCTAAATTAAGTTGTTTGCTTCTGCACTCATCTTAAAAAGAGAGAGAGAAGATGAGAAAATGAGCCGAGAGCACGAGCAGGCGAGAGAGAGGGAGCGGCGACGAGAGAACAAAACGAGTGGAGGAGAAAACAACGAGCGGCGCTCAGCACTCTGTCTGCTTCCAGCCATCCGGCTTCAGTTTCAACATGTAGAGATGAAGCCCAACACTCATCCCATGTATCCTCAGTGTTAACCTGCCCGGTGGTTAACACCAGGTAGACACACACTGACACACAAACCCATATCCCCTCAGAACACAGCTGTAAAGAGCTGAACACAGAGAGAGGGACAGACATAAAGGGCTAAAACAGAGAGAGACAGCTTAGAGCTACGAGCAGTGAAGAGACAGACAGATGCATGCTGGGAGAGAGAGAGAGATACACATTGAGTGATGGAGAGAGACAGAGAAAAGGGAGGTTATTATATGTAAGGTCTCCCCCCATGGAGAGGAAAAAATGCTCCTCAGCATCTAACATTCATCTTACACAGGGCTGGCTGCACAGACACACACACACACACACACACTCTCAAGTTAGTGAGACCTCAGACATACATCCAAGTCCACGCACAAGCAGACACACACATGCACTCACACCAGGAATAGACCTCAGCACCTCAGGTGGTCAGAGGTGAAGGTATTAAAGCTGGGTGTTTCCCTGCGGGGGGGAGGTTGGTTGGGGGAATCACACTGAACCCAGTTTAATGAAAACCCAGCAGCTCTCCTGACTCACACTGACTGATGTTTCCCCCTTAAACCTCAATGCAAAGTCTGAGAGTCTGAGATGGTGTTCGGGGGCAGGCTCGGTTCTGAAGCTGAGCTGAATCATCAGCCAAATGAGAAACTAACCCTCCTCTTCAGCCCACGGCCTGAGTATGATCTCTGTTTCACTGTCTCACTGTCCATCCAACCACACGGGGACGGAAGCAGCTCAGTTTGGACAGAAACACACAAACTCCCTTTGGACGTGGATTTAAAACCAGAGGCTCTAATGTGTGTGTATGTATGTGTGTGTGTGTGTGTGTGTGTGTGTGTGTGTCTGTGTGTGTGTGCCTGTGTGCATGTTAAATGCAGCTTTCTTTACACACACTGAATATTTTGCAGCACTTGGGAAAATGAAATGAGTTGCTTTCCTTCACTGGAAATATCTTTCCTGATATGAGGAAGATATTTAGATGTTTCTAATTAAATAAAAACAAACAAACAAACAGACAGACAGACAAACAGACAGACAGACAGACAGACAGACAGACAGACAGACAGACAGACAGACAGACAGACAGACAGACAGACAGACAGACAGACAGACAGACAGACAGACAGACAGACAGACAGACAAACAAACAGACAGACAGACAGACAGACAGACAGACAGACAGACAAACAAACAGACAGACAGACAGACAGACAGACAGACAGACAAACAAACAGACAGACAGACAGACAGACAGACAAACAGACAGACAAACAGACAGACAGACAGACAGAGTGGCCACCTTCAGCCAGTGATGAACTGGCTGATGAAGTGCCTCACAGGTTGCCAGTGGCTGTCAAACAGTATGACTGTTCATTAGAGTGTGATTAATGTGAAGTTGATGTAATTCTTGCAGCAGTCATCCAAGTCACCACATATCGATCATGCTGAGTGTGGAGCAGCAGCTGGGACACGAGTTCCCACATCTATACATAAAACATTTTACTTTACCTGAGAATCTGTGTTGATAGAGAAAGTAAGAGGTGGAAGTTCAAACCTTTATGTCTCTATAGCTACTGGCGAACTGTCTACATGTGTTTCTGCATGTGGAAACACATTCACCCATTCATTCATTTCATTTCATGCTCACATACCTGTTTACTCACATGCACAAAGACAGCAGAGAGCACGACGAACACAGAATGGATACGAGCCTGTAAGCAGCGTGTGATGAGAGAGGGGACAGAGACATGTACGGTGGCCCTTTGGTGCAAAACACAGGAAAATAGGAAACGAAATGGAGATGAATGAATGAAAACATGACATGAAGCAGAAAGCAGCTTCTCTCTCGTTCTGAAATCTAAACAGACGTCGATGGCGTTGCTCACATTTCGTTTTAGAAGCAGACCCACCCACAGTTTTTATTTCCTGCTCCAAACTTTTGTTCAAAATGAAAAGACGCTCTTATTAGAGACGCTTTCTGAAATCCTGAAACAGGACAAAGAAAAAAAACAGGTCAGGGTTTCACACAGTCTGACCTCAAAGACTTTGATACTGTTCATATGAAAAGTGCAAGAAGTATTTGTGTCTTCACATATCAGGCTTTTACCTGCATAATATTATTTTCCCTCCAGCTGGGAAATCTAACATGCTCTTGTCTGAAGCAGCCACCCACAGCTAAATACCGTCCCACACCTCGTCCTCACAGAACAACCAATTAGTTGTCTGCTCCAGCACTTGGACACGAGGAATGTCAGTCCACCACTGTGATTGGTTTGTGAGCCGCTGTGCCGCTCAGATTACTGCTGACTGATGACAGATTTACCTGGGGGAGGGGGGGACACAATACACAACCTGCTGGCCTTGTGTGTGTGTGTGTGTGTGTGTGTGTGTGTGTGTGTGTAGGACTCTGAGTGTTAGGTGCCCTGTGGTTAGGGGGAGGCTGGAGGTGAAGGGTCACAGGATGAATGAGTCAGTGTTTGAATATTTCTGATCTGATGGAGAATTCCAGCATCTCTGCACATCCTGCTGACATTTCTCATCTGTGTCTGACCCCACAGCTTCTCAGGCATCACAGCCTTTTTACAGGCTGCTATCAGTCCTCAGTTCCACCTTCTACAAAGATGAGACAGGCTGTGGGTTTGTCCACAGCCTGCTCACCTGTCCATTTGTCCGTATGTTGAAGCAGTTCTTGTTTCGGGTGTTGTTCCTGCTCACAGTGTCTGTGAAGAGACCTGCTCCTGAGGAGGTTTCAGTGTAGGTGATGGAGGACAAAGTGCACAGCCCTTGTTTGGTGTGAAATTAGACTCCAAAGTTGAAAACTGATATGAGGCTTCAGCTGTCTGCGTGATTGTCAGTCTGTATCCTTCAGTCTTTCCCTTTGTGCTTCAACAGGCAGTGTTTCTTTGCAGAGTCAGGGAAGAGGGAAATTAAAAGGAGCATAACTTTGAAAAGTGTTCAGTTAGTTTGTCTAAAGCAGTCGGTGATTTTCCTGTTTGTAACTGGGTTCGGTGACAGAGGTTGATGGACGGATGAGTAACTGCTGTTCAACAGCATGTTAATGATCAGATTTGAATGTTGAATGAAGCTGAATCTTTTTAGTTTAATTAGGTTTAAATAATAATAAGAAGAATCTTTAGTGCCATCGCAGAAACAGGTTGTACAGTGCAACGAGATGTTTTAGGCTGAACTCTCATCACATCTTCTCTTATTCAGATTCCGGAGGATGCCATTTGCTTAGATTCATTCCCAAAGTCTGTGATGTTAAAAAGTCCCATTAGAGGAACAAACAAGCTTCTTTTGAATGAACTGAATGTTTTACTGCAGCTGATGTTCAAACAGAAAGTAGAGTCTTCTGACTGTGGCCGCTGCAGTCGGCCGTTCAGCTGTTTCATGAGTATTAATGGCAGGAAGAGACTCTCTTCAGTTTGTGGTGGCCTCTCCTTTACTAAAGTTTAATGACAAGATTTCAATGTCTCGCTGAAAACAAAGTAGAATTGTGATTTTCTTTAAACTCAAAGAAGAACAAAAATGTATTAAGAGGTTAAACTTCACTGGGTGTGCACTGACCCGTCCCGCTCTGCTTGACCTCGGACACCTGATGCCTTCACCCTGAGGGCAGGAGAAAGCTGCTCATGTGTTGGAGATTGGCAGGGTCAGGTGGAGGGCAAGCCCACACCCAGGAAGGTGGATGATATCTGAGGCAAGGCCACCCAGAACAGAAGGCACTTTCTCTTCTGTCCCAGGTGGATTCTTCCTAAAACACATTCATTCACCTCAGGTGTGTTTGAACTGTTTCATTAAAGTTTTGACACGTTTTAGTTTAAAGGCTAATTATATAGTTCCCAACATTTGCATCATTGCATCAACACAACGTCTCACACACAAGTAATGAACATTTAAAGACATTTGAACCTGTTTACACCTGCATCTGCAACGTTCAGCATTTTCCTCTGAAAGTATATTTCAGAATCAGAATCAGAATCAGGTTTAATCGCCAAGTACGCAAACACATACAAGGAATTTTTTGCCAGCAGTGGTTGTCTCTCTAGTATATAAAATCTAAAAATATTTTCAAATATACAAATATACAAATATGTAATGTACATGAAACATGAAATGTGTACCAGTCCAGTAGAGAGTGGATTGAAGGTGTTGGAAGATAAATAAAATAGAATAAATATAAGGATAAAATAAAATAAGACAAAAAATACATAAATAAATAAATAAAATAAAATAAAATAAAATAAAATAAAATGAAATGAAGTATGCAATAGTGATATATTTACTCTTTATTAAATGATTATTGTGTTTACTGTGTGGGCTCAGAACTGACAGTTTAACCACATTCAGTTCAACACATTACACAACAGTCACACACGTTCCTCACAGCTTAACCCTTAGACAAGAAAAGTTTTATTCAGGTGCAAATATATGATTTTGATTGACGGGTCCGATGAAAAGGTCCAGCTCTATTAGTGGTTCCTGTAAGCTGAATGAGGGACTGTTGCCATGGTGACTTCATGAGTAAACACCATAAAACACTGGATTTCTGCAGTTGCCCACCTACACTCACACCTTATGATAAGCCTTTGTCAGCTCTGTGCTCTTTGTTGAACAGACCTGATGAGGTGGAGCTTCTCGTCCAGTCCTCAGTGACTGATGCTGCTGTTTTCCACTTGTGTGTTATAAAAGACTTACAACATGATCTGTGTTTGCGTGAACGAGAGGCAGGGTAACAGGTGATGACCTCATGGACTCAGCCGGAGAAAATCAAATGTAAAGCTAAAACCAGATCCAGCTGCCAAATCAAGCTTTCCCCCGTGGTGAGAAGCCTCCTGTAGCTGAGCTGCGGTTTGCTCAGTGCAGAGACGTCTTCCACCAAAAGCCTGGTGCAGAGTTTCAGAGTGCCGAACTGTTTCCTGTGAACCACACGGTGAACGTGGGGAGCTACTGCTCGGAAAATCTGCCTGTGAGAGAAACAGCGTTCCTCTCAGAAGTCGGGGGTCAGTTGACTCCTCCCTTGAATCTGTATCATGGTGTTTGAATCTGGTCTGACTCACTCCCTGTACACACCACAGCCTGACACTGGGCAATGTCCTGTTCACCTGTCGACATGGTGGTAAATTTTCTCTCAGGTTATAAATACGCAGGTCCCATTTTAACTCGTGTAACTCAGTATACACGAATTTAAAGTAAAATAACTGGACTTGGATGAAGCAGTCGCCTGTGAACTGTGTTTTCAGTACAGCTGTCTGCCACAGTGCTGTAGTGTTGGAAATGCAGGCGTAACTTGCAGGTCATGTTTGATGTGAAAAATCAAATGTGTGAGAAAAGAGCAGCAGTGGAAATTGGGGACTGGGAGATTTGCCTCCGCTCCGGAGGCTGTGTAAGCAGGGTCACCAGAGGAGAGGGGCCTGTCTGTCATTTCCACAGACGTGCCTGCTCCTTCTCTTTGCCTCACACTCAGATCACAACAGCAGAAATCCTCAATTTGGTTCTCGTTCTGCTCTCCCTCCATGTCCTCTGTTAAACTAGTCATCCGTGCCACCCCGCAAGAAAAGAAATGATAAGGAGCTCCGTTTTTTACTGAATGCAAATCAATTTCCAGATATTTTATGCCTCGGCTGCTTTTACGGTTGACCTGGGGGTTGAAGTGAACTGCAGGGGCCAGGCCACTTTGGTGAATTCAATCTGCTTCTCCGTCACTGTGGTCATTCATTGTGTCAGCAGAAACAGCCTGAGGGACTCTCTCTCTCTCTCTCGCTCTCCTTTACAACCAGCTCTCTGCTCCCCAGCTTCTCTCTCTTTCCCTGCGTCTTCATTGTTCCAGGCTTCTTTTCCTTTTTCAATGCTGTTTTACTTCGTTCCTTCTTTTATTCACGACACTATAATCTTTCCTCTCTACAGCTCTCTTTCTCTGTCTCTGTACTATGACAGGCTGCACCGAGTTACACCTGTTTCTCACCTAAGATCATTCAATATGATGCTGACTGTTCTCACAGGCATCACCGTGAATAAAGAAATCTTTAATCTCACCTAAACTTGCAGGTGCATGCCTGTATTTTATTGTGCAGTTGAAATGCAGATCTCTGTTACATTGCCAAAATGTGTGTGTGTGTGTGTGTGTGTGTGAGAGAGAGAGAGAGAGAGATGGATGAGAGCTTTATGTCTTTCTCTCCATCTGCTTCATGGTAGTAAACAACCCGAGACCCACAGAGAGATGAAGACACAAAAGGAGTTTTCTGCCACGAATTCTGACTCTTTTCTGTTTGAACGTCTATTTCACTTTTTGTATTTACTGTGTGTGTGTGCGTGTGTGTGTGTGTGTGTGTGTGTGTGTGTGTGTCTGTGTGTGTGTGTGTGTGTGTGTCTGTGTTGGGGGGTCAGATGGCCTAGTGGTTACAGTAAGGTTAGCAGAAGGGTTTCGGTTAGACATTTAGTGATGGTTAAGGTTAGGATGATGAGGTGTGTGTGTGTGTTTCCTGTTCATTAAATCTGTCAGTTTTACATTCAAATCCAGCAGAACAAAGACGCCATACAACAATGCTCTGGAACAAAACTCTAATAAAACAAAGAAGCAGCAGGTAGCACTGGGATGTGATATGTAACCTTTAATATTCCAGATTTTTTGGCTCACAAACCACAGCGGTTTCTTCTGGCAGTGTTTGTGTTTGATGTCAGATTCTTGGCAGAGAGAATAATACAAAAAGTGACAGACACCAGTGGAACGGGCCTTCTTGTTTCCTCAGCAGGGCGATGCAGATTGGTTAGGAAGACAGTGGTTTTGGAAGGAGAGAGCCCTCGTTGATTAGCTCAGTCAATATGAACACACATGGGTGGAGCATGGATCGTTCAGAAACTCTGTCCTCTTGTCTTATGACAACAAACTGCACTGACAGCAGATTAAAAAAGATGGCAGCTTTATGATTTGGGAGAGAAGAGAAGCCGAGAGAATCTGGAGTGTGAGGTGCATTGTGGGAAGGAGCAAGAGGCAGGGACCAGCAGAACAAAACATGATGGAGGTGCACTATATTGATTATCTTAATCCAACATGAATATTAACGGAAGGACGATAAGACATGCAGATGCTGGGTAACATCAGCAGTCTTCCTCAGAGGTTTGGATGCATGTCTGGAAATCTAACCCTGAAAAACTGGAAGCTGACAATGGCCACAGAGGAATAGTATGATAACTACATTGCATTGCATCATGGGATATGGAGAGAGAAGTGAGAGCAAAGATGAAACTGGTCCATCGTGAATAGATTTGTATCAAACATATGTTTCAGAAAACTTTCTGGAACATGAGACTAACATGAGGGTTAGTGCACATAACAACATGTTAAACCAGGACTGAATTCACAAACATGTCTCTGTCCTGCTGTGGAAGTGTTTGGCACTTGGACAGAGAACTAAAGACAGAGGGACGTCTGCAGGAGATTTAACTTCATTTTATTGCGGGAATGCTGAGAGCGGGAGATAGAGGGACTGTGAGTTGATTAGCTGGGTCCAAATAAACACCAGTTGGTGGACAATGGATCGGGATTAGACTTACAGATCCTTCCAGAAAGCCCTCTGAAACTTCTGCCCCTTTATCTCGCTTCTCTTTCATCTGCTCTGGAGGAGATTAGTCCGAATGCCGGCTTTTAATGTTGATTAGCGTCAACTCACATTCTTTGCACTGGAGTGAATCTGCCGCAGCAGGATAATGCATGTGCATGGATTAGCTGATATATTTTGATTTTTGAAATTTGCTTTTATCAGACATGTCAGAGGCCAGGCTAATAAAGCTAGCTGAATTGGACTGAACTGAGTAGAACTTTAGTCCAGCATCCATCGTCCATCAGGACCAGAGAGAGATTCTCATGCTTTTGCTTTGCAGTCAGACTCTATGAAGTCAGTGCTGCTGGATCATTGTTTGCATTGCACAAGGGTTGAAAACACTTTCAGAAATTTCCAAAAAACTCCACTGAGCATTGGATCAGAATCCATTCCACTTAGAATTACATTATTCTCACCAAGTTATTTCTGCAATCTGGGAACAGAGCAACATCACTACTGCAAAGTCAGACTGGAAGAGACACACAGGAAGTCAGACGATCAGACAGGCTGTAAACAAAGCCACAGTTTGTCCAGGTTATCAAATCCACTGATCTGGAGGCAAAACTGAAAGTGGGGGCAGATAAAATGTAATAATGCGCAGCTGCTCAGGAAACGTGCGCACACAGCTACAGGAAGAGTCAAAGGTCAAAGTCTGTAAACTGTACTGAATGTGGAGAACAGCTAGAATATGTCTTCAGCGATCAGCACTGATGTCACATATGCGCAACAAGTCTAACATGTTAAAGCTAAAGGTTTATCACATCATGTGTAAGTTTGGAGCTTTGTCATTCTCCTTTTATACCCATGAAATAGTGGGTTAGCCAAAACCAGATAAGACCTTACAGCCCAAACAGCCTTTACTGTTGTCAGGTTTTTCACCATGAGCCATCACTTTCAGTCTCACATTGTTTTTGCATTGTCATTCGATGCACTGAGAGAGTAAAAATATCGATTAGAGCCACTTTAATGTTCTTAGCCCAGTGTTTTCATCGTGTAACAAACACTGACCACAAAGGTGATTAACTTCAGACTTTCTCCGCTGCACGTTCCTGCAACAAGAGCTGTGTGACTCGTCTCCCTCTACCTTATCAATCAGCTCATCAGCAGAAGATATAATGACTCACTGCGAAAGCAACAACACTTCAGAGTGGCGGTCACGCAGCTCAGGCTTTTCTTCAGGGGGCTGTTGCTGAGCTTCATTCAAAGTTTACGGTTCTGAGGAGAACTGAATTTTAACTTGTAGTCAATCAGCTGTGGAAATGTCAGCGCATGGACAAAGGTCTAAGCTTCATAACCAGCATTCCAAAGCACTCCTCCATCCTCTGCAGGTCATTCTACTCGTCTTCTAAAGTTTATCAAGACATCTCGAGCAGCTGAGCATACCTCCCCTAACGATCGAAGGATTTCTAATTTTGCTGTCTTTGTTTTCCCTCCAAATAAATTGGCTAATCTGGAGGATTATGTAAATCCTGTTTGATCATCTGACTGGAAAAATACCTCCTGGGCCCCTCCCAGATCTCAGCAGTTAAGTAGGTGAATATAATGTTATTATCACTGATAGGAACAAAGCTACATGACCCTGATTGTATGAAGCCATTATTTTCCTTTTCCCTCCAAGATGTGTTAATGTTTTGTTCACGACATACAGGTTTTTAAAATAATTGATATTAGTCATCGTGATAATTTCAGGATTTCAAATTAACATGTTTGTTAGTGATGGTGATGCCTCAGCAGGGCATTAAAACAAGGCCTGGCAGCTTCCATTATACCCAAACTATTGTTTTAATTTACTTGTTTGAACCGAGGCAAAAAAAAAGTAATGAAACCAATACAACTAAGTGGTTGTTAACTCATTTGAATTCACTCGGTTGGAGATGTTGTCTCGACCTCGCACCAGTTGGACTGACTCGTTTAATGGCGTGATTCTTTATCGACCTCTGCAGGGAAACTCTCTTGTTGCTTCCCTTCCCTCTGGGTAGAGTGAGATCCCTGCAGCAGCTCAGCTCTTATCTAACCACTGCCTCTACTCTGAATAATGTGATCATGAATTAAGTGTCACAAGCCACAGCTGAGCTGCTTTCAAATAAAATACAGTCGGAACAAGCATCAGCACAGATGGAGGGTGGAACTGTGGTTATAGAGGCCAGTGTTAAGTCACAGACGTGATCCCATGAATCAAATCAAATATTTCAAACTTCGCTCGAACAAGACGCTGGATGACGTCTGTTAAAGTGTAATTATGGACTGAGCTGTTCATCAAAGCAGATTCTCTGCAGTCGCTGATGTGGGACAAATCGTTTGGGAAAGAACGTGATGGACGAAGCAGTTAAAGCTCAGCTCCGTCTGCTGTGAGCGCTGAAGGATTCTTTAAACCTCACGTTTTAGCAAAAGGATCCAAACTGATGCCACCGAATCAGAGATACTGTCCTTCTTACCCCACGCTTTCTCCTTCCTCGTGAAAACGTGGCCCTGACATTACCCACAATGCAACTTGACTGCCGACAGTTTAGTTGGACATTCAGGTGCAGGATTGATTTTAAAAAGGCAACGTTACAGTTTGCCTCAGTGCATCACATCATCCCAGTGCAAAGTCTGTGGGCCTCACAACACAGAAGCAAACCCACAGCTTGGAATCGCTCCTGGCGTACGCACCTGACAAGAAACTTTCATTCAAGTGACTGGATGCAGTTTTTATAATACGTCCGTGTTTAGGTACGTTTTGCTACTAGCGGCTAATGTAGCCTGGAACCTCCAGACTCGAGCAGGTTCAGAGGTCTGGTGAGTTCACTACTCTCTGACTTCACCCGCCCAGAGTTTTTCAGACTTGTAGTCTGAGACGAACGGAGGCACGTGGCACGAGGACATTTATGAGATTTCAGCTCCCCGTGGAGACTCCAAAGACTTTCCAAAACTTTTTTTTTTACAAAGACACAAAACAGACTTTAATGTGGAAAATCTGTGAAGTTCCCCTTCAGATCAAGTTCCCATATCACAGGAATAATTTGGAGAGAGAATTTGTGCGCATTGCCTCCAGGTAGCTATTGTGAAGGATGAATCAGGTAGCAGGGAGATGCCTCTCTTCTTCAGGTTGACAGCATCCTCCCTGCTCCCCGCCTCTTTCTCTCCATCTGCCTCCTACCCTTCCTCTCTTCTTATCAAAAAGTTTGCTCCTTCAGTCTTGGAACACACGGCCAGCTTTCGTTGCCAAAAACCACTTGATTTATGTCCTCTAAGTCTCACTGCTTGGGAAAGGAAAGAAAGACGGAGGGAGCGAGAAAAAGAGGAAGAGACAGCATCGGAGGAGAGAGAGACACAGTGAGAGAGAATCCCCTGCTTCTCAAATTTGTCAGATTCCACGAATCACACACACCCCGAGCCTCTGTCTCACACACCCTCACACTGCACTACACACACACACACACACACATAAGGCTGTGCTTATGCTAATGCAATTAAACACTCAGGGAAGGAGGGAACGAGCGCCAGTGAGGGCGCTGCTCTGCTGATGCTGATGAGCTGAACAGAGAACATTGCATTACCATTACAGATGGGAGGGGAGGGAAGGGGCAGAGGGGGAGGAGGATGAAGAAGAGGGGGATTTCTGAGGGGAGAGGAGGTGGAAAACAAAAGGAGAAAAGACAGATGTGCAGAAAAAGAGGTGGAGATGAAGAGAGAGGGAAGGGGGGACATGAAAGAGTCCAGATGAGGAAGACAAAGAAATGTTTCTGTGAAGGTTAAAGGAGAAAGATGAAAGTTTCCTTCCTGATCAGTGGGTCCCCACTACACAACCCTGTCTGCTAAAAACACAGCTCTATACAGATAAACTGCAACAGAAACTGAGAACAGCAGGAAACATAACAGTGACCGGTTTGTTTCCTATAAACATACTGAGGCATGTGACAGATACACTGAGACTGAACGTATCAGCAAAATCTCCACAGACATGTTTGTTATCCATCTAAACATCTGATCTGTTTAACAGGAGATTTTTATTCTTCCTCCTCTGATACTGAGACACACACACACACACACACACACACACCAAACAGAGCAGGGTGGAAGCTCATATTAAAGTAAATCTCATTACCTGGACTGTATTCATGGCCGCGGGGGCCCTGTTCCACTGTAATGTGAGTTGTGAATTGTGACTGTCATCACTCTTATCACCACTGATGGATCTCTGCAGGGGAATTACATGATCCCTCCGTGTCATAATCCCATTTGCACAAAAAGTATTACATCTGCCATTTTTGGGGGATATTACCTCTCATCAGCGCCTGAAAGAAACTGGAGCACGAGATCTGAGGGGGACAGTTGATGTTCCCATTTACTGGTTATGTCATTTGCAGCTTCTTGTGTGAATGAAAAAAAAATAGTGGAACGGGGTTTGAAGAAAAGGACCACTGAACAAAAGATTTGCAGCACTTTGCTGTGACTTTAGGACACCTGTCCTTCAACCTCCTGTAAAACTGCTTGAACTGTCTGTGGCCTGGACTTTAATAAAAACAGCTCTAACACATTTCTAAAGAAAAGAAAACAAATACAGAGTTCATGATAGAGAAATCTGGAGCTTAGATTTACCACAGGCGGAGCACTGAAGTCTGAAGTTTCATTAAGATTTACATCAGTTTGTTCATTCATGTTTCTCCACCACTGGCTCATTCATCACTCGCCTGGTTCTGCAGCCTCCTCCTCCCCACATGCTCCACTTTTGTTTTACTGTTGATTGAACAGAGATTGAACATTCATGTGTTTATTGAAGGCAGCCTGGACTTCAGCCATTCACAATCGGAGCTGAATAAATGGCTATGCGCTCGTCTCCTTCACCACCACCCATATCTGTTGTGCTTGGTCGAGGGATTGATCTCAGGGTTTAGGACCAGAGGGGACGTCAGCCTCACTGACTGATCCCTGAACAGCTCTGTTAAAGGTCTCAGAACTCAGGACTGCATGCACCTGTTGTGATAGTAAAACACTTTTTAAAGGCTGAGGAGGATTTGACTGTCTGTCACATATAAATAGCAAAATTCACTATTATCTATCCCTTCATTCTCTCATCCCCTCTTCCTCTCCTCCCTCCTTCCCTCCTCTCTCTTCACTGCAGATATGTATTTTGTTAGGGCCTGAAACAGTTGGCTAGCATCCCTTGCTAAAAATATTAGTTTTTATAGACATGGAAATATAATGGACAATTAATTCAGAGGCCAAACTGTCATTTTAAGGTGACTTCTGTCACATGGCTGAACAGTGTTGTCACTGCTGAGCGGAGGCGTCACACAGCTGTTTGTGTTTCAACCCAAAAGATTTTTCAGAAAATATAAAACGTTCAGACGAGATAACAATGATTTCTAATTGTAATGATGGAACTGTCATATAATGATTGATGTAATTAACACGTAAAAAAAACAAGCACACATTCATGTAGCATTCACTCAGACACACACCCACACACCCACACACACAGATGCAAAGTTAACTACCTTATCTCCAACTAACCTTGTTTGTGAATGCCCCTAATCAAACGATGATTGGCAGCGCTCCGCTGTGTTTACTCTTGTTATGATTACAGTCTTTAAGCCTGTAAGCGCCTGATTGAGGTGGATGACGCGCAGAAAATTATCGCTCTACCCAAACTATGATATTATTTCTCACCCTGAGGGTTCAGGGTGTGCACAACAGCTTCTGTCTTCCAAACAATCAATTTCAAGTTTAGTCCAAATTAACTCTAATGAGAATTGTCGGATTAGTTTTAACAAAAATGACTGGCTTTAGAAAATAATGAAAACTGGATAATGATGTGCTGTTATTTATCAGGGTGACATTTGAGGATACAGGGAAAAGTAAAAGTGACCAAAGACTTATTAACTAATGAGGATTAAAGAAATAATGGTAATCGTGAAACTAATGATAATAAAAATAAAACGGAGGGTAACATGGTGTACAGTGTACATATACTCATTTATCCTGTGCTTAGAAAAACAATAGAAAGTGATTGAACCAAGTTGGATTTTCCCAAAGTAAAACAGAATATTTCCTTAAATAGAAACCACAGCCAGTCATGATCTGGATCTCTGATAATGTTTGACACAAACTCAAAGTGGGAGGATAAACACCTGGTACCTGTCATTTAAGCACAATGTACATTTCTGCAGCTTTAGTTTAATAAATCAACAACAGACTGTAGACTGAGACGCAAGAGTGCTTTTAATTTGAAATGGTCACAGGAAGTCTTAGTATTAACAGTGTAATGCATCAGACAGGTGATTAGAAATGTTACCTGGTACCTTCTGCAAGATGGTGGCAATTTAGTTAAAACATCAGTGTAACAGTGGAGACTGAGGAGCAGCAGGAACAACAGCCTCCATGTTTCTCACAGCTCCTCCCGCTGTGGACGGAGCTGCCTGTCGCGCTCAGAGTGCTCCGGGTTTCTCATAAAGGGTGGGAGACGTCGTGTTCAGTGGTCAGTTTATTAGGAACACCTATCTAAAGGTACCTCAGTCTGGCTTGGCAGCCCTGTTCTAAATCGTCCTTCATGACTCTAATGTTCAGTTTTTATTGAAACCGTTTCAGAGATGATGTTTCGACCGTATGCTCATTTTAAATGAACACACCTTTAACACAGATCCAACAGAATCTGAACATTAAAACTCTGATGAAGGAGGATTTTCTGCAGGAATCTGGCTTCTGACTGAGTGTTCCTAATAAACTGCCAACTGAGTTTAAACCAGTGAGGAAAAAAAGACTGAGCAGTCTAACAAGTTAGATCAAAGGATTAGAATTAACATTATATAAACTCAAGATAGAAAGAGTGAATGAAAGAGGAAGGAAAGTGAAGCGGGAAGTGTGGGAGAGAGCGGGAGAACAAAGGGAGACGGGGAATGGTCGGTACACTGTTGGATTAAACTGGTGAATGTTAAATTTAATTGCGTTAAGCTCCATTAAGTTGCCAGGAAGAAAGGACGCAAGCAGCTCTTGAGAAGAAAAAGACTTTCTCCCCCAGTTTCCTCCTCTTTCCTCTATCCCTCTCAATTAAGTACGTAGCTAATGACTTGAACTTTTATTGGCAAAAACACGGACGGGGAGGAGGGAAAGCAAACATGGAAGGATGAAACAGGCAGGAGCACGGTTTGCTCAGCACCACTGATTATTTAGCAAGTGATCATGTTATTATTTATTTGTTTTATTAGCAGAATTTAAAATAATCACAGTTTAATGTTCTAAGGTTACAGAAAGGTTCCACGTCAGCTCAGTCAGAGTTCCAGCTTTTTATTAGATGATTCATCTGTTGGTTTTCACTGCAGCTATCAATTTATTAAACAATTAATTATTGGCAGATGAACCCAGAATAAACACATCACATGACTGCTCTGTAAAATGGAACCATCCACACTGTAAAACAGGGATGTTGAACAGTTTAAACACACACACACACACACACACACACACTGAAGTATTTCGTTCAGGAAAGATGGAGATTCATGGTAAATGTAAATAAACAGCTTGAACTTTGACCTGAAACAGCTGCTGTGAGAGTCTGAACAGAACCAGGATCAGTTTCATGATGCTGGAGTCACTGCAGGTTGAACTGATGGATTCAGAATCAGCTTATTTGCAACCTGCCAAATATATAAATGAACGTGAAATGAATTAACGTATGTGAATGATTTCCAGTCACAGTTATGGTTCCTTCAAAACATCTTTGCTGCTGCAGTTAAGTTGAAAATAAACAGGATCGTCTCTCCGGATGCACGAGGAGTTTAGGTTGTAGTATCAGCAGAAATGAAAATGATTCATGTACTTTAACGTCCTCAGATTGTTTTATTATAATGCCTGTAATTAGTGGTTTGCTTCTTGGAGTTCCCCAGAGCCATACATAATGTTAGCCGGCTCAGCGCTGGCACAGATCTCAGTGCTTTATATTTTTCCAGTGATAAATTTGTACATTTATTGGACATTGGTTATACTTTGGGCCAAGACTCAAAGGTTGTGGGCCCCAGGGTGAAAGCCATAAGCTCTGTGTGAACACATGAATTATCTGTGATTATTATTATTATTATTTTTAGAGTTTGTTGACAGCTGAGAATAAACTGATAAATCATTTTGAGACGTCCAGAATGATGACGAGCTCACACAACCTGACGCGTTCCTTTGTTAATGTTTGATATTTTTCCAGTGTTTGGCTGCAGCACAAATTTTGGTCACACTCAAACTTTAACTTGGAAACACACTGAGTTTTTCATTCAGAAATTTTGGCCACATTTTGTATTTGGTCACAGAAAAATAAAAAAACAACTTCATTATGGTTGGATTTTTTTTTTTTTTTTTTGCCACAGTTGGCTGCGACTGTTCTTCTGCAGTGTTACAGGTTTCACAGTTAACAGATGTTACCCTGAAAATAAAGTCTATGTGATGCTGCAGTGTGTAGCTGTAGCTCATGGCTGTGATGTTGGAATCTGTCAACACATAGATACTCCCTGTAGAACTGTGCATTTCACTCAGTGGTTTCACTAAGGACGATGAAAAGTGCAGTGGCAGTTTTTTGTGTCTCCTCAGGACAAAGGTCACGATGTGTTGTAATCACTGTGGAACCCTGAATAAATATCCTCGGTTTCTGCCCTGAACTGTAATTGTTTAAGAATTTCTTCAATTCTTCACACACTTTTTGAAGTCGTGTCTGTGCCGTGTCGTGTCGTTGCATCATGCAAATCAGATCACAGTATCACAGTATCAGAGACTGATGCAACTTTGCAAGAAAATAAGTTGAAATTTGAAGCTGTTGGCTCGTCAGGTGATTATCAGTGTGATAACTGGGTGGCGTCTGTCATCACATGGCCTCCTGCGTTTGTGTACATCAACTGTTCGTCTCGAGCGGCTGGGATTTGCTCCTGTTCTGCCACAGTAAAGTCCATCACTGATGATGTTGGACAATAAGACGTGTCTCTCACTGTGTGTTGGACTGGGTCAGGTCAGGTTCTCAACATCAGGATTAGCTTCACATCGTAAACAAACCTGGAGAACGTCAGAGGATGGGAAGCCCAGTGTCCTGTTCGTCACACACACACATGCCTGCCACACGTTGTGTTTGCTAAGGACGTCCTGCAGGAAGTGGGGGAAGGAAGCTGGTGGATACGTGTTTGCAGCGGTGAGGTGAAGCTGCTCACTGGCTCAGAGTAGAAGACGGGAAGCTCCCAGGTGTGAACATGTGCAGCTGCATGTGAAGCAGGGCGCTGTTCAGAAAGAGAACAAGTGCTGAGTGGATCCTCGCAGGGTAGGCCACATCATCCACGTGTGAGTAAGAGCAGAAAGAGAGGATCTAAAAATCGTTTCATGGTAAAAAAAAAAAAAACCCAGCTGAGACACTGAGGAAGAAACTAGGTCTCTCACTCTGATGCTCACATCATGAATTCACAAGCTGCCAAGGACGCACTGTATCCATGCACCTGAAAGACAAACGCAACTGTATGGACACACAGTTATGTGCACACGAACAAGCACAATGAAATGCACTCCAACATACACACAGATACACAATCTTTCCTGATACAAGGCCATGTAAACACCAGTGCCTTCCTACTGAGCAGAAACATAGACACAAAGTGAGAGATGCAAACCACACACACACAGGTACACACATGAAAACACACTTTCTCTCCTCCTCTGGCCCGTCTTGTTGTGTACCTGCTGATCAGCTGATCAAACACCTACTCATGGCAGTGTCCCAGCCTTGTGTTTTCAGTTAAGCTCCCGTTTTCACACGTTTCTCCCCTGAACCAGCTGGACGCACACACCACAGTGCACAGAGACACAGTGACTGGATATGAAGGCGATGTGAGTCACAGCTGTCCCCTGCTGTTTGCAGCTCCTCAGCTTGTGTCCAACCCTTCAGCAGATCAGAGAGAAAGTGTGTGTAATTTTACAAACGTAGTTGACGTGGAGACAGCGGTCCCACCTGAGGGAGTGTGTTGGAGGGTTATCTGCTCAGTGATGATGAAAAAAGCTCCACGTGCCAATGGTGCGAGTCGAGCTCCTTAAGCATAGACCATGCTGAGTGATAGCAGGGAAGCAGATAGTGCAACTGCTGCAGGATCTACCCGCCCAGTGAAACGCAGCCGGGCTGTGTGTGAGGAGCAGGTCTGCGTCTCAGCAGGAGGGTAACAGCTCTCGAACATCTCTCTTTGACCCCACTGAATTTTACTGAATTTGAGGGAGCACATGACGTGTTTCCATCTGGAATCATGGTGGTTATTTAATCCAGTGAGAACACACTGACTGAGAGGTCAGCTGGGATTATGGTCCTGTCTTTGGCTCATGCTCTCAGGTCAGTATAGGTTCAGTTTGCATCAGTCATCTCCTCCAAACTGGATTTGGATGGAGGCAGCGTGGAGGGTGAAATGGAGAGCTGATGAGAGGTGAACTTCACATGTGACATTTCACTCATAAATATCAGACCTTTGAATTAACCTGAGTGAGGAAAACGTCAGCGGCGTGATCAGGAAACGCACAGTGTGTGATTTCACCACGTTCAGAATCAGCTCGATGATCAGAACGAGGGTCCAGCTGCTGCCTGAGCCTGAGCAGCGAGGCTCTGCTGGCCCACACACACACACCTGGCCTCCGTCCATCAGAGATACTGACAGTTTTACAGGCTGATTCACTGAAGGATAACGTGAGCGAGAAGGAATGCGCTGCAGAGAAATCTTTATCAGTGTTAATGTAAACTTTAACTGTCAGTATTTCAGGCTACAGAGCATTACTCCAGTAATTAAGGGCATGAAAATACACTTCAGGCCCATAAGTTGAATCTGTGACTGGCTCTGCTGGTGCTGGTGGAAATAAATGGTAACGCACCGACGGGTGACGGTTGTGATTATTGTGAATGAAGCTGACATCACACACACACTGAATACACTGCTGTCTTATGGTACGTTACATCTTTGATTACCAGCTCAGCACAGAGGCACACTGTGTGTGCGTCACATGGCGACTGCTCTGATTGGCTTGAACCTTGAACCAATTGGAGGAAGACGAGAGACGAACGCTCACTCAGCAAAGTGAATTCAGGTGTTAACGTGGAGTGATGGAGCCACAGAGATCTCCTCATCTGGATGCTGGCTCACCGTTGTTCATTGGCTGATTTCAGGTTGAGCTTGAGGACGAGGGTTCATTGTGTGGGAGTGAATTCAGAGAGTTCAGTGAGGTGACTCGAGCGTTCAGAGAAAACCCAGAACATGTTTGGATGTTTCCTTCACCAGCTCACGAGCTTTTCATCTTTTTTTCATCCGAACGATTTTTGTGATTAATAATGTATCACGACGTGTGTCTCTGAAATGAACTGATGATGCTGCATTTCTGTTCAAATCTCTTGCTGCACTGTTGTGATTGCAGAGCTCGTACAGTTTAAGTGGATGAGTGTGGTGTCAACACAAATATATACAACACGCAGAGAACACACACACTGAGGCGTCTTACCACAGAGAATGAACAGCTGATTCATAACTATCATCCAAACACATTAGCTTGCCTGCAGTCACATCAGTGGGCATAGCTCAATAACTTCTTTGTCTGTGATTCAGTGCATACATGTGTGTGTGTGTCTACGTGTGTGTCTGCATGTATGTGTGTGTGTGTGTGTGTGTGTGTGTGTGTGTGTGTGTGTGTGTGTGTATCCAGCACCATGGCAGCACAGGGATGGATAATGCACTAAGCAGAAGGCTGGCTGGCCTACCTCCCGAGAAACCAGTGGATTAATGGACACACACACACACACACACACACACACACTGTTTGTACTGCACACACGTGGTGTTGCATCCAAAGATGCACAAAGTCACGCATACACTTTTAGGGACTTACACAAATACACAGACAGAGTCTGAGCCAAAGCAACAAAACAGAGAGCTGAATTTGGCAAAGCTTAAGAAAACAATGAAGCATGAACATTATGCATGAAGCATAAAGCACACACACACACACACACATGAAATATCAGAGGCTTCCTTCCACTAAAACTCATGTATATATGCAAATGAGATGTTGAAATGTAGGTGGAGTTGTATCCAGCTTCTGTTCTGCAGAAAAAAAAAACACCTCGAGAAATTTCTCTAAAAAGTAGAACTCACAGGAAACTGCATCCCTGAAAAACATACAGGAATTAAATATCAAAGACTTGTGTGTTTAAGGAGTGCAGCATGTGTTACAGGGTGCAGAGCGTAGCACACTGACCACTGTCCTGTAACATGTAAGGATGGTTTACTCTGAACGATGCTTCTCAGCGATCTCCTGGCTGTTCATATGTAACATGACCCATGCACGACATTAAACCAAGTCCTGACTTTAAGTAAGTATAGTACATAATACATTTTTCTGATAAAGAAGAAATCTGACAGGATGTAGGAAACATAATAGAGCACTTTACCCGTGGTTCCTCAGATGAACTGCTCGGTGTTCAGCACTGAACACTGCGGTTGTTCGGAGGGAAACTTTGAATGAAAGTGAAGCAGAGGGGCCGCGCAGAAAGAGAGCAGACGCTGAGAAAAAAAAGGTAAACTCCAGGTAAAAGAGCCTGTCATCAAGAAAAAGCTCGGCAGGGATCGTTCTTCAAAGTGCTTTAAATTACCCGTACTTCTGTTAAGTGCCAAAGCAGGAAGCAGAACAATGTTCACAGAGCACAGCAAAGAGTAGGGATGTGGAGTTAGAGAGGCTGAGTGGCTGAGTGGATGTTTGGGTGCACAAAGGATTGTTTTTCACACTGTTCCCCAGGCTGGTGTCCTGTCCCCAGGCTGGTGTCCTGTCTCCGTCCACGATTCAGCTTTCGGTTTCCTTTAGCCACAATGGCTTTAACCATTACCTTTACCTTAAGCTCTCTGTGAACAGAAATACAATTCTGTTACCCAGAGTGAATACAGAAAACAACACTGACTCCAACAGCACATTATAAAAAGACATCCAAAATGAAAATGGAAACAGATTTGTTATTTATGAAGAAAAATAATTGCTGTGAGCTTGACAGAGACATGTTGATGGATCCTGGTGAATCTTGACATCGACACTGGTTCTGATAGTGAATCACTTTAAATTCTGTGTTGATTCTTAATAAGGTAAAAACAAAATAAATCAGGCTCGGGTTAGAGCTTAGACCTTAGAGCTCTCACACTGTGCGTCGCTTCTAATCTTTATGCTGATTAAAAAGCTGGTTTTATGCTGTCGGTCATTCTGATAAAGTGATGTTCATTTTATTCGAGTCCGAGGCGTCGCTTCTCGCTGTGTCACTTTCTCATTTTCTAATTTTTGGGCAGCTTCTTGCTCAGGCAGGCTCGAGCACATACACATATTCCACTTCACACACATGCGCCCATTAGCATACACATTGCCACCACCAAGTCAGACTTAATTGAAAAGCATCTTTTAAGAATGTTAAGAAGTGCCCTGTTAGCCTGGGGAGAGGATAAAGGCTGTTACATTATTCAGGGCACTTGGCCTTTAAATGGTACCCTTGAGTTGGGTTTTACTCAGCCTCCATTTCCTTGTGCTTTGATTTGTCTTTGTCTTGTGTTTTTTTCTGGCCTCATTTGCCTCTGTCAAGCTAATTCCTTTTGATTTCTTGACTTTCACAGAATTTTTCACCAGGATTTAAAGGGGAGCTGCGATGTAGTCTGTTTTAAACAGAAAAAAAACCCCAACAAAAAACGATTGAGCTGTCATAGAATCACATTTCTGTCTGTTTGCCAAAACACACTTCACACAGTACAGTCAGAGTCAGACCAGAGGGAGGCCACGGTCCATGTGATAGAGCTTGTGACATTTCAAATCTGTGACCAGCAGCTGGTGTTCATGTGGCCTAAAAATCCGTTTGAAAGAACACACGGAGAGAGTGAAACAGATCGTTTATGTTTAAATAAAAGGAAAATGAGAAAGCGCCGATAGAAAGAAATCTGGGCACACCTCCAGGGTAGTGCCATCCTGGAGACAAACCAACAAATCTGAGAATTCTCTCCAAAAAAACAGGGACATCACGTCCTTGTATGTGATACGTGCTTCTCTTCTGATGGATGTAGAGATCTGTCAACTTTTTCAGTGTCCAGTTCAATAGATCTACTTCCTGTTTTTGGCCAAATATAATGAATCAGGATAAACATCTGAGACAAGAAGAGGCAGGAACCGAATGTTTATGATATGTCCAGAACAAATGAGGCTTGGGTTGTAACTGTGACACAGGCCTTTTTACATGAATTCATTTAGTCGGTGATTTCATTTTATTCATGCTCAGTTTTGTGTCTGAAGATTGAAAGACATGCACTGTAGGGACAGAACGTTGCATGGGGGAAACATGATAATTGATTAAGTATGTGGATAATGAGCCAAGAGAGAAGTTCACAGTCAGTAACTGCAGACCTGCAGGTCAATGCACATTTGACAGGTCTGATTTTGTAAACCTACACTTGACCTGCACCCACAAAACCTGGTACCAAAGCTGACCTGGGAATCCGGTTGTGCAGCCTGACTCCACGTTTCTCACCTGAGAAATGTTCAACCTTTTTCTGAGTTTCCTCTGGTTATAAGGCTCTAAATTTTAAAAGATAATAACTGCAAATATCTACTACACATTAGTCTGCAAGAATGTCACATGATCCTTCTTCTAAGCGGGTGATATTTGATTTGGTGTACATAAGAGCTGTACAGGCTTCCTCCAGTGACTCGGCCATGCTGTTGAAATTCAAAGGCTTTTTCTGAAAATGCCCCATCACCAAAAAATAAGGTATGATTATCTTCACCAGTAGAAGTCTCAGACTAAATGCTCTCTGGGTGTGCAGCAGGGGAAAGGGGGCAGGAGGGGCACAGCTGTGCCTCTTCAAATTTGGCAGAAAACAAGAAGCTCACCTTTGCGTGGCTTTGAAATCCATCAACACAACATCACTGCAAAATCTGGGAAAACAAGCAGGAATTGTAAAATGTAGATTAGACACTGTGGAGACAACGTGGACGGCAGCAAAGGATTACGAGATGATTACGCACTAATTTGAATTTTCATTGCTGTTAAATGTAGAAGGTTGAGGAAGGTCAGGGCAATAAAACAGCTGTGGCTCAATGTAAAGTTGAATAAAAGGCTGAAACTAATTTGTTAATGATTAAGTTTAAGCAGCTAGGCACCGGTTTTAAAGACAAGGATCTGGTCTCGTCTAGTCCTACAGTGACGCTCTGAGCCACGTTAGCTGAGTGACTGCAGGGAAAGTAACGTTGGTCAGATCACCAACAACTATTGGACTGTCCAGAGGGGATCAGTCAGACTATGATGTGTTTGCCTGAGAATCTTCCGTAAAGTTCTTTAACCGAAACGATCACTCAGGTTTGTTATGAACCGTTAAATCTGTGGAACAGTTACGGAGAAAAGGAACGACACTGACTGTCACACGGGAAACAAAGAGCGGCCTCCTCTGAGAAACGTGTTCTGTTGACCTATTCATCCACACCGACCTCCACCCGTCATGACGCTTTTTCATTATGTCACCTGACTTCCTCCTTTGCTCTTGTGACAATTACTTCAACCACTAGAGGTCGCCCAACAATAAAACGTGGGCTCGTAATAAGCGCCAGCCACTTATTACGAGCTATGCATTAAACCAAACACTACCTATGCATTAAACCAAACACCGGCTGAATATCAGCATGTTAGCATTAATTTAGCTCAGATCAGCCTGGCTGTAGAGTCTGGGTCTGAACAAGACAAGTCTGGGCAACGTGGGATCAGAATCCAGAATCACTGCTTGTGTATATTTGTATCTCTGCCATGTTTTTCTTTTAAAACTTGCTGCATTTCCCTCAGTTTTTATTCACAGAACCTGCTATTTGCATAAATCCTGCTGGTTTCAGACACTTTCATTTGACAGCCTGGAGCCTGTGATTTGCCTGTAATTCTTCTTGGAATATTTTCATATGTAAAGAATAAATAATTAAATAAAACGCATATGTAGGTTAAAAACATTAACAGCCGGATCATCTAAGTGGTTCTCGTGCAGTGCAACACTGATCACTGTTAGGCACAGCTGAAATTTCAGAGCTCCGTGCTGCCAGAGGCTCCGGGTTCTGGCTGCATTGTTAGTCATGCAGGTGTAACACCTGTCACACTGTCAGTTAAAACACCTGTTTCCCTCTTTTCATCTTTACTCATCTACTGAAGACCCTGCCCTCTTTGTGTTTCTAAATGATTGACATGTCATTGCCCTGAGCACATGCCGGCACACATCTCTCCGGCTTCACTTGCTGTGCTCACACCCACATTTCAGTTTGTTAAAATCTTGCCCCGGCTGTCTGTGTGGAGAACTGAGCAGGGCCACTGATTGGCCTGGACAACCCATTAGCAAACTGTCTGTGAACTTGTGAATAGAGTCTTATTCCTCTGCAGTTTGGATGGACTTTTTAACAGCTGGATGGTCTAATTGCCTGTCTGCACAATACAGCCCCATCACCATGACTGTCGTAGCAACAATGCTACGTCCACTGCAGAGGTCCAAGCCTTTACGGCTGCCAGCAGCACAACACTTTGGCTTTCTCTCACAGTTCCACAGTAGTTTTGTTCAGTTAAGCCTTGAATCTTCCTGCTGTAGACCCCAGGGTGAAGTTTACGGCTGCAGTGCAGGTACAGATCCACGAAGACTTTGGCTTTTACGTTTAAGATTGTGAGTCGCACACAGCTGGACACAGACCCCGCTGCAGCGCTATCACTGTGATATAACTACAGTGCCATGCCTGTAACAGAGGTGCAGCCAGTGCAGGCTCCATCATTTCATACAGTGTAAACAGTAAACAGTCAGTGGGCTGTGCCTATACAACACTTTGCAACCTCTAATGGACAAAGTGCTTTAGAATTCAGCTTTCAATGTAATTCACACACACTCTCTGTCCACGCTCTGTGCTGCTGAAGCTGACGTGTTGCCTGTCCATTCAGTGTGTTGCTGAAGGACATACATACATATATATATATATATATGTATATATATATATATGTATGACCTTCATATATATATACATATATATATATATGTTTTTTTAATATATTCTATATTTTGTTATATATTTTGGTTGTTTCAGTTTTAATCAATGCAGCTTTTCAGACCGGTCCCATAACAGCCCTGGTTTTACATGTGCAGTTATGCTTTTCTGTGCAAAGGGTTTTATACAGTACATGTGAACACACTAAATGAATTATGACTCTGAATTCATGATTTTTAATTTTAGCATTTTGATCGGCATGTATGGATTTGCTCCATTATCCATCTTTTTCTTATAACCCTTAGTGGATGCTGCAGCCAGTCTCCTTTCCACATTGTGAGTTATAGCTTCATAATTCTCTGTCTTGACTCAGGATATCTGCTGCAGAATCCGAGGCTGGTAACACAGCAGCAGCAAACCTTCCCCTTCTAGACAAACTTTATATAACGCTGTAAAGACATTAAGTCAGAAAACATGTCCACAGTTATGGTGGAGTGAGAGGAGAGGACGGAGAGCTGAAGAAGGAAAATAATGAAGCAGTAGCTGAATGACTGAGACAAAGACGATGCATGTGAGGAGGGAACGACTGAACAGATGAGGGATGAAAAGCAGCTGATAATATGTGGTGTGTTATTACCACAGCTGAACTTAATGCCCCCGAACCAGATTCTCCATGAACTTTACGACCCCACGTCAGGTTTCCGACCAGCAGTCAGCCTCTGTTTCTGCCTCCTCATGTTTTTTTTTTAATCCTATGTCATCAGTGAGTGTGTGTGTGTGTGTGTGTGTGTGTGTGTGTGTGTGTGTGTGTGTGTGTGTGTGTGTGTGTGTGTGTGTGTGTGTGTGTGTGATTTGCATGAAACCAGGGGCCCATCCCCTCTGTGCATGATAATCTCACAGAGGCACTTTGAGCCAACCAGGAGCTGCACAACAGTTGCAAAGGAAGTACAGTATCATGTAAGCCAAGACTTCAGATGCTGAGGGAGTGTGTGTGCAGCCTGGTGCCAGTGTGCCTGCCTGTTTTCTTGGCACAGCGCGAGTAGCCTTCCACCACTCCTGTTCTCACCACTCTGCTGCCAACATCCAGTCTCTTTTCCAGTCCACAGAAATTCACAGTGATAACTTCCTGGCATCTGTCTATCATCACTGCTTGATCTGCAGCCCTGTGGTCGGGCTGTTCTCTGCCAGGACACAATTTCAGAAAGAAAAAAAAAGGAGATTGAAGTACTCTTTTTAATAAAGCCACCTGAGAGTGAAGATGCTCTTGACTGCAGTGGAGATGCTGTCTGTCTGATATTTGCTTTTTGAGGAGTAGTAACGGGCAGGTTTTTTTTAGAGACTGATTCTTCAGGAAATTTGCAGACACCTCGTCACACAGCTCCTGATTTACAGTGATGTCTCTGTATTAATCAGCTGCAAAGTTTCTATTGAAACTATTTACTGAGAATGATTTGTCTTCACAGTGTGTCTTTCGTGGGTTTGTCTGTTTGTTGTCATGGCTACGACGCTCTCTACACATGGTCGTCAGCGGATTGAGAAGGAAGCTGCAGGTCAGAGACCATCATGTGTGGAAGTGACAGCTTTAATGTCATATGCTCTGGAAACCACTGACTCCACAGCCTTTGTATTAGAGAAAGAAAATGCCTGCAGGGTAATACAGCAAAATATAATGTTTTACTATCATTCTCCATTAGCTTGATGGCACTTTTCTCATTTTTACTGCACCTTCCAAAAAGACTGAGAAAATGGGGAAATACATTACAACAACACTAAGTCCTCTGATTGAAATGTCAGTGATCACATTACAGCTCAGAATGCTTATCGCTCACCTCTCTGTTACCTCCTCTTTCCACATGTCCGTCCATTTTTCCCTCCTTTCTTTCTTCCATTTTTCTGTCCTCTGCTCCTCCCTGTTATCTCGCCCTCTCTCTCCCTCCACTGCTTCATGTCCAGTCCGCTCCTTTCATCTCATCCCTCACTCTGTCTCTCACCCTCTCCCTCCGTCTTTACTCACACTCCCTCTCTTTTCTCTTGGCTCACGCTTCTCTCTGTTCCTCCATCAGTCTCTCTTCCTCTGTTTCTCTCTCTTTCTGTCAGTGTTTTGTACCACAAAGAGCTTAGTGCAGGGACAGATCAATAAACCATCAGTTGCATATTGAAAGCCAATGATGGCAGCTCTGCCCAGGAGGCTAATTCCTCCTCTCCTCACTCTCTCTCCTTTTTACAGTGAATTTCTCCTCTTTCTGTTTGTCTTCTTCTGTCTGTCTTCCTGCATCACCGTGAACTTTATGTGTGAATGGTTTATCAACTAATGAATTAAAGCTGAAGGTGTCAAACAGACTTCTAGTGAAAACTTACAGCCAGTGAGTCGGAGTTTCTGTGTTCCAAACTCTTTTTAAGTTCAACCATAAGAATCAATTTTTTCTTCCATTTTCTTTTTGTTCCAACCAAACCACTGATGTCCTCTGTCTGTTCCGGCATTTGTTGCAGAGAATGTCGTTGGAAATCAGTGTGCAAACTCCGTTAGGCTGCATGTGTCCACTGCAACAAAATCCGACATAGTGTTTGATGTTACGCCACCAG
The DNA here is from genome assembly GCA_016801885.1 of Toxotes chatareus. Classification (NCBI taxonomy): domain Eukaryota; kingdom Metazoa; phylum Chordata; class Actinopteri; family Toxotidae; genus Toxotes; species Toxotes chatareus. The sequence continues at coordinate 758,095 of CM028883.1, forward strand.
AAAACTCTCATTGGCCAATGAACCAGTCGAAGATGAGAAGATTCGTTTCACTCTCATGTCTGTGCTCTTAGCCGGAATAATCCGGGCGATCCCATTTTCATGTCATTGTCTGCTGATTGTTGGGAATTTCACATTTCGCGAGTCGCTTTTTTCAGCTGTTTATCATGTTTATCTGCCTCGAGCTGGATCCGTGAGAAACTCTCTGCCTCCTCAGCTTCTCTTAAAATTCAGTCTGGCCCTCAGTGCTTTGAATTACCACATCGAGAGAGGGTTGATTTAGCATTTATTTATTCAGCGCAGCACTTAAAAACAGCCAAGGGAGAGAAAGACTACCACACTGGAAAGACAAGTTGAGTGGGAGCTTATGGAGGGAAAAAGGAGGAGGAGGAGAAGTCAAAGAATTTCACTGAGCATTTCTTTTATTAACTTTTCCTTTCTGCTTGTCTAATTTCTTGGGCCTTTTCTTTTTACTTTTTTTTTTTTCTTCTAACCGTCTTTAATGTTGTAATCGAATAATTCAAGGAGAAGTCTGAATTAATTTAATTTAGATTTTAAATGAATTAAATACGAGACCTTTGGGTTAAAGGTGGGATAAGCCTTATATCTGTTGATTGTATCAGTCAGGGAATGATGTGTCACTCCTTCCCATCACTCTTACAGGCTGTGCCTCGTCACAGGAACACAGCACCTTCCAACTGGAGGTGAAGAAAAGAGGGGAAGCAGCTCCCACAGGGCTGAAAAGGCTCATCCTGAGCCACGGCAGAGCGGAAGCACTCTCTCCTCAGAAAAACGTTTATTTCGACTTCTTATAAGGAAACATGAAAGACATTTTCATTTAAAAATCCAGAGGGAAAAGGTTTAAAAGTCTGTTTTAATGAAACACTCACATGTACATGGAGCTTCTGGTCCCTGGGATCATTCCCCTGCACTGTAAAAGACACAGGACCAAATCCAAAGACACATTCAAACACTCCTAAACTGCAACAGGAGAAATTTTCCTTAATCAGCACAGTGAGGAAACATTTTACGTGAACGTGAAAAACTTGTTTATGGTTGTGCACCTGGTTTCAGTTGTCCTGGTTAGACTTTAAAGAACAGTGTGACGCAGCGTGTCCTGTCTTTTAAATATTGGCAGACATCAGGATCCAAACCTCGGTCCTCAGTGTCTCAGTCCTGCATGTCCACTCTGGCCTCCTTATGACAGTGTCTGTCCAAGAATGCAAGGCTTTCTGGACCCCTGAGCAGAATCCAGGCAGCAGTTATGTGTCTTCCAGAATGTGTGTGGTCAATCAGTGGAATAGGAGACAGCGATGTTACATCACTGCCAGGGCAAATATTCAGATGTGAGCTGGTACAGAACAGAGACTGTGCATTTTTATAGCAAAGTGTTGTTAAGAAGGGATCAGTTAAAAGCAGTAGGATGGAGGGATGATTGCATCTTCTGGGGCGTCTGCAGTTTGGCATGGGAGGGTCATATTACAGTTAGACAGACTAATTCCAGATTATTCCAACCTACCGTTAAACAGATGTTTAATATAGAGGAAAACAAACTTTGAATTTTCTGCTGTTAGAAATAAATCTAAGAGCAGAAAATGAAAAAGTGCCATTTCCAGCTCGTGTGCACTGCATGAGTGGAACATTATGCACGCATGTATTAGAATCAAACATCAGAAGCTTTGGAGGGCAAAGTAAGTGAGAGACAGAGACAAGGAGACGTGGGAACAGACAAAAAGAAAGACGAAGGAAAAAGAACGAAAGCGGCGCATGAAGAAGAGAAAGAACGAGAGAAAGATCGTACACGTCTGTCTCCCTCTGTCACTCCGTCTCAGTCTCTGGAACAAATCTCATTTCCTCAAGCTGCTTTGCTCTGAGCAGAGGAAATGCTCTTTTATCTGAGTGTGTGTGTGTGTATGTGTATGTGTATGTGTGTGTGTGTGTACTGTGTGTGTGTGTGTGTGTGTGTGAGAGAGAGAGAGAGAGAGAGAGAGAGAGAGAGACAGGACACACAGAAGTCCAGAAGTGCATCCAGCCACAGGGCATTCTAGAACACAGCCAACCAGTCACCATGGCAACTCAGCGAGCGAGAGCCATGGCTGCTTACATTAACTAAACTCACACACACACACGCGCACACGCACACACGCACGCACACACACACACACATGCACACTGCTTGTACTGCTGCACTTGTGGGGACCCTCTCTGATACAACAGCACAGACACAGTGTGTCTTTATTAACCCCGTAAGTTGTGTTACGTCGCTCCACCAGCTGACACACACACACGCACACACACACACAGGAAGTGTTTGTAAAAGCGTTTCTGACGTTTGTCACTTTCCCGCCTCACAGAACAGACGCTTCAGTTTCATCAGACGTATCAGCCCACACTGACTTTCTGACACACACACACACACACACACACACACACACACACACACACACACACACACACACACACACACACCACACACACACACACACACACACACACACACACACACACACACACACACACACACACACACACACACACACACACACACACACACACACACGTTTGTCACACACACACCGCCTCACAGAACAGACGCCACAGTTTCATCAGACACATCAGCCCACACTGACTTTTTCACACACACACACACACACACACACACACACACACACACACACACACCCCACACACACACACACACACACACACACACACACACACACACACACACACACACACACACACACACACACACACACACACCCACACACACACACACACACACACACACACACACACACACACACACACACACACACACACACACACACACACACACACACACACACACACACACACACACACCTACACACACACACCTACACCTACACACACACACACACTCCGTCTCTCTGTATTTTTTCTTATCATCCGCAGCACAGAATACATGTATCCATGAACTCGGACTTCAATTTGATTTTATATTGTTCAGCAGGACAACATTCCCCGCTCTACCACCCTCCCTCTCTTGCTCTATTCTCTCACCCATCCTCCTCACCCTTTCACCCTCTCTCTCTCTCTGATCTGCTTCTCTCTGCGACGTCAGCAGCTTGAAAGATGTAACTATTTATTAAAACTGACAAGATTCATTGCCAAGTCTTGGTGAATGTGTTTGTGGGTGAGAGTGTGTTTGGTGTGTGTGTGAGTGTAGGTGAAACAGTGCACTGGCACTTGTGCACGTTTCTGTGTGTGTGTGTGTGTGTGTGTGTGTGTCTGTGTCTGTGTGTGTGTGTGGTAGTTTGCTGCTAAACAGAAAGAGAAGGATGGGAGGGAGGAGAATGGAGAATCAGCATCTTCTGTCAACACAGCTGGTTACTCTTTGTAAAGAAGGATAAGCACTCTCTGTGACACACACACACACACACACACACACACACGGAAAAACATGCATGTAGAGGAGTACATAACAAAAGCACACACGTTAGCAGGCAGTCTACACCCAGCTGTGTGTGTCTGTGTGTGTCGGTGCCGGTGATGTTTCCTGTTTAGGAACAAAGACGTGTCGATGAAGGAGAAGCTGAACGCAGCGTGTTAACCTCTGTCACCTGTTCACAGGTGTGACGCCAACATGAGACAACATCCTAATTTCTTTGGCCCTAAACACAACAGCACTCCATGACCACGTAACCTGTTACATTACTCTCGGTTGCTCCATCCGAGGTGCGTCCCAACCGCTGCTGAGCCTCCACCTCTCTATGTTGTGAACACGTGTGTGTATCAGACCACCGACGCACAGCTCGGCCCCGGGTGAAGTGTAATGTCGTGGTGATGCTGCACAGTTCACACACCCTCAGACAGCACTTCAGTAAGGCACATAGAGTCTTCACAGCATGTGTGTTGCTAAGGACATGGCACTCTGTTACATCTGATGCAGGATAAATTTGAACTACAAAGAAATGAATTGATTGGAAGATTGTTGTGGGGGATCAAGGAAATCGTATAATGTCTCTCAGTGACAGACTTGATTAAAACACAACTGCGATCGAAGCAGGGCGGCAGATATCAATATGACAGGCGGGATAAAAGTCACATGCTGCTAAACACCCTTCGATGTCAAATCCGTATAACTGGAACATTTTGTTCGTTTCCCTCTCTCTGTTTCTTATTGCCTGAAATGTTTCCTTTGAGTTGAATGGGGCTGATTATTGCAGGGCTCTGTGAGTCCTGCTCAAGGCTCACAGCACGTCTGCAACAAATACAGGCTCCAGTGGCCAAACTTTCCCCAAGTTGTACTAAGAGTGTGTGGGCTTTTTCTGAGCTCTGAGGCAGCAGTGTGAGGACACACAGGCCACAGTAACAGCTGTTAGAGCTGAAGCCATGCAGTGCTTTTCTTACCTTCGTGTAAACTGTAAACTGTAAACCTCAAACTGATCCTTCTGAAATCAGATAAGATGAAGAAAATTCAGTTTTCAGGGTCACAGTGCATTTTATTAAAACAAACACACAGTCAGATGTGCCTCTGTGTCCTTTTGCACCTTCTACACACACACTTATAACACACACATACACTTGCAAAACACTCACAATACCCAGCATACGGAAACATCTTTCATGCATATACATCATGTTTAGATGTACACACAGCCAAACCCTCGCCACATCACCATCCTCCAGCCTCCATGACACACACCCGTGCACACACACATAAAGAACTACTGTAAATATCAGGGTACTCAACAGTCAGATGAAGGCAGACGTTACACAACGCGACTGGGAGTCCCCTCACTGCGTCACGTCAGGTCTTTCTCCTCTGCAGGGGCAGCGTGAGGCAGCAGCCTGGAAGAGTAAGCATCAGTTCACATTCATCGTTCCTTTGGCTCCAATACAGGAAGGGATTTCTAGTAACAACGGAGTTTGTATGTCAGTTACAGAATGGGAATACAGGCGTGTGTGTGTGTGTGAGACAGACTCGTCCCCTCCAAACTTTACCTCGAGCTGAAATTCCACGTTCTGTCCACAGCTCACCGTGAATCTGTCACAGATTTCAAAGAATTTATTGGAGTTTTCATGTAAATCTGAGATGATTGTTTTCCGAACAGTTAATCTTCCTTCTTCAGTAACGGTGAAGTCAATGAACGGCACGTTACTGACCTACGATCTTCTTTCTTTATGCACAAGGGCCATTAAAATAAAATGAACTGCTTTTCACTGTTTGTACATTTAATTAATAACAAAATACAGAAAGGTACAGATTAAACACAGTGTTTACACTGATCCACAGTGCATGTTCACTGAAATAATCTGATCAGTTATGGTTCCTAAAATGAAAAAATAAAATGTTAGTTGTAATAACATTAAGTGGCAAAGCTAATGACAAATTATCTTTAATTACCTTTAGGATGCAGGAAACTGAGGTGCTGGGATTTTCCTGGAGTTCTTGCCAAAGAATTCAGCTCCAGTTTCTTTGGAAAAATAGCTGTGGAAGCTCGGCATGTGTTCGCACCTTTGCTTGTGTGAAGTTTTTGTGTCTTCACCTGCTGAAGACTGTGTGGGAAGGTTTGGAGAAGACTGAGAAGCAGACACCTTCTCCAAACCTCATTAACTGGGCCATGTAGCTGCCGGAGGTACGGTCGGATTATTCGTTACCATCTGGTGTCACGGAAACTGAATTTTGGATCAACTTGAGATGAATGATATTTTTATTGATACGGCTGCTTGTTCTCCAGTTTGATCTTACAGAGATAAAGCTTTCATGAGCAGACCTTTAAGGCCAAAGGTAATTTTGCACAGTTACTTTGTCTTTATTATTTATTATACTGTTAAAACACAGTGTGAGCCTATAGAGCACTGTGAGCTGACTGGACTCAGACGTCTGAACCTCTGGGCTTAGCTACGGCGTTATCTGACAGGAACTGATGATGTGTTTCTGGGAACGACGGCACCATTTTGCTGGTTGGAATAAACAGAGGAAGGACAGTTTGTAGATGACACCACAGTGAAAGAGAAAAAAGAGCAACAAGGGAGAAGAAATGTTCTTTACTTGCTGAAGAGTCATTTTTAATGCAGTGAGGGTGTAATCAAAAGCTGGATTAGCTTCATCAGGCCATCTGATCGTACGTCTTCACTGTTCTCCATCTGAAATGTTAAATGCTGAAAGGATCTGAACGACACCACAGAACAAATTTAGCTCTTCACCCTGACGTGTTTGCTTCATCAGAATGTGCTGTTACTGATGCATTTAGCTCGATTGCTTTGCTTCAGGTTTAATAAAGTTTTAATGGGATAAAAGAAAAGTAAAACATTGTCTGCATAACTTTCCCCCGTTCTCCTCTGTCTCCCTGTCCTCTTCATTAAGAAACACTCTGATTGATGTATTAAACCTTTACTTTTACCATCCCGCTCCTTTCATTAGTCTGGGACAGATTGTTTCTCTTTCATCTCTCTCCTCCTTTCCTCTGCCCTTTCTTTGTCTTTTCTTCTGTCTTCTTGTCTATTAAAGACGTGCTGCGCAAGACTCGGAGGAATGACAGATTGGGAGTGATGAGAAAATGAACAAAGGGAGCATTGAGCTAAAGGAGAGGGTACGGCGGGCTTCAGTGTGTGTGTGTGTGTGTGTGTGTGTATGCTCATCAACATGAGGGAGATGGTGACACAGATTGTATCCTTCATGTTGGAACATGATGTGGGTTGATTGAAGACTCCCCCCTCCCCTCCTCCCCCGTTCTTGACTCAGGGTGACTGTTCCTTCATGGAAACTGTGACCTCAGTCAGCAATGAAACAGCTGTAGGCAGACGAACTGAACACTGACTCTGGCCATTTTTACTCTTTCAATAAAAAGCCAAACATCTGTTTACTGAAGAAAACAGTTTAATTTGAGGATCTAGTGTGGAAATGATATTCTGACCTGATCCCGATGCAACAGAGAAATGAATGTAATGATATTTGTCCGTGCGTCCATGTGTACAGAGGAAACACAGCTGAACCTGAGCTGAGGCAGACAGATCACTGTTATCTGTTATCTTTGGCAGAGGCGTTGCACGGTGTGAGAGGAAGGTATGTGCAGGAGCAGAGAGTTGTGGCTACTGTGTGTTTGTGTGTGTTCGTGTCTGTGTGTAAGCTAAAGCCAGAACGTGTGTGTGTATGAAGAACAGAAGCTTTATTCCCTGTGAGTGTGCGTGTTCTTCACATGTTTCGTCCTTGTCTTTTAACCGTGTCTGTGTCAAACATATTTGGATTCATTTGTGTAAAGAACACAGTGATTACATCTGATACCTTTAGCAAACACAACTTGTAATTCAATATTTTTCTTTTCACCTTTTAAAAAGAACACAACAGTAGAACTTGACATTTACCTTGATGAAGTCTAACAATGCTCAGGTAAGAGAGGAGAATGTTACTGATTAAACCTCAGATCCATCAGAGACTCATTCCAACGATAAACACTTTGAGATAAACAGATCAGAGCAGTGAGTCAGAGAGACAGACAGGCATGACAGACATGGAGGAAATCTCCATGTGGCCCTGACCAAAGAGCTGCAAATCTCATTCCTGCGTGGCGCAAAGTCGCGGCGTGGTGCCTCCGTGGTGCTGAGAAACCCACTGTGTGTGTGATTCACACTGGCACGCGGCTAAAGAGAGCGCTAGCAATGAGGCTGGGCTGCAGACCCTTTAAAGGAAAACAGGGAGGGTGTCATTTACTTTCAGTGTGGTTACATGTTCTGAGGCCTTGAGGTGTCAGGTGAAACATCCAGTTTTCTCTGCACACGGACATCTGAAGAGCCCAGGCTAAACACAGCAATAACAATAATTCCATGGCCACCCCACCCGCAGCCATTCACCCACACACCCACATGCTAAAACCCAGAGAGGTTCACACTGACATCAAGAGACACAGCTCATCAAAACATCAGCGTAAGATGAGAAGCTCAGACTTCAAGTAAAATGGCAGGAACTGTCTCAGTTGTCTCAATAGCTTCATGCATCCTTGATACCAACAGCTCCATATTAATAATGTGAAGAACATCAGTGTTAAATTTGACTTTAGTAAGTGAATGTGGAAGTTTCTCTTCCAAACTGGCAGATTAAAGCTTGGTGCATCACTCAGAAGGAAAACAGAGGGGGTTCAGTGTGTGACCACTTTTAGAAAGTCAGACAAATCACAGCACACCACATTCCAAAAATGCTTCATGTCTTCACGTTACCGGCACATGTGCATGTTGTGTAAGCACCTTTAACACCACCTGGGCACAGAGCACTGCTTTCAGCGTGGTGCTTTATTGACAAACCTGCTGAAACGTGTTACTGATGCTGGAAGAGCTGTTTATCAGTCAGGGTGTCTCACAGAGCCTCAGGGATCATCTCACAGGTGACGTTTTTACATTTTACCATTTGCCTTCCTGTGTTTCCTCAGGCCTGTTGATTTCAGAGTAATATTTGTGACCCAGTGGGAAACTAATGGACTCAAACAACCTTTATAAATCGAATGGAAATGTTTGCAGTATAACGTGTCAGTCAAGGGAGAGCAGTCCAGATTTAGACAGCTAGGAAATCTGTGGACCAAGACATGGTGGCCTGGACCAAAGAGCCGCAAATCTCATTCCTGCTTGGTGCAAAGTCCCGGCGTGGTGCCTCAGTAATGCTGAGACTCCCACTGTGTGTGTGTGATTCCCACTGGCACACGGCTGTACGGAGCGTTAGCAAAGAGGCTGGGCAGCAGACCTGACCAACCCTGAGGTTTGTGAGTGTTTACTCCTGTTTGTCTCCTGTATGCAAACATCTGTAAACAGCTAAAAAGATAGAAAACTTTTTATTCTCCTCCCAAATCCCACATAGGGATTTACAGCCAATTGAATTGACCCCAAACATTCTGAAACATAATTAATTTGAAGTCAGGTTCATCAGAAATTCTCATACAACAATCAGGGAAAATCTGTGCGTTTGTGTTTGTGAGCAGCTGAGGAGCTGAAAGGCTCAGGCCCAGGGACGGTGTGCTTAAATACCGTGCCCTCAGGTGCCAGGTACTGTCTGTGGCCCAGCCCACAACATTCCACATGTCTACACGTGCAGCCTGGTCTACATCAGGACAGCTTCCACAGCTGGAGGGTGAATATTTTACATTCCTGTGAAGTGCAGAGAAGGAGGCTGATGTGATTTGAGATGTGGGCTGGCAACACCACGACAATGTGCACTGTGTCCTTTCATTCCTCTGCTTCTCTTCATCTCCTTCCATCCTCTTCTCTCTCTGTTGGTCCTCATATTTCACAATCTTAAGCCTCGTGTAAAAGAGCTACACACACACAGTGAAACACACGGCAGCCTTGAGGAATAGCTGATGACTAAATAGCCACATTCACTACATCTAAAAATACAGCCCACGGCCCAGTGAGAGCCAATCAGAAACGTCAGGTCACCCTACCACCACTTCATCTGTCTCTGATTGTGTGTGCACACTTTTTCAGTTTGTGTGTAAAGGTTAACGTGCCTGGCTACATATCCTGTGTGTATGTTCATTCACACAACGCTCTAAGCATTTCACACACTTGCATGCAGCGTGTACATTTTGTATCAGGACCCTTTATTGTAAAGTGCTTTTTATCAGCCTCCATATGATATATAATAATAAAAGATATATAATACTGAGCTCCACAGGTGTTCATTATTCCACAGCAGTGAATAATGGAGGATGTTCAGGTGTAATCCCATTTACCTCCTCTGTGTGAAGAAGAGTCCCATCGTTTGTTCTCATGTTATTCTATCAGTCTGGAATGAAGCGGATCATATATACAGCTCATCTGTGCAACTTTGTGTGTGTGTGTGTGTAGGAGGGAGTGTGTGTGTGTGTGTGTCTGTGTGTGTGTAGGAGGGGTGTGTGTGTGTGTGTGTAGGAGGGAGTGTGTGTGTGTCTGTGTCTGTGTGTGTGTGTGTCTGTCTGTCTGTGTGTGTGTGTGTGTGTGTGTGTGTGTCTGTGTGTGTGTGTGTCTGTGTGTGTGTAGGAGGGAGTGTGAGTGCGCTTCAGGACATTCATGTTGGTGCTCGCGTGTGTTCATGTTTGTGTTCCTATACATCCCCATGCCTTTCGTTTAGTTGGTGTTTTTGCCCTTGCGTTCTGAGATCAGTTGTCTGGGAGTCGGCCAAGAGGACCGCCTAAAGAGGAGAACTGGCAGGACTCAAATACTCACAGGGAATAAAGCTTCTGTTCTTAAAGCTGCTTTAATTCATAGAAGCACATTTTCTATCTTTAGCTTACAGCAAAAACTCAGCTCAATCAAGCCGTGAGTAAACACTGCTGATTGACTTTTTCACTCCTGGGCTCTGCTGCTCTTTTGGCAGTGAGAATGTTGAAGATATATATCATATTTATGTGAGGGGAACAGGAGGAGAATGGTGGTATATCAAAGTGCTGCTGCCATTCGCTGTCAGCTTGTGTTTCACAGTGATCTGTTCATTAAAGAGGCTAAAATAAGGAGTGATTAAATGGAGTTTTAATGTTCTTCTTTGATCTGAAAGTTGAGATTAGCTCTTCAGAAATTCTGAATGTCAAAGCAGGACACAGGTCCTTGTGTTTCTATTCTTATACATATGTGCAAGTTAAGTTTCAGGAAAAAAAATGCAGATCAAACCTCAAACATCAGGAGATGAAGTAGGAATTCTCCAACCTCAGCGATGAAGGATGCACTTTGAGGATACGAATAATGCTTCAGATGGATTTCACACATTGTACCAGGAATTCTGGGTAAAATCACTGGTAAGAATCAGCCGTAAATGAGGCCATGAATCTGCCCTCTACTACATGAGAACGCACTGTTCCCCTCTCGCAACTGAAGCCACAGAAGCTTCTGCCTGCTCGGACTTTCCATCAGAGGCAGTATGAGCTGGCAAAAAAAGTTAGTGCAGAGCTGCAGAGTGCGTCTTCTGCCACTTAAACACAGCCTTGGTCGTGCCACTCCATCCACTTTGGTGCTGCTGCGGTCATTTGGAACCAACAGTCCAGTGTTAGCACCAGCACTGGCTCTGTGCTGGCCTAATAACACTGGTACACACTGTGCTCCCAGGTAAAATGACAGAACAGTGGCGTGTTTATTCTGAAGTGACCAAGCTTCTAACGGCCATGTGCTTTGTTACAGCGCCACGGAGTCCAGACTGTTTCTGAGCGGCCTTAAATCTAGTTTGGCATTTCTGTTTTCGTTACTTATCAACCAGCAGATTCACTTTAGGTATAAACATTACATCTACATCTCTGCAGCAACACCCGCAGACCTCGGGTTAGTCTTTTTCTAACCTGAACCAAGAAGAGTTTGGTGCTTAAATCTAACAAAACCTGAACAGTCAGATCAGAAAATGCTGATGAAAGTGCCTCAGTGCTTTTCATGGTTTCCTGTGGCACTTTCAGAAGACCTATTCTGTTATTTACCTCAGAGAACTTGTTCTAGTGAGTAATTACCACAAGTGTCTGTGGAAGACCACGGCAAGAACAATTCCACATTTGGCTCTGAAGCTTGAGCCAGACTGTGCCAGGTCTTATCTCCTGTGCTGTCAGACCGTCCTGCACACTTTATTGGTTTGTGCAATGAGAAGAAGGTTGATGCATTTGTCTGATTAAAAACTGTAGGATTTCTAATTACTTTTGATCAAATCAGATTGTTTATACTGAGTCCCCTCGTTGTGTATAGAAGCTCACTGCCTTCACTCACTGAGACACTCTCATGCTGATCTCAGGTCTGGCACGGTGACAGTAGGTGGTGTATGGACAGCTGCTTAATCTGCAACAACCAATTTGTGTGCAGGACCAGACCACAGCAGTGCCAGTCAGAGAGAGAAAAGCATAGAGAGGAGAAGCCTGTGCACTGCATTCAGAGCCATCGCTGCAGCCTGATGAGGCCTGATGAGGCCTGAGGGTACGGTATGCAAAGTCATTTCAGCTGCGCGTTTCCTCGTAGGATACCGTGACATCTGGTCATTTATCACATTTACAGAAGCTGATTGAAAGTAACCGTCATATGAAGAAAATGGGACAAACTGTCAGATATTCAGTTTATTTATTCCTAACATTGTTTTTACATTCAATTTGCTTATTCTGGTTTTTAGTTGGCTGATACGAAACCTGTCTCCTAGAAATTAGGTTTCCATACAACAAACACACAGAAGCAATGTTTCAGTCAGAGGTGAATTCATACTGACGCAGAGAGACTGGATTCCTAACCAAGGTATTTACTCATGAAATTTTATTTTGTATAACTGTCATTGATTTAGATCAGACGTCTGTTTTAACTTTGCCATTACAGAGTCTGTTTCTGCTGCTCAGGATATAAAAGCCACAAATCGACTTTAATTCAGTGTGGTAAAACTTTGTGTTGGACCTGTAGTACACTGGACAGTGAGCACAGATGAAACTGTTTGACTAACTCTGGCCTGTTTGCATTTCTCTCTGTTGATCAATGAGCATGTAAGAAATTGCTGTTTTGCTCAGTGTAAGTGGTTGTGACTGTGACTCTCAGCAGAGAGGGATATTTACAGAGACAGAGGAACCAACAGCAAGCACATCGTTGAAGAAGGTGTTTTCTGTAAATATCCAGTGACCCCCTTGTGTGTGTGTGTGTGTGTGTGTGTGTGTACAAATCAAACTGTGCTGCAGCAGAGTGAAACAGCTCAGGTTGCCTCGGGCTCGTCTCAGGCTTTGGGAGCTACTTTCAGTCCAGCGGTGTCAGAGCTGTGCTGACAAACCTGCTGCTGCTGCTGCTGCAACACTTTAATATTGCAGAACATCAAAGTCACACCTGTTCATGAGTCCAGGTGTGTTACATAATCTCACAGATGATCAGCTCAGCTCAGTGTTCTGAAAAATACACCCACAAACTGACTCTCAAACACCAAGTGCCTCCCTATGTTTCTTTCAGCCTGTTGATTCCAGAGTAATATTTGACACAGTGGGAAACTAATGGACTCTCAGTGCTTTGAACAAAAACCTTGGAAAACAAAAACAGCCGTTATAAGTCAAACTGTAACAGTCATTAAATATGTTTCAGAAAAAGACTGCATACTGTATAATGAGTGGTGACAGCCAGCAAGTGAATTAATGAAGCAACGTGTCCCAGTCAGCTGTTTTAAAGGCAGCATGTCAATCAACAAGTTTCACTGGAAAAAGTTGCAGAGTTGCCTCAGAGTTGATTCAGATGCAGTGATGCATGCGCCCGGCCTTGTTGGCCTTCAGCACCTCCCTGTTTTACTTCATGTCTTTTCCTGGCCCTGATGCAGCGTGTGCAGTCCAGATGCTGCGAAGCAACACTTCAGCTGAAACCTGCTCCACATTCTCAGCCGTCGTCAGTGTGGACGTGGAAAGGAGGTTTGCACACTCACGCCGGGACTGAAGTGCAGAATGCAGAGCCCGTCAGGTTCATCTCATGAGGCAGTTTAGGAAAATTATGAACTCACATGTTTATTTTTAGCTCTATCTCCATCTGTCAGGCTGCACTCTTCTCCACACTACCAACTGTTGTGTCTATGTCTAAGTGGTTTCTTTATTCACGTTCTCTTTTTCTCCCCACTCTCCTAATTACTTCTGTCTCCTTCATTGTTGCTGTTTCTGTATCTCAGTGTTGTACCAGGTGTGTGTCTGAGACGCTCCCCTGTGCCTGCCAGTGTTCTGGTAGCTGATCAGAACGGTAGGAAAATGTTCCAGTGAGCTTCACTTCCTGTGTCCTTTTCTCAGACACAGCTGAATGGAGCTGAATCAGTGTCCACACAAGAGCCGTCTCACCTGCGCTGCTAATTCTGCTCAGGTCTGATTGGTGCTGTGTTCTCCTTCCTGCCTGTGGACTTCACCTGTGGCACATCCTGGTCTGAGCACAACAGCTTGTTTGCAAAAAAAAGTCTGACAGCAACTATCAAACTATGTAATTAGCGTTAGCTTGCAAACATTAAGTTACTGTGTCGGATTTGTTCTGAAAATCCCTCTATAACTAAATGACTGGGGAGACTGGGAATACGTTACACCCCCCAACCGAGGCTGGTTCTAGCACATCCAAGGCTGAGACGTGTTCAGCTTTGATTGCCCAAAGCATTGTCCCACTGTGCCCAAAGCTGCACTGCACGGCCTGAGAAACGGGCCAAAGCTCGGCTCAGGTCCAGCGTTTTTTCGGCTGGAACCTGGAACGAAACCCAAAGCTAATACTTTCATATCAAAACTCTGTCTGTCTCTCTCTGTGTTTTTCTTTCTCAGTTTTACACAAATAGCTGCATAACAGGCGCTGGCACACTGATCCAAGTAATCAGCCAATCCGTCGTGATGAAGAGACTAAAGAAGAACTGTAAAAACAGCAGTGCTAAAGCAGCTTACACGATGCATAATTACCATCACACTCGCACTCTGTAAAACATACTTTATGTTTGAGACTCAAACCTCAAACAAATGTGCAGCACATGTGACAACGTGTGTGAACCCAACTGGAACACGTCAGAGGCAGAGATCTGCCCGAAACGTGGATCCAGAGTTTGGACACAGACAGGAAGCTCCTCCGGGACGTCCCGGAGGCCCAGTCGAGTTCACACACCATCACCTTCAGTCCACTTCAGTTCACTGCTCTCTGTCATTTAAAGGAAAAGCTGGACTGTGTGTGAATGTGTTTGCCAAGGTCCAGATCAACACCACTCTCATGTTTGCACAGTAAATATGAAGCTAGTTAGTTTAGCACAAAGGCTGGAGACAGGGGGACACAGGGACCTGGCTCTGTCCAAAGGGGACAAACCCACCTACCAGCTCCTCTAAAGCTCCCTGCTGTATCTTGTTTGTTGAATCTGTGCAAAGACCAAAGTGTAAAATCTACAGTTTGCAGTTTCAGGCGGGTTATTTGCCAGAATGTTTCTGGGCCAGAACCAGTGACTTCCTGGATGAATGCTTCAAATGTGAATCAGCAGCAGCAGGAAATGCTGTGCTAGCATTAGCAGTAAGTTAATCCAGCTCTGATGGAGCTGCAGGAGAGCGAACAGTGAACAGTGAGTCTGAGATCAGTCAGATCAAATTACAGACAGTAAGCGTGGATTAGAGGCCGCGTCGCTTCCTGTCAGTCCAGCACACGAATCAAAGACTCTCCCACTAACAATGAAGACGAGCGTGGACACGTACAGAGGGAATCACTGAATATAAATCTGCTGAATGTCTTTTACAGATTCTAACTTTGACACATCACTTTAAATCAGAGAATCTGTTCCCCATTGGTCTCGTTACATTTAAAACCTTAATTAAACTGTAAGCCATCCTGAATAAGCCTGTGTGGGACATATGCCGCCCAGAGGAAGCTGCGGTGTCTGACCGGGCCACGCTGAAATAAAAAACTCCCTCGCTCCTTACCTCAACCATCTCCACTTAAAAACACGCTGGTAACTACTGTTCTTTCTCCTTCTGTAACTGTATCCCTGCTACTGTGAGTGTCTCTGTTTGTTTTCTGCATCAAGTGTTTTTACCTGAGTCCATTTACTGTCCTGTAAGACAGTCTGGAGACTGGATCAGCTGCGCTGTGTCTCTGTCACCGCGCTCTCTCCTTCCTGAGGGTTATTTATCTAATACCCATTCAGATCCCCGTGTACAGGAGCTGAAGGCCTCTGATAACACTTTCTCTTCCACCTGTTCTTTCTATCTTGCGGCCTTGGTTTGTCTGCACGACTGAACCAAGCTGAACTGGTGTGAGGGGAGAGAGTGCCAGGGAATGCTGAGCATGCCGCCTCCCTTCTCTGCCTCCCTGATCCACCCCAATCTAATTTAGATTAGCCCTGAACATTCTCTCAACATTCTCTGAGCTGTTGATATTACAAACATACCACACGACAGCCGGGTGTGTTCACACAGAATGTCAGGATGATCCCTGCTTCAGGGCTGGTGTGTGTGTGTGTGTGTGTGTGTGTGTGTGACTCTTTTGTTTGCAGTCTGTACTCGCTGCATTTTCGTGCCCTAGGCGAGGCATCCTTTCACACCCTGATCTTTTCACTGTAATTTTTTTATTACAACTATAATTGTGCAATTTATCTTAGTTTAACTTTAAGTTTAAGTTTAAGTCAGCTTCTTCCTGTGTCACACAGTCAGTAGCACTTTAGCCCAGGCTGATTCTCCACAGTCAGTACACAAACGTGTGTGTGGTTCGCTGTCAGTTAACTGACGCTGACTCGTCCTGGTGTTGTGGACTGACCTGGGACGTCCTTTCTTTAACTCTAATGTCAGAGTGTAGGTCTGTGTTCACCATGTCACCGTGTTTGCATGGAACATGTTCATTCATACATACATGGATTTTACAAACTAAGAGGAGGAGTTTCTGTGTGTAGTGTGTCCACAGTCAGACTCTGCTTTTAGACTCAGCATCAGCTTTTTAAAGCAGGATTTTTTTTTCCTTGTGGTGAATAATGATTTCTTCTTCTTGATTTCTACAAGTGTATGAGTGTATTTCTGTTACAGGATGCTTAAGTCAGTGTGTGTGTGTGTGTGTGTGTGTGTGTGTGTGTGTGTCTCCATCAGGGCATCCAGCACTGAAGAGTCTCAGAGCCAGTTCTAACTCAGTGTAGTCCTGGTATCTCTGTGAAAACAGCTTTCCTCTCCGGCTCCTCTCCGTCCATTTACTCCCGTACTCTCTGCTCATTTTACTTTTCCTTGTTGGTCTTCGCCTCCCTGCTCTCTGCCACCTTGAGCTGAAAGTGCAGAAACAGCATTTGTTATGGAAACATAATCACTTGCTGTTCTGGTACACTCCCACACATCCAGACCCCTCCATCCCTGAAAACCTTGGGTGGTCTTTATTTTATTTTACAAAGAGGAGGAGCAGAAACTCTGTGTTCTGAACTCAGTTCTGAACTGTGACCTGGGAGATCATTTTTTATCCATGTTGTGAGATGAAACCTTGTCCAGATGTCAGTCAGATGTCAGTGTTTATTGGACCTTGTATTCTCCACAGCTCAGATCTTTCATTCTCCTTCGCTTTCCAGTTGTCGACTCTGCCTCTTTCTTTTCCTTGTTGGTGCTATCCTCTGCCTCATCTCCCTCCCTCTCTTTTCATTTCCTCTCCACACTGTTTCTCTGCCTCTCTCATCCATGGCTGATTGGAAAGCCATATCACCAAAATGTGACATATTATCAGGGTTTGAGAAAAGATATCTGATCCCATAAACGATGACCATACATCTTGGAGATTACAGATCATTGTGGTTTCTGTGTAGGGATCAGTGTCAATAGACTTGCTCTCCTTGTCTCTTCTGTCTGTCTCATTTCTTTTGCTTTCCTGTTCTCTCCACCCCACTTCTCTCATACCCTCTCCTCGCTCCCATCTCATTTCCTCTCCTTTTCTTTGCTCTCCATGTCGCTCATCTCTTCTTCCATTCACTTTTTCCCTAGCCTCTTTGTTCCTTTGTCTTCCTAACTTATAAACTCCATCTACCAGAATAGAACCACATTAAACTCAGCTGCTGAGATAGTTTTGTGTTGGTCATAAGAAATAAAGTGCCCTCGGGTTTAAAAATGGTTTTGAATCGTAAGCTAAGGCCACACTGCAGATGCTGATGTTACACTGTGTAATTTATGTCATTTTTTCCCTCATTACATGCAAATCTGACATTTTCTAAATAGCTTGAAGCTTCATGTTGCTGTTTTATTTCTTTGCATTCTTTATTAGCAATTTGAATTTGAACATTTTGGTCAGAATCTGTCAGCTTTACCCAGCAGCAGAACAAATATTCAGATCTTGTACAAAAGTAAAAGCTACTACACAATGTAACAACACTTCATTACAAGTAAAAGTCCTGCATTTAAAATCCAACTTAAGTAAAAGCACAGTTTCTGCTTTATCTGATAAAGTAAGAGGACTCGTTCTTCAGCAGTGGCCTCTGTGAGTGAAATATTATTATTGTAAATACTGATGCATCAGTGTGTGAGCTGGAGCTGCTCCAGTTGGAACCAGTCTCTACTACTTTATGTACAATATGTAAATATAATACAAAAACTGAAGAACACAAGCACAGAATATCCCTTGACAACTATTGCTCTGTTGGCTGTATCAGACAAAGATGTCCTTCACATGCAGCTGATAAGTAGGAATCAGTGTCTGAGACTTTGATAATATGCTGTTGTTACTGTATGGAAAGGAAGGCGGGCGGGCGGGCGGAGGGGGGAACAGAAGATATGCTGACGTGCAGGAATCCAGAGACAGGGAATGTCAAGATGCTGCAGCTGGTGTGTCAGCCTTTCTGTCAGCCTGTTTGGAGGTTTGTAGAGGAGGGAAAACGTTGACTCTTTCTCTCTGGACAGGGAGACAGCGAGAGAACGAGCAGAAGAAGAGGAGGAGGTGACGGAGCAGAGAGAGACAGTCGCTGTGGCTTTAACAAGTGCTGTGCAGCTTCATTTTGCTCATCTTCATTTTGCTCTCTATAGAAGTTGCTATGCAAAAAATGAAATGACTTGATGTTCGTCCAGTGTCCGTTTAAATAACTGTCCCTGTGCCACCTGAGCTGCTGTAGAGCCACGGACACTCTGTCCTCATCTTTACACAGCAGGCTGCCGATCGAGTAGGTGGTTATCAAACACCCTGTGGCTGCGAAGTGGGCTCGAACTGTGAGTCACCATGATGTTTGTCACTTTCTCGTCATATACACATCAATTCACAGTCTTTCTGAGGGTCAAGGATCAAGTAAAGCAGGATGAATCAAAGGATGGTGTGTTTTCTGCTGACTCTCCTACACTCAGACCCAATCTACACACTCAAACACGAGTCTGTGACCCTTTACTGGAAAATGTGTTTTCTTCATAACTATGTTTTTAACCTGGCATGATGTGAAATGTACTGCTTGACTTGTAATTACACCCCAGAGTTGGACAGATGCATAAAAAAAACAATTACTGACGCACTGGCTCCATTTTTAAGTTGCTTCAGATATTCCTACCCAGTGCCTCAGAACAGAATGTTCTGATCGACTGCGTCAAAGGCAGCGCTGAGGTCCAGAGGACAAAGGACTGAGCACGTCCCATTACAAGGTCACCTGTCCCCCTGAGAACCTGGTCTCAGTGCGATGATGCCTGATGGAGACAGACTGACATTTTTCTGCTGCTAAAACCAAACCCCTGGACAGATATTTTTCTCCTCCTAGTTTTTTATTTTGAGGGAGGGAAGAATCCAGCTCACTTTTTTTTTTTTTTTTTTGAAGTAATCTGGGACACAACCGATAAAGAACTGTTAAAAACTGACAGCAGACAGAGGCAGGCAGGGCCCAGTAGATTCAATGACTCTGAAAAAAACTTTGTTGGTATTACATCAACTGGACAAGACATGTTTATAAGAGATAATATTTCTAAAGGCTCAGACAAGGAAATGGGAGAAAACTGAGTCAAAGTGTTGTCCGGTGGGTGATGGACACCCGAGCATTGGCCATCGATGGCAGCAGAAGCTCTGATGGACTTTATCAATGAAGTTAGATCAAAACTTTTCACAGTCGCAAGCAGCGGTGGGATTTACCCGCTGATCAATCTGCTGATGGGCAGAGATAAGATCTACGGCAGCGAAGCAAGACCAAAACATTAACACAGAAATTAGCCGTCATTTCCTCCATCCACTGGAAAAGGACTGTGACTCCAGTGGTTTCAACACATCATGGAGGAGGAGACTGAGCTGCTGTGACGTTTATCTGATCCCTGATCAGTTTGAACTCTGGAAGTTCTGTGACCGTTTCAACTTGACTGTCGTTCCCACACGTCAAGTCATCCACGTGCTTGATTAGCAGTAGCAGCCACGTAGCTAACAGCTAGTATAAAAGTCAGTCGAGGTTGTCATCTCCTCTGCTGTGTGGCTCCTGGGGTTACATTAGTAACTACCAGCCTGCTTATGCTTGCTCCATGCTCATCTGACCCAATCCACCAGCAAATCCTGTACACTCCACAATATCTAACTTTAGGAAAACTGCTGTAAACACATGAAGAGAGAGGTGTGTTCCATTTACCTCACATCTTGTATATTATCATGTAAAATAACTTCAGTTTCCCTGCTTCTCCTCTCACCGACACCCAGCCTGGCCCTGGAGGACCATGGTCTTCAGTTCACTTGTCAGGAAAATTTAAAGCTACTTGTTTAATGCAGCAGAGAAATGGCAGCTGGTGTCGCTTTCCTGTTTACGACAGTCTCATCTTGCCCTTTCACCTAAATTCCCTTCTGATCTTTGTCGTCCTCGTAGCTTCTTGCTTCCAATTCATCCTCCATTAGCTTTTTGTTCCTTCCCATCACTCTGTCTCTTGAACATCTGTGTTCTGTGTTTTCTTGTTCAACTGTGGAGTATTTATATCAGGGCATTAGTATAATTGCCACATTTTTCCAGCAGCTTGGTGAGGAATGCATTTGTCTCGCAGACAGACAGAGAAGTGATGGCACAGGCAGGAACAGCTGCGGTAACACTTCTGTGTTTCAATAGTAACAGGTGCAGAAGGCTGTTGCAGCTTAACACTATACTAAGACACTGGATGCTGATGAGTGGGTGTGTTGGAGACAATGGCTGTGTGTGTCAGATTGCAAGTGTGTATTCAACCCTGTCTCCTAAACAGAATATGGATCTGGTTCTGTTCAGACTCTCACAGCACCTGGTTCAGGTCAGGGAAAGATCCTGGACCTGATCTGACAGACAATCTGAACCACAGACACGACTCTGGATGTGAACCTGGTCTGTGTGTATTTTATTAGCTGTGTGCTGCCAGCTCATTTTCTGAAGTTTAAGAAGAAACGTGTTTATGAAATGACTTCCACGGGACACGTGTGGCTACCTGTGTGAGCGTTCTGTCATGCATCATGTTTTATCTTCGTGTAGTGAAGATAATGTGGGAATTGTCAGATAACACACGTGATGTGTTTGTCAGACCTGGTGTCCTGTGTGTGTGTGTGTGTGTGTGTGTGTGTGATGTAGGTCAGTGAGTAAAGCAGCAGCATTCACAGGCCTCTTCCCTCTGTTCGGTTCGTCTGGGACCAACTGATGTTTTGATAGAAAGAATGCTGAACATGTAAGACAGTTTTTTTTTAGCTACAGCTGCAAATGTCTCGAAGCTTGAACTCGAGGCTCCTTCTCATCGCGTTGTTGCTTCCTTTCAGGACATGCAGTCCACACACTCCCTCAGCAGCCTTGGCAGTAAAATCCCTTTTCAAGCTGCTTTCTCTTGCATCACTGAATGAGTAAATTGAAAGGACACTAAGACCGAGACCAAACTCAGCATTACTGTCTTGCGTTCATGTACATTGGCTCTGAAGCCATTGTGCAGTGTTTGTGTGTGCATCTTTGCTACATATGCATCGGCACTTTGGCCCATTCAGAACACTCATATTACACCGAAACCCTGCAGAGTACCCAGACCTCATCAGGTGACATGGAGTGTAAATTCTGTACCATGCACATGTATGTACACCTGTAACAAGTCAGTACAGCCTGTACTGTGCACACAGGGCTCTGCTGTAATAGCTCCAGCACCTGGTAGTTTATCAGTTCAAAGCAAAACCCACTTTACTGATGGTTAAGGTTTGATAAGTTCAGCTAAACAAAACTTTTTTATTAAAGGTTAAATGAATCCTGTGACAATTACATGATACAAAGGTTGGCAAGATACACGGCAACACTGTGGAGAACTTCCACACAATACTGCACTGCCAGCAGACAAAAGGCAGTTATACAAATGAACACTGGTTATGAAGCTGCTGTAGGATGAAGTGTAGCCTTGTTCTCTCTGCATACAGTCCTACTTCCTGCAGGAATTCAGAACAAAGTGGGCTGAAAGCTGTTCACTGTGTGTGTGTGTGTGTGTGTCTGTGTGTGTGTAAAATGTAGGGTAGTCTCATGTATATAAACACTCTCTTTGAGAAACAGTAGCATTTATACTGAACACCGTGCACATGGTTTATTCTGAAATGACCTCATGTGCCCCCGTGCATAACGACAAGTACGCATGCGTGTCTCTGTCTCTGTGTGTCTCTGTGCGTCTGTGTGCATCTGTGTGTTTGTGTGTGTGTCTCTGTGTGTGTGTCTCTGTGTGTGTGTGTCTGTGTGTGTGTGTTGTGTGGGTGCAGAGTTCCCTCTCTCAACCCAGAAATCAAGATGTAAATTATGGTGCTCTGTGAGCACAAACAGGAAATATGAGGAAGCTGGTGTTGCTCTCTTCAATATATCAGCATGTGAATCAGAATAATAGATGGATTGAAGTCAGAGTCACTGGGAGAATGGAAGAGTGCTCTGCAATCAATGGACTCTAATTATACTCACAGAGGTTTGTCATCCACTCTGTGCATCTCTGTGTCCGTTTGTCTGTTCATCACTTTGTAATATCTGTCATCCATCATCTGTCTGTCTGTCTGTCTGCCTGTCTCTGTCTCTCTGTTTATGTTCATGTTTGTCAGAAATAAACATCGATTGATCAGATCTGATCGGATCAGATCCGAAACCTGTGATGAACTCCATATTACAGTTGCACAGCGATAACATGTCATTAATATGTGATATAATCTAGTAACATTTCAGATCAGCAGTTTCACTAAGAACAGCAGAGTAGTTAGACAGAAGTGTCCTGCATCTCAGGCAGTGTTTAGCATCTCAGCGGTGTGGAGGCGTGTCAGAGCCAATCTGCTGTTTCTCGTGTTCCAGCTGTTTTTCTTCGTGAGCCTTAGATTAGATTTTCATTGGTCAGGGTGTTCACAACTAACAAACACAAAACAACGACTTTCCACTTCACTGAGTCAAAAGGAGCTTGATGTCAGAAAATGGAAATGTCTTGCATCAAAATGATTCAGGTCTCCCAGTCAGGCCTATGCTTTGCACACCTGATGCTGGTCTCTGGTCTCCGTGGCCATGTTGGTGAGAGTTATTGTCTCCTGGTAGTGAAGCAAAAAAGAAATCACATCAAAAAACAAATCAAAAAACAACGGTATCAGTAGAAAAGTGTGGCAGGTTCTGTAAATCTCTGCCAAATATGTGTAGTGAGCAGTAATGCTCCTGTAATGCTCCGCCTACTTCCTGTACCTGCTCCAGCACTGCCATGCTGGCAGGTAGAGAGGAGAGAAAGTTCCAGAGAGATTCACAGGCCTCAAGCAAAGTCATTAATCTTCCATTTGTATTCAGGTTGGACTGAGCTAATCAATATGGGGTATCCCTTCCTGGTTCCACTCCACTATGTGCACTTCTAGAGTGATTCCTCAAGGGAGGTAAAACAGCAGCACCGTGCTGCCCCAAGGACACAGGAGACACTTCACATCGCACAAAGTTAACACCGGACACCTTCTCCTCTTTCTTATCCTCTCCCTCTTTTTCTTTATCCATTCTTTCTGACTCACTCCTCCTTTGACACCTTGTGAGTCTTCATCTGTGTCCACATGATGATGTCAAGCAGATGTAGAGGCCAAGGCAGTGAGAGAGTGGAGTACAGGGTGTTGGCATGTAAAGTAATCCTCCTGCAGTTCAGATAAGAGGAGAGAAGGTTCCAAAGGGTTTTCTGAAGGATTTTCCTGTGCAATACTAATCCATGCTTCATTCATTGGTATTCATGCTGGTCCAAGCTAATCAACATGGGGTCCCCCTTTATCCTCAGCTTTTCTCTCCTTAATTTATTTTCTTTCCCTCCTTTCAGGACCCCACTAAGTCACCAGGAAGCTTCCTTTCTTTTTCTGTTTCCTCTGTTTCCCTTTATTTCTCTCTCTCTTCTCACTAAAATGATTGTGGTTGTGATTCAGTTAAAGGACACATGCAGTCTCTCCTGTGTGTGTGTGTGTGTGTGTGTGTGTGTGTGTGTGTGTGTGTGTGTGTGTGTGTGTGTGTGTGTGTGTGTGTATGTGTATGTGTGTGTATGCATGAGAGAGAGAGAGAGAGAGAGAGACAGAGATACAGACATATAGCCAAAAGTGGAAGACAGACCAATTAGATTAGAGATGCGGGAGTGTGGGAGGAGCTTGCCAAGAGAGGTGTGTACTAAATGGCTCTGTGTGTGAGCGTGTGTGTGTGTGTGTGTGTGTGTGTGTGTTTATTTGTGAGAAATGGGAGCACATTCCTCAGCTTTAACACAAAAGGCTGAGGTCCATTAATCTGGCTCTGGGGCTGTGATGGGAGCCTCAGCAGGCTACACTGGCTTTGTATTTACCTATTGTCTCACACACACACACACACACACTCACTGTGTCTTAACCACATGAGATAACAAAGACATTACATTTAAAGACGCTCAGATTTCAGGTGTTTCAAACAGGTGATGACCTCAGTGTATGTTTCCTTTGATTGGCAGAGACGTTTTCTTTACATACGTCCAGATGCTGGGAGCAATCTGTGCTTCAGTGACAGGTAAACCTCCCAAAGCCTCACAGGTTCATCTGAATATGATCCAATGGAATGAAATGACTTGATCTCAACTAAATAAAAAAAAAAAAACAGAAAGAACAGTGTTACTGTAACACAACTTTGAAAACACCTGCATTTTGTGATATTTGAAGGGTCAGCATTCACCTGAAGGACCTGACATTTGACCTGGGACTTGTTGTGCCGGACTTGTCTCTGACACGTCCTGACGATGGTCAGTCTGATAGTTTCTGTGTAAAGTTTATCTCTGACATTGTTTGTGATCCCCGAAGTTTTGTCAGGACCAAAGGGGTTAAGAAAAACCTGCTGTCCTCTTTCCTTTCCTTTCCTTTCCTTTTCTTTCCTTTCCCTTTCCTTTCCTTTCACCCTACAACTCAGCACCCTACTCCCCGCCTCAGTGTCCCCCCACTCTCCTCTCCAGTCTAGTTCCCATGCATTCCTAGTGGCCTCAGAAACATGATATACCTCTTTTGGTGCGTCCACAGATCCACAGTGCGGCCTTTCCGTCGTGCCAGCTGCCTTCCTCTCCTTCAGCCAAATGGAATGTTAAGCCCCACTTGTGGCTAGCTTTGTTCCCTGTCATGCAAGGCAAACAAAAGGCAAAGTGGCTTTTCATTGTGTAAGGTATTCCAATACCCCCAAATCCTCCCTCCCTCACCCATTCTCCCCCTGCTCTTACAAAGAAATGTGCACGGTGGAAAAGTGTGTGAGCAGCAGTGCCCGGGAAGGCCTGCACACGGCACGTAGACATGAGTGAGCCTGCACGAATGTAGGACAGCAGGTGTTTACACACATGCAGGAGTGCTGGTTGCTCTCTCTGCATGTGCTACACACACACACACACACACGCACACACGCGCAGACATTAACGTGTGTGAATGGGTTCAAACTCGCTCACACACATTCTCGCTTACACCTCCTCTGAGACGTACCTGGCAGACGAAGCTGTTTGGACTTTCCAGTCGTCCACTCCTTCTGTCTGACTGATCTATTATTAGCAGCCATCGCTACATTAAGCGCTCATTCCTCCCAGAGCACAAACTGAAGTAGCAAACCTCTTTATCAAGGCCTCAGTGAAAACACAACACACTCCAACGACAAGCTTTATTCATGAATCAGTTTTATTCACATTCACGTTCTGTAAACACGTTTGTATTTTTCCACGAGTAAGAAAAAAAGCAACAATAATCTGGTGTCTAACGTGTCGTGTTAATCAGCAGGAGACCGGTGTAGTGAGAACACAGTTCCTCTCACCTCATTTTAATGCAAGAACAAGCTGTCAGCAGCCCCATCCTCTCTCCCGCTGCCAACTTTTTTCAGTGAGTGTTTCTTCTTGTGTTTTGTGTGGTGTTGTGTATTGTTGCTTGTGTATTTTTGCAGCCTACACCCTTGAAATTGCTCTATAAGTTTTCACTGCTGTCCTCGGCAGAGGAGTGCATTGTAATTTACGCGGTGTGGAACTGCAGTCACTGTGTTTCGCCTCATCCTAGGACAGTTTCTGAGTTTCATGCTCCATGGTAAATGTATTCAGTATGTGCCATTACTGCTACAGTGCACTGTTTTTGCAGTCAGTGTATGAGAAACCATTACTGTTACTGTTCTGCAGTAAATGATGTAATATAAACACCAACAGTCATCAGTCGAGCTGCAGCGGGAAAACAACGTCAGAGAAAATCTCTCTGGAGCTGTCTGATCATTCAGGGTTTTTTTAAATTATTATTCTACTCTGGTTCTGGTAAATAATTTCAGGTGTGAGGAACACGTCAGGATAAATATGTGAGTCATTAGATGGAAAAAAAAGTGTCTGTTTCTGAGAAGAGAGAGATTTTCTCTCTGCTGACAGCAAACCGCTCTGCTGCTGGACACGAGGAAGCAAATCCACGTGTTCATACAAACAACGCACAAAAGGAAAACACACCCACAGACGAAGACGTTGTGTCATTGTTCCCGTCACAAGCCTATAAACTGCCGCGTGTTCAGTCAGTGAAGGCAACGTCCTCGCAGGTTCCACGGGAAGACGGTGCCTCATCGGACAACACCTGTTTTTACTGTTTGTCAGTTTTCATGAGACAATACTGAAAAAAAAAATCAGTGAACAGAAAACTATCGGCCACCTGCAAGCTGCAGTCAGAAATTTCTTTATCACAGCAGCAACTTTGGAAGCATCACTCGTGGGTTTATAATGGCCTGCATTTATCAAGATCAGAAGTGCTGATGTAAGATCATTAAGAAAGTGCCCCTGGCCATCTCCTTTCATAATGACCTGAACTGACAAGCTGCTCTCAGAGCTGCTCTCCTGCTGCACTGGTGAAAGGAAAGAAAACCCTCAGTGTGGTTCGAATGTGTTGAAGCAGAAGCTGGAGATTTTTGTTGTTGGGAGTCATCTCCTGTTTTCACGCAGTGTCCCAGGGTGGTGGTGCGGTGGATGTTTTGTGTAGCTCGCGGGGCAGTTAGGTGGGTAGCTGTGCTTCATGTCTGCTCACTCTCCTGCAGTTCTTAGGTCTGTAAATTTAAATACCTGCATCACTTTGTTTTGCAGTTAATTGCTGATCTAGATTAGATTGTTAGGTCATTCTCTGTCAGGTGCGTTTGTGATGATAAATAATATAAATGAACCTGACTGGAATACTTTGATGTCTCCAAAGTGTGCAGGTTATGTCTGTGCAAACTGTTTATTTCAACACTTGGACAAAACACAGCATTTGCTAAACTGTGTTTTTCTGTTCTTGATTGTCAGTAAAGTCAAGATGAATCACAATATCTGACTTTTTATGTTTAATCTTCTCTGTGAATCAACCCTTTTTATTTATTTATCTCACATTCATATATAAACTTTTAAATATTAAAAATTAAATGGGCACGTTCATATTCATATTTTTTTGCAAAACGCTGATGATGAATCCAACAACTAAACTTCAGTTGTACTTTATTTTTGCTGCCAATGTTTAGTACTAGTTAGCAAATATTAGCATACTAATACGTTAAACTAAGATGGTGACCATGGCAACATTATACCTGCTGAACATCAGCGTTAGCATGCTGATTTTAGCTTTTAGCTCAAAGAACCACCGTGCATGTGTACAGTCTCAGTCTACAGAGCAGCTAACATGACTGTAATCTGTGGCCACTGAAACATTGACAATCTGACATCCATCCAGTCAGATGTCCAACAAGCCCTTTGTCCACCTGAGCCAAACAACTGGGGAACCAATCATTTAGCCAGCTATCCAACCACTGAGCCAATCAGGCAGCTGTCTGCATGTAGCCTGTCAGCCACACACACATGAACAAGGAAGACGAAGGAGTGACTGAACTTCACCCGACTAATGAATCTGAACTGTTGCAACAGGGATGATGGAATGTCACACACAAATATCACAACACAACAAATGGGATAAAACCATCTAAACAACCCAGTTCTCACAGGAAGATTGTAGTGCTGTGAGCCTGAGAGCTGGCAGGGGAAAACAGAAAGGGGGGGAGAAAGAAATACATCAAAGAGGGGTAATGAAGCTTGTCCAATCCTGAAGAGCCACATAAGAAAACAGAGATACGGTGATTGTGGTGGGGTTGCTCAGAGAGATGGGGATGAATTATGATGAAGCTGTGGATGAAGAAGGGAGAGAGAGAGAGAGAGAGAGAGAGAGAGAGAGAGAGCAAGGCAGCAGGTGGATGGTGTGACTTTGCCACTGTTAAAATCACTCCCTCTGTTTTCTTTTGCTCTATTATCTCCCTCTCTCTCTCTCTCTCCCTTCCCCCTTTCTCTCACTCTCTTTCGTTCTATCTCTCTCTGTGTGTCCTGTGAAGCAAAACCTGGCTCTAAATGGGAACAGAGGTAGCAGTGATCACGCTGGTCTTCTCCAGCAGGGCCCCTTCCTCAGCTCATTAAGCCCAGAGCAGAGCTCTACTTACCTACCTGGGATATAGGGGGATTTGGAGAAAGAGGAGGATGAGGAGGGTGAGTAGAGGAGTAGCAGTGGGGTTTGAGGGAGGGGGAGCTGGGAAAGAAAACCTGATAAAACAGAGAGTGAATAGATGAGAAAGCTTGCAGCCAGTAAAAGAGGAGCTCTGTGGTCTGTGAATCCTCCGATTCTGATCCTTTAAACGTGCGACAGTGCATGTGCATGTTTGCATCCTCTGACATCAGTGAGAGGTAATCGATGGCGGTGTGCACCTGACGCAGGACGCCACCGTGAAGACTAAACACTGTGGCACAGGGAGAGATTTGTCCTCATTCATTTTCTATGGGAGACAAGTCAGCGTTGTCCTGTACCAGGGTGCGTGGCTTTTATTGTGGCTGAGGATTTTATTTCCTCTGTGTCTGTTTCAGGCCCGTGCACTGTCTGCCTCTGCTTTGCATTAATGCAGCACAATGTCTTATTTAGTGCATGTGTCTGTTATTCATTTTATTACTTTGGCTGTTGTGTATTGTGTGCTTTTGTGTTCCATGCTTTAATTATTACTTAACACTGTAGTGTGGTTATTTCCTGGATAGTTTTTTTGTTGTTGTTGTTGTTTTTTACTAACATCAATATCCACTTTTTTTTTAAACTACTTGGCGTGCTGTTATGCTAGTCAAATAACTTACACACACACACACACACACACACACACACTGTGTACAGCACCATCACTGACCTCTGCAGTCTCCTGCAGCTGTTTGGCCCCTCAGATGAATAAAAGTCAGCTGGACACTTACGTTTTTTGAATAAACTGTGTTAACTCATAGTCCCGTTAGCGATCTAGCTAAGCTAACAAGGTAACAGGTTTGTTAACTGACCATTAGCAGGATCAGTGCTCATCGATCAGCAGTTTGAGGCCTGGCTGCCTCCATCTGCGGTCGGCTTCACTGACTCTCAGTGGAGACCTTCTCCATTTAGATTCAGTTCAACTGATTTTAGCAAATTTTCACCTTCGCATGTAAAAACAAACCAGTTCCCTGAATAAAATGCTCTGACTGTAGGTTTGTCAGGACGGTGGTGTAACTGACTCTGGAGCTGCTAATGCTGCTAAAAAAAAGAAGATAAACAAAGAAATAAAAAATAATAACTGAGAAAACTAAATGAACAAGAACAGAAACAGAAAAAGGAGAAAGTGATCATGAGAAAAGGATAGGCAGAAGAAAAGAGAAACAGAAAGAGGAGAGAGGGAATCAGAGGACTGGGCTCTGAAGCAAGACGACGGTGGAGTGAGAAGGAAAGATTACTCCTCTGTAATGCTGTGCTCAATGAGGGAGAACCCGATGAGAATAAATTTAAGTCCTGGAGATGAGAGCTTTACACGCTGCAACATTCTCCAAATCACTTCACATCACTCAGACCTACCCTTAGACATAAGCTCCAATCTCCACAAGACAGCTTCTTCTCTCTGCCTGCTTCTCTCAGCTTTCTGAGCCACTCTCAGCTTCTCTTCTTTACATTCAGATTTCAGACCTTCAGCTGAGACAGTTACTGAGGCAGGACCGTTTGGACAGTGGACAGTGGCCGGTGTGGTGTGTGCATGGTGGGTTTGAGACTGTGGTGACTGTAGCACGTTGGGCTTCTGTGCAGGAGATTAGAGTTTATGTCTGATTATAGGTTTTCAATTACTGTTCACTTTTTTAAACTGTGACCTAAATCTTTCCCCGACCTTAGCAAAGTCATTTTAACCCAAACTGTGTTATCACATCAAACATTGTCCTGCTGTCAGGGGCGTCACATACGTGTTGTCTCAGAGAGCATGGACAAACCACAGAAACACTGTCTGAGTTTCTAACACTCCACAGACCACAGTACCTTCTGTCAGAGAAATGTTCCCTGTGGAACCTGTTATCTGTGAGGGCTGCGCCTTAGATCAAGCACCCAAGAAAAAATGATGTCCTCCACCTTTGACTAAGCTGTGAGAGATTCTGTGAGGTAGAGCAATGATCTGATAACAGAGACAGTTAGTAAAAATCAAGACTCAAAATAAAAAGATTCGGTCAGAAACATGTAGTTATTAAACTTATGTCTGTCACTGAATCAGCTGCTGAAGCTTCTAAAAGCCAGTTTGAACCGACTGTGTCATGTTGTTGTCCTCAGTCAATTGTTCTGAGTCCACTGCTGCCTCATGTCTCCGGCACATGGCAGATTTACTGCCCCTGTGATGGGGTCTGTTCAGACACGGCCTCTGGGAATCACGTCGGCTAACAAACATGCGACACGTGTTGTCCACACGGGGCATGTAAATATAAAAGGTCTAATAAACTCATATACAGTAACAAGCTGACGCAGCCACGTTCACACTGCATTTTGAAAAACTTTAATCTGAAAAAGCTTTCGTTTCCCTCCAATTTGTGCCAAAGCCATAAAACACCACATGTACCTGTTTGTTCTCCTTCTATCTGTAGCTGTGTCTGTGCAGCACTGAAACCCAAACCTGGCCAGACCTTCTCAGACCTCCAAACAGGTGATTGGCTCCCACAGGGGGAGTCCATGGTGGGAAAGGAGCAGGAAGAGGAGAAGAGGAGGGACTGATTGATTAGATGCCACAAAAGAGAGGGAGAAAATAATGAAAGGAGAAAGCAGAGATTAAGAAAGAAGAGAGGAAGATAGTGTGTGTGGTAACGCAGGGTTTTAGGTCAAAGACTCGTGTCCCAGTGGACAAAGACAGACAGAAAGGGAAAAGGGAAGGTCCACAGCAATGAAAGGTTCCAGGTTATGTGAATGCTCATATAATGAGAACGAGCTGTAGAAATGAAAGGTCTGCTCTTTACAGCAGCCAGAGCGATAAAAGTGGATGCAAACAGCGCTGTGATCCCGTGACCTTGGCTGAGGAATGTGTGTCCCCTCCTGCTATTCAGGGTCAGACGCCACAGTCCTGAATCCCATGGGTCTGTGTGAACCGAGCATGTCTGGGTCAAAGATCAAAACACAACCCAAAGACAATAGATGCTCTGCTGGTTAACTGAAGAATCAGTGTTGGCCCCCCGCCCCTCCACATGTGTTGCCCCTGGGGGCAGAAAACAAGGTGTATCAAGAGAGAAAAGAGGTCAGTTTCAATGTGCTTCTCTGGTTGTTTTGTTAGTGCAGCCGTCCTTTGTTTTCACTTTCTTCTCTCAGTCTGTCTCTGCTGTGTCTCTGCCGTGTCTCTGCTGTGTCTCTGCCGTGTCCTTCCCTCCTGATCCTTCCTCTCGCTTATCGTTGTTTAGAAAGACAGACCCTGCCGGGAAGGCTGGGTTCTGCTGCTCAGGGTTTCCAGTACTTTATATAAACTTACAGAAGAGCCAGGTTAATCAGTAGTGAGCAAACCTTCCCCTCCCCATTCCCACCAAACGATCTCAAAATAAATAAATCACCTTGGTCCCATTAAACCAACGATCACTGAGATCTCTGACTGTCCAGCTGAGAAAAGACAGGAGGCGGTAAAAGGTTGATGCTGCTCAGTCCTCCGTTGTTTCCATAGCGATAGCAGCAGGAAGTGCCTGACAGTCGTATTGCAGCTCCTCTGCGTTGTTAGAGTAAAACTGAAATATTTAATTTGTGTTAATCACTGTTATTATTTTCCTGAAAAGACGATTAGAAGTGAAAGCTCTTTGCAGTAATAATGGAAATACAGTGTTATTTATCATAATGTATCAGGTCTCCACCACAGAAACACACTGTGATTAAAGTTACTGCACTAATTACACACAGAATAACTTTCAATTAGTTTCATCTCCTGTCGAGTTCAACAGCTCCCAACTTCTTTTAGTCAATGTTTATTTTTATTATTATTATTATTATTACCTGCTTGTTCATGCAGTTGTACAACCAGCCAATCACGTGGCAGCAGCGTAATGGATGAAATCCTTCAGATACAGGTCAGGAGCTTCTGTTAATGTTCACATCAACCATCAGAGTCTAAAAAAAAAAACGTGATCTCAGTGTTTTTCAGAGAAACATCTGGAGCCTTCAATGAGCTTCTTGGGCTGGATGATGATCCAGTGCTGGATCTGAGGCCTGTTTAACATCTGTCTCCATCATTTCTTCTCCACAGAAACGGCTTGACGTTTGTTGTTGTTGTTGTTGTTGTTGCTGAGGGAACGTTGGTGTTTGCCTTCGTCCACCTGATGTTTGTTGACCTTGAGGAGAACCACAGCTTGTATTTTGGAGTTTTCTGTGGAAGTTAATTGTCCGTGGATTCGGTGCCGATCCTGCACTGAAGCACCATTGTGTAATAAAATGGAATTATGCCCTTAATCATTGCCCCCTCTCCTGCTCCTGCTCTCATCCACTTTCCCTCTTTATCTCTCTCCGTCCACACCAGCTCTCCATTTTTCCTTTTCTGTTTGAAGTCATTATAGGATCCTAGGACAGTTTTATGACATTTATTCTGCTTGGCACTTCTCTCCCCCTCCCTTCGCTTCCTCTCTCTTTCTGTTAATTACCCTTGCAGTCTTATCTGTCGACACCCTTCAAACTTGTGGTTCCCTGTCATGAATCAAGTGCCCCCTCCTCCTCCACTTCCTCCTCCTCCTCCTCCTCCTCTACCCGTATCAGCCAAACAATTAACCAAGTGGCTCGCTCTAATTAAGCATCACAAAAAGACACATGCAAAACTCCACCTTTTTCCTTTGTGCGGACACGATAGAGAGCCCACTCATCTCTTCATGGTGGGTTCATGTGTCTTTGCTCTCTGGTGGATGTTCCTGACCGGCGTTCAGTCACAGATAAAGATGTCCTCAGCAGGCAGCGTGTTTACAAATACAAAAACCCAAACAAAAACAAACAAACAAGCAAACAAACCTTTCTGTCAGCAAGAATTTTGTTTCACTTCCACAGAAGTGACATAGAAACATCCCATCACAGTAACAGAGTGTCCGGCCTGTCTTCGCCGATGATGGTGCATATACACCACGTGTTTATCAAAGAGCCGACTCTGCTCACTTTGGCCGTGAATTCAGTTTGTGTGTCTGTTTCTTGCTGGAGCCGAACTGTGAGGTCTTAATAATACTGATCAATACTGATATTGATCGAGCTGCTGATGAAGTGTCCCTGTGGTACTTAACTTGTCCACCTAGTTTTTGTGTGGTGCAGTGATGCACACACACACACACACACACACACACCGTTGCAGCACTCACAGCCGCAGCACACACGGGTGGAAACGTCCCAGACGGCGCGAGCACATGCAGCTAACCTTCGAAAGGAGCGCTGCCCTTTGTGATTGATGACTTTAATACGAAGGAGGCAATAAAGCAGAACTAAATACAAAATTAACTGTAATGGCACTGAACATTATTACACTTCATTATTGCTCTCCAAAGTGGCACATGACCCATATAATACACACAACCTTTTGTTTTTTATTTTACCCTGATGTTTGAGGTCTTCTCTCTCTAACAGCCTGAAAACATCATGAACGTTGTTTTATC
The DNA here is from genome assembly GCA_016801885.1 of Toxotes chatareus. Classification (NCBI taxonomy): domain Eukaryota; kingdom Metazoa; phylum Chordata; class Actinopteri; family Toxotidae; genus Toxotes; species Toxotes chatareus. The sequence continues at coordinate 791,793 of CM028883.1, forward strand.
AGCTTGATTTCATTCTGCTCAGTTTGTGGCCTCAGGTGAGTCTCAGGTGAGCCTCAGGTGAGTCTCAGGTGAGTCTCAGGTGAGCCTCAGGTGAGCCTCAGACCAGCAACCTGGTTAAATTTTCTCCATGTCTGTGATTGGTGCTGACAGGCCTTTGATGGGACAGCACTGCCCCCCGCCCCCAAAGCCAGAATCATTTTTGTTATTATATATTTTTATTGATGAATGGCCATAATGCGATTGATTGTTCATAATTTCCGTGTTGTGTGTGATAATGAGGCTGTGTGGTCATTTATATTCCTGCAGTGTCAGTTTGTCTCAGAGGAGCAGCTTACTGCCTCACTGCTTTTCTACACTGTGGGTTTTAACAAGGCCAGAAGAAAAGGCCACTTACTTAAAGAGGAAAAAGGCTGAATTTGCAAACATTATGCATTTTTTCCACTAACAGCAGAAGGATCAGTGGGAGAACAAACAACCATGAAGTAAAGCAAATTCCAGCAGTTACATTAGCTTTAATGCAGGAACCAAGACCAGCTCACAGCTGAGGCAGAAATCTATAAGTCAGATATCTGCTGAAAAAAAAGCTTCTGTAATTGGGTGAACAGGCCCTTTAAAGGTTTACAGCTAAATGATTCAAACATCACACAGGTAGTCGGGCTGAGACCACGTCTTTCTCTGTCTCTCCCTCTTTCATCTCTTTCTCTGTCACGAACACTGAATCACTTGCTCTCAAACCTATATACACACTGACACACACACACTTACTCAACAAGGGTAACGTAGAGGAAGCAATTGGGTGTGGAAGAAGATCGTTTTTTCTAATTATTTTTCCCGCAACGTGGTCGACATGGAAAATATTACCCACACGAACAGAAGCAATCAGTTTCCTCCTCAAGGTGTCGGATACACTTATTACGTTGCACCGAGGACAATTTGAAATGCATAATCCTTCTCCCACACGCTGTCTGCATTTATTTAATAATTTCCCCCAATAACTACATGAATGTCATTAAAAAATGTCACAGCGATGGTTTGTGAAGGAATGCAGAAATCCCTGAACTACCCGGAGCCTGATGTTTTTATTATTTGTTATTGGCAAGGAGAGGAGCTGATTGACTGGTGGGTTGGACACAATGATTGAATAAAATGGGAAATGAAACGTGACGGAAATGCAAGGGCAGGAGCTGTGGGAGCCTTCTGTTGGCTCTGAGCATGAGTCAGTGTTTCCTCCTCTGAAGTTTGTTTCAGCGGTGGGAGAACGTGAAACAGGTGGCTGCAGCTGCTGTTTGCCGTGCACATCGCCGTGCGTTCGGGGTTAATTGTGAGAAAGCTGGGCTGATTACCGGATGGCTGCAGCTTAAATCCCTTAACAGGCCTCGAAAATCAGGGCTGTGAAAGTAAGTGAGACGCGCCCATTGTGGCAGCACTCTGTGGCTGTTAAACGAGAGAACCGAGCAAAGCGCAGTGTGACTGTGTCTGCCGGCGCCACGCTCTCCCGCCCTACACCCGCTCCCCGTGGCTGTTATTAAAATGTGCTGCTTGTCGACCCTGTAGCTGTGTGTTGAGCTGAGCCGGTGAACCTCAGAGAAGTGGCTGCAAATGCTAATGGTTATTTGTCAAAATAACTACGGTTGCTAGCTGACTGCTGTCTTTTCATTGTTCATGGTCTCTGTTCATTTAGTAACATGACACGTAGTTTAATTTAATTAAAACTGAAAAACGTCAGAGAAACAAACAGATCTGTGAACACAGCATCATGTTTACAGATGTTTTTATGGTGTGCTCAGGCAGCACACTGATGTGCAGAGATGCTCATAAAAAGTTAACCAGTTTCCAACAGCAGCAGTTTCTCAGTTTGGCATTTAGTTTTACCACCAGGTGCATGAGTATCTGCTTCAGGACACTCTGGATTTGTCTGCTTTATTTATTTTCTGCGTTTGCTTCCTGCCCACGTGGACTGCAGCGGTAAGAGGATGGACATCCCCTTCTCTTTAGGTGTTATTCTGCACTCTGCTCCTTTCTGCTTCTCACTGTTTTGGTGTTAATGTGATTCCACTTTGTTCGACCGACACTCGTCTGTTTTTACCACTTTATCACAAACATGAAATATAACGAATGACGTGGTTCCGAATCAAACTCTGCCCCCTGCTCATTCCTCAGTAACATACTTACTGCTTTGTTATATGCAGCACTTCTTTGTTGTACGGACATATGCAATTATAGTGATTCATGATTGTTTACAGACTTTACTATAATCTTATTATAAGCTCCTGGTATCAGTGAAATGCCACGAAGACGAATGCAAAATGTTAATGTCCATGTTTTACTCTTATCTTGTTAAAGATAAGTGTGCGTTAAACATGGAGTCCTGTTTCCTTCCAAAAACCAAAAGTCAGCTTTCTTTTCAGTCGGACTGTGCACTGTTTACCTTAACCAGAGGACCCTTTTTTATCCAAACGGTTCATTTCTTGGTGACTCTGCTCCTTCTCTTGAATATTTTGAAGACACAATAATTCAGAAGGATAAGTTTCTGTCCTCTGTCCCCCGTCCTCCCTCCAGGCCGCCTGTGTGGAATGAGTTCTTGCTTGTCTCAGTAATTTAGTGTCTCTCTTAAGCTGATGTTTAGTTGCGCTGTGTTACTTAAGGAGTATTTTATTTACTCACTTCATAAAACTTATGTGGTGGAATAATGACCTGAGCGTTCATGATGGCACTAAATCACTCAGCATGATTTAGTGCCTGATGTCATCAGGTCGGTGTCGGTGCAGCAGGACTGGTTCTGATCCAGACCGGGTTTTCACGCGGACTCACCACCGGTGCCATGGACACAGGAACTGATTCATATCAAAGTAAACACACATATAAAATGAAGCTATGGCCGTGCAGTCATAGATGAATGAGTGAGTTCACTTCATCTTTTTGATGTGGAAATGGATTTTGGTAAATCGACAAATACACATAGTCTGACTTAAACGGAGAGTTAAACACAAGTGGCCCAAGCTGATCAGTCATGGGTCTTGCAGTGTCCATGATGTGTCTCCAATAGGACTGAAAATGGAACCACTGGTGGAGACGGCACTGGAGCGTTAGCAGCTCCACTGAAGCATTGATTGAAGATACATGGATTCATGGAGTCATCAGGAGGCCTGGTGTTTGTTTGTCTGTTTGTTCGTGTGTTTCTTTCATTTATTTGTTCATGTGCAGCACTGCAGAAAGGAGAATTATGGGAATTTATCATCTTCATGCAGGTAGCACAGTTTAGTGATGCAGCCTCATTATAAAGCAGAGGATGGATCCAATGTAGAGACACGTGGAGTCAGTGCAGTGGTACAGGGTCACTCCAGTGTCTTCACTGAGCCTCAACTTCTGTCTCATACTTACAGCTGCGTTTCATCAGAAGGAAACTTCAGCACTGACAGTGGTGTTGGGTGCTGACGCTGGGCTGCCTGAGATGGAAGCTGATGATCATGAGAGAAACGCGATGAAATCTCTGGTCATTAATCACAAATGTTCACATCCACCGGTGATTTAGCGCTTCAGAGACCAAAGGCTTCAAGAGTCTGACAGAGTCACAGTGGGACTGCTGCTGCTCCGACCTACGACCCAACCAATCCCAGTGCAGTATGAACTGATGAAGAGCGCAGCGGCTGGCGTGACATTTCATTAGCTAAAAACACAAACGTGTGCACACCAAACCAAAACCAAGGAAGCAAAATGAAAAGTTACTCATGAATTATCAAAAGTTAAGAGCAGCACACATGGATGGGACGAGCTGCTCGTAACGTCTCCGCTCTCATTTCCATCACTGTCTGCCTCAAATTTATATCGCACGTTCTAACACAGACTCCAGCCAAGACTTTGTTAAACCAGCTCACAACACGGAGGCCGAGTTTTTAAACTCATTCCAGTAACGCCCCTCATCACACACACAAACCCTCTTAACACCACCTAAGCCCTTTTAAACACTAATAACCCAAAGCACATCATATCAGTATCAATATGCTCAAAGCGTTCACCAAAGGCTGAGCTGATGAATGCAAACATAACTGTCAGGGCTGATAATTACCCTGTAGAACCAATAAATTTAAGGCTGATTAGAAAATGACAGCGAATAACTCAGCAGTTTAGCAGTGTGACGGTGCAGCGTGCCTTCAAGCAACACATTTTGAGCCATCTTCCGCTGATTGTCTTCAATTATTTTGCCCACGCAGCAGAGTTCCCCCTGTGTGTTCTGACAAAAGGCAGAGCCGTGAAGCGGCACCGACTCGCCTGGCTGCCGGTGAGGGCTGCTGGGGGCTGAGAGGGGTTAAACTCACAAGCCATGATTGGAGCTACTTAAGTGCTGTCAAGGCACAAAATTGGACAGAGCACCAGGCTGAATAATTACTGAATAACAAGGGAAAGGGTCTTTGTTTGGCCAGGGGAGAAAAATAATTGATTTAGGAGGGGAGGGGCAGGCGAGATTTTTTTCTGCTTTTTTTCGTAACGCACTAGAGGACATGCAAGGTCTCCCGCAGTGGCACTTGCCGTCCGAGGGAACTTCCAACCTACTAGAACGAAGAGCAGGGGGAGCTAGAAAAAATGTAATTAATTGGATCAGATTAAAATTAATGAAGTAATTAAGGAGCTGCCTGCCCTAGTTCTTCCAGTCTAGAAGTGAGGAACGCACCACTGGCAGCAGGAGCAGTGGCAGTGGCACCGCGGAGAGAGAAAGAGGGAGGGAGCGAGAAGGAGTGACTTTGATTTAGACGCACTGAGAGTGCAGGCAATGGTAATGAGGAGAGAGAGAACCTCCAAAAATAAACAGCACCGGGAAATGAAAGTGGTAATCTGTGGGATACCACTTTTCAATTTATTTTGTACATCTTTGGTGGTAAGTGCTCAGTGCTGCAGTGTTTCTCCACTTCTCTAAATGGCACTCTTTCCTTTGTCTGTTCAGCCAAATTGGCCGCCACTATGCTGACTATCAAGTCCCCTCTCTGTTAATTCTCTGCAAGCTGCCAGCTCTGCACAGTGAACAGCCTGACAACAGGTGTAAAAGGCTTTTACCAGACTTGGTGTAGGATAGCCTACATGTTGTGTATCTATAAAAAAAGCAGTGAAACTAGTCATGAGAATGTGGGATTCTTCTGAAGGCTGAGGCAGGACAGTGAGGAAGGGAATCAGGACTCTGACCTGTGGGTCAGCACTGGAGTCAAACTAAGACTAAAGGAGGAGAGGCTCAAACACGTGGGACGTTCATTCACATGAGTCTTAGACTCAGACAAACAACTTATGGTCATTGAGGTTGGAGGACTTGTTGCATTTATTAGTTGTAAAGATTCCAAGGTAACGCTACCTGAGATCATCAAGTCCTGGTGTGTGTGAAGATTCAGGGTCAGTGTTAGAGGAGAGAAACCCACAGCAGCAGGAGCTAATGACAGAACATCAGAACATCAACACCATCCAACAACTTTTCCCCATGTGCACTGATAACTGTGACCAGTTGATGTTGGATCCATCATCCTGAGCAACAGTCAAAATCCACGGATTCTGTTTTTTAACTTTTCAACTTGCTTTTTCCCTAAAACATCACAAAACAATAAACACAATATTTCTCCAATAAGAATTCATGTGGAAATCCAGTTGATTGTTGTTTTGATTGTTTTCACAGTTTTATTCTCAGCGTACGCAGATGGTTTTGACCTCACGTCACCAGCTCCTGGGCGGAGGAGCAGAACACCTGAGGTTCAAGTGATGCACAGGAGGGAGCAAATCTCACAAAGACCCTGGTAAAGAAAACGACACAAAACAACACTGATTAACTAAACGTAATTATGGCTCATATGAGTAAACATCAATCCACGACAAGCCGAGAACTGCTGACACTGAAATGAAATGATAGGTACAGCAGTACCTGTTAGAGTCCAACCAACAATTACATCACAGCAACAGTGACAATTATATGACCACAGAAACGGCACACCTGAGGAGGAAGAGAGCAGCGTGGGGAGACAGACGGGGAGCTCGTGTTATGCTGGTATTATCGTCATGGCTTTGATTCCCAGAGCCCCCCCCGCCCTGTGTATTTAATGATGATCATCGTCGTGCTCGTGAGATCAAAGCTCGGACCAAATGTTATAATTACGTTCTCAGGCTCTGGCTGCTCTGCTCTCCATGTGTCCTGAGAGCAGACAGACAGACAGAGACACTGATGTTTCTGTGCTGACTCAGACAGTTTGTGTGATGGAAACAAAGGACAAAAAGTTAAAAAGTCCCACCATGCATGCGTCTGAAGTTTTATGTCCACACTGATGGATGATGATTCGTTAAAGGAACATTCCACTGAAAAGTCACCGCGTGCAGAGGATGAATCTTTAAAGTTCGTCAGTCTGGATCCAACAGTGACCCAGTTTCATGTCAAACCATAGAAGCTTCTCAAACCAAGTGTCTGTCCTTCAGTGAGAAACAGTAGAAAGTGTGTTGACAGGACATTCAAACTCTGGTTCAGCAAACATCCAAACAAGCATCCAACAATTTTACAACACAAAGTAAACAAAGTAAACATCCATGTCACAGATGTATCTACCAGCACTCTGAACTTCCACACATGATGTCACATTTGACCTTTGACCTTTTCTACCTTTTTTGTTGGAGCTCTCTGCACCTACAGTGAAACGTTTTTCATGTAGTCAGATTCATTCTCTTCTGTCTGTCCCCGTCTCTGCTGTGAGGACAATAAAGGTCCTCGTTCGGACTTTAATCAGTGGAAATGCCCCCATCAACCCCACCCCCCAGCCCCCGACCTCTCTGTGGATGGAATCACACCTGCCCCCTCCCTTATTGTAATTCTACAGCATCATCTCATCCACACTCACCGTTCACTTTTCTCTGATAATGACTGCACATGTCCAGCCTGCCACAGCGAGGCAGCTTCACTCGATGATGCAAAAAATAAAGAGGGTGTGTGTGTGTGTGTGTGTGTGTGTGTGTGTGTGCGTGTGTGTGTGTCTAAGAGAATCTCAATTAATGGAAAGGAACGCTGGCATGGACAGGAAGAGCAAAATTGGGAATTAGTGGCTCTCAGTAGAGCAGTGGAAGCAAATCAGATTTTATGACCCCACGTGTATTAGAGCGGAGAAGATTAGCTGAGAGGGCAAGCGATGGAGAGACAGCGTGTGTGAGACGAATGCTCAAGAAGCTGCAGTTTGTCTTTTTTTTTTTTAGGAATTTCCTTTCCTCGCGAGGTATCAGGGGACGCACTTAATAACCTTTATTTATCTGGGGAAAGCTTTTACTGGGCATTATTGCCACTTTCCCCCCGACCTCCTGTTTCACATTCCTGTAGTTACATACATTACATAAACACCATAGTTAGCGTATATTCGCCTCGTGCAGCCATTTTTTTGCGGCTGTCGGTTTTGTTCTGTGGCACTTTGCCGGCAGTTCTGTGAAACAGGAAAAGGTTTCGCTTGCTTGTTTTGGTTGAGTTCTACATGTTGTCAGACGGATTAGGGTTGCACCATGGTGGCCTTTACAAAACGACTCTTGTAATTAGTGGTTCCAAATATAAACACTGGCTGTAAACTGTAATTAATGGCGTGTTTTGGTGAGATACAACATACAAAAGCAGTTAAGATGGTAGATATTAAACTTCCAACGCAGCCTTTCAGCTGCTTCTTTGCTGCAGTTTGACGTTACAGGTACATGTGAGCACACACTCTCCGAGTCTCTCTGAGTCTGTCTGTGTCTCTGTGTGTCTCTCTGTGTCTCTCTGTGTATATCTGTGTCTCTTTTATTGGACAAAAGAATGAGTTTGTCTGATTTCCTCTCCTTCAGTTCGAAGACGTGTCATCATCATTCGTGCAGTTTAAAGACGTGGCAGAGACCATCAGCAGTAACAGCTGTTCAGAGGCAGGTATCGTGTGTGTGTGCAGTGTCTTTCCACCGGTTGAGGTTTACCCCAGCAGCTGAGATTATTCATGGCTCCCGGACAGCTCTGCCTCTGAGATCAGGTTATGTAACTAAACCTTAATCTGAAAACTGGTGGTTTGAAAATGTCTGTTCATGCTGAATTGAGCCCGTGTTTGGTGGTCTCCACAGTCCCTCTGCAAGTCTTAGAGCGCGCCGCCAGGACAGGAAGTATACAGGAAGACCTCATCCATAATGTCCTGTCCAGAGGCGATGAAGCCGTCCTAACCCCTCAGTGGTGTCCGTGTGGCCCAAGCTCTGTTTTAGCCTCAGTTCTGCCAGTACACGCCACCTCAGGCTGCCACCATGTGTGTGTGTGTGTGTGTGTGTGTGTGTGTGTGTTGTGCAGACAGGGCAAAGCAGACTGTATATACCCAGAGAGATATTCACTGTTCAGACAGTCTGCCCCTGCAGCTCTCTCTCTCTACACACACACACACACACACACACTTCCTCTGATTGTTGGGCAGGGTCATAAAAAAGTGCAAAGTCCTGCGTTTCAGTGAAGCGATGCTCTGAGAGTTTTTCAGGAATTTCACACCCGGACGTATTTCTAACATTCTGCTGAATTCAGAGTAAACTGTATTTTTCTGAAAGTTTTTTTTTTTTTTGTTTGCCTAAACATCCAGGGTCAGAGTGATGACAAGAAAAACTGCATCGAGTTTAGAAAAGTTTGAGAGAAACGGTCTTTACGGGGCAAACTGCAGGAAGCGTTAGAAAAAAATGTCTGGAAAAGAAAAGAAAATGCAGATTTGTCAGATTTGTAGCTTCTCCTGGTGAAATGTGTGAGAGTCTGGTTCTCTCACTTACTGGTTGTCTTTTTGTTGCTTTTGTCCCATAAAAGGACCCTGTCATGTAACCTGCATCCAGCTGTGGTTACAGCAAACACAGAGTCTTTATCATTCCCTTTTATGTGTATACATACACACACACACACACACACACACACACACACACACACACACACACACACACACACACACACGCGTGCCTTCAGATCAGACGGCTCCAATCCAGTGCCACAGCATCTGAGCCAGAGTTTGTTCACACTCATCCACTTTTTTCAAATTGCCAGCACCTTTTTTAAAATGACGTTAGAGGCTGATGCAAAGCGGCTGAGATGAAAAGGCGCTGAATGCGGCGACTGCAGCACAAAGCAATTTCAAAAACTCAGAGACCTTTAACGGGTAAGGAGCGCTCACGGCGTGAACACACTCTTTTGAGTGACCAATCATAGTGAAGCCAAGTGGAGTCCAGTGCTGTGTGGGCAGCTGAGCGTGGCGCCGGGCAGACAGCTGCTGCACACACAGCTACTGCTCCCAGTCATGCCACGACTCTGGTGAACACTGGCCACAGTGAAAGTACAGAAAATCTGACCTGTGTTAAATCCAGGTGAAGAGCCAGGTAACAAAGCCGGGTCAGGTGACCGGCAGCAGCACATCAGTCTAAAAGACCCATTTGACTTTCACGAACATTTTCCCAAATCCAGCAAAGCACCAACAACAAAGAGAAGCATATAAAGTTACACTGTGCAGTTTGTTCAGTGCTTGAATCCCATAGTCCATAAATTTAATCTCATCACAAAATAATACAAACCTTTGTGCATCAGTATTTTTTTACTTCAGTATTTTTATTAGACGTGTTCCTTCCTTCTTCTTCTTCACTCTAAAACACTGAGAAATCAAATTCTGTCTTTCCTGTTAGATTTTAGCTTTGTGTTTTCCTCAGATTTCTTAATTATCCACTTGTTGGGGCTTTAGATGACTTCAGATACTTTCTCCACCCACCTAAGTAAACTTATTTTGTAGGAGACTAAATTACAGCACAGCCCCCCAGGGATTATTTTGGAATAAACTAGAAGTAATTGGTTTCCCTGCGTCTCCAGTAACAATCTGGGACCAGTTAGCGAGTTGAAAACAAGATGACTGGCACATTGAACATCGAGAGCGAGAGCATACAAATGCAAATACGCAAACACGGACGAACACATGCATGTGTGTATGTGCAGTTACAAACATCCACACTAATACGCATAAAAACACACACACACATTCACATGCTGAGTCTGGGGAGGAAATGCATGCACTTAGCTGTGAAACACTTCCCACTGTGATTATTAATTACATTCCCCTTCCCTTGCCACCTGTGTGTGTGTGTGTGTGTGTGTGTGTGTGTGTGTGTGTGTGTGTGTGTGTGTGTGTGTGTGTGTGTGTGTGTGTAGCAGTAAAGCACACGGCACGTTTTATTTTATCTTTCTCTCCTTCCTGTTTTGTCCCTTCCCTCCTTCTCCTCCTCTCTGTCCATCCTTATCTTACTCATTTTCCTCCCTTCCTTGCACTCTTTCTCATTTCCTCTCCCCATCCCTCTCTCTGTCACCCTCCATCTCTCTGAACATAACGGCCCACCTTCTCCGTACACTGCAGGGAATGAGCACCGGCAGACAGCATCGATAATTAAGGGTGTAAACGAGAAGAAAAAGAACGACACAGGAATACATTAAGCTTTACTGGCTTTTAAAATGGATATTGGGAGAAAGAGGATAAAGAAAGAGGAGCTGGAGGAGGGAGACAGGGAGAGGGAAGGGGTGAGGAGCACTTTACATCTCTGCCCAAACTCACTCTGTGAGCCTGTCGCTGTAATGGGCCTGTTATTTTCTCTCAATCTAAACCATCTTTGATGTGAACAGCAGACAATTTTATGAACTCTGTGTCTGTGTTGAATTACAGTTGCATCATTTGTAACTTGCAAGGAAGCATTTTGTGATTATTGAGGAGGAAATAAGGTCATTTAAAGGCTCAAAAACAATATTTCTGGTGCTATTTCAGACCGAGAGCTGAAGGTACTGGCATAAAAAAGTCTGTAAAAATATCTAAGGTCTTTGTTAAATGAGTTTGAGGCCAAAGTACAGAGTTAATCACTTCATTTAACATGCTGTAATATGAGGGATCTGCGTGGGTCCTTTAATGAAATGGTGCTCTTGAAGAACAGATTCTTGTTGACAGTGGAAGCTTCAGCATCTCCATAATGTAACTTACAAACAGTGAGACAGTGAAACCACCTTTCTTTATGCTTTCTTGATGAGCGACGTTGTGTTGCTGCGTGTTCGAAGGTGAAGGTCAGTGCCTTCCCAAACACACGTGTCTGTTTCTGACATGCCACAGCTGTGGTTAAGGCCTGGTCAGGTGTTGCCGTGGAACAGTGAAGAAAATCTACAGCGTGGTTAAGAAAAACCAATGTTTAAATAATAAAGTAAAATAAAAACCTGTTCATTGTGAGTTTGACATCGGAGTGTGGTTATCGGAGTGTAAATCTAAATCACCTGCATCAGTGGACTTCTCTGTTGTTTTTATTGTTGTTTAGCAGGTTTTAATTTTAATTTTAATTTCAGCTTTGTGAGCAGTGCACCTGCCACTCATTAAAACGCTAAAGTCCTCACTGTGTTTCACCTCGTACTGTGGCTCAAATCTGTTCACACACACAGGAAACGCAGGTTTTTCCCGGGTCACTGCTTCACTGTTAATAAAATTTAAATCACAGTTCTCATCAAAGGCCACTTAGCGGCGCCCACATCAGTCCCCTCCTATGCTCAACTCTGCGTTTGACTCATTAAAGGGTCGGAAATGATACGACCGGGATCAATCCATATGGCCTCATTTATTTTGTCGTCAGCACTACTTAACATGTTTTATCGTAATAGGAATCCCGTTTAGCTTCATCAGAGAGACAAATATGTCCCCAGACCATAACCATTCACACCAAGCACCAAATCCCTCCAGCTGTCAACACTCACTACCTATTAAAGCCGAGGTTACACTGAGGGCTGCAGGCTTTAAAGAGTAATATTGGCTTCAGCCGCAATGATTGGCACTGATTTCTGGGAAGATTAAAGTTGAATGTTGAGTCTGTTCCAGGGGGATGAGACAGAGAGAGTGAGCTCGGGCCTGAAATTAGACAGCTTTGTTCTGTGGACAAAACAACAGCTGAGACACGCTGTTTTTTGAAAATACGATGATGCTCCCTGTGGCTCTGTGGAGCTCAGTGAGAGGAACCCGGCAGCCCCACGAACCAAACTGTGAGAGTATTAGTAAGTGAGGACTCTTTGGATTAAAGCAGGGATGTCAAAGTCACACAGATAGCCAAAAAACACAAATTTGCCACAAGCCAAGGGCCGGGCTGATTCAATGTTTATTAAAACATATTGAAATGATTACACATAGCCTATTGAACCAGTACCTAACAAGGTGTATACTATTTAGGCTAATGTTTAAATGAATAATCCAGCATTTTTTATGGCTCTGTCAGTAATTTCCAGTGAAAACATTTTCAACAGGCACATAGACAAAAACAAACTTCCTTTAAAGAGAAATCACATGTCCTGTACATTAAATGAATAAAGCAATATTGTCTTATGGCTCTGTTAGTAATTTCAAGGGAAACGTTTTCAGCAGGCAAACAGCAAAAAAGTAAATGTCCGTTAAAAACAAAATATGTTCCTTAATATCAAGAAAAATGCAGAAATGAACCTGCATCATGAAGTGAAACTTCCGTTTAGCCATTTTTTAGGGAGGGGGGTAGCTGAAAGTCGACATCTGCTCTGACTGCTGATGGATAATTAAAACGATGCCCGCTTGCTGCACTGCAATGGCGCGAAGAGTTTTGGTAGTCATGACAACCAGGCTAGCATTGCAGTGAGTCTGTTCGCTACCGTTGCGTTGTGGGTAATGTGGTATTGGCGCACGTGAAACGGAAGCGGGTTCTAATACTAATCAAATATCATCCCGGGGGGCCATAGAAAATTCTTTTGCGGGCCGGATGTGGCCCGCGGGCCTTGACTTTGACATATAGGAGTTAAAGCTTCCAGCAAATGCCATGGCTGTGTTCTCCCTCTGACTCGTCTTTTTTTATGCAGGAAGACAGAGACGGAGAGGAGGGTGACATTTGTGTGCTGACTCAGGAAAAGAAGCTATAAAGGAAAGGAAAGAGGAGGCAGCAGAGGTGAGAGTCCCACGAAGACACATGTCTGTTCATAGACACAACATTTCTGCTGTGATGGTTTCACAGAGGTTTTGTCAGAGTTTAGAGTCAGCGGCAGGTGAGAGAGGTGCGTTTGCACCTGGGTCAGAGACCGAGCTCTTCATGAACAGATGCAGGAGATAAGAATGAGAATGAGAGGACTGAGACGGAAGTCGGTGAGGAGCCGTGGTTCACATCAGTGACCTCAGCGTCCGTAAAAACAAAGACTTAATGCACCACCCGCTGGGCACGCTACGTGACCCAAATCAAACACACCTGCCGCGTGACCAGCAGGTGCATGCCGGGTCTGGCTAAAAGCTAAATGCTAACACGCTCGCGGTGGACACCTGTGACTTCTCCGCACACTGAGAAGCTTTTACCTGCAGGGAGGACTCGGAGAAGCGGGTCCACACAGGTGAGTACGTCGGTAAAACACCTCCGCTGCGCGCGCAGTGTTGTGTGTGATGTTTCTTTGTTGTTGCTCAGGTTTGTGTAGTTGTCTGAGTTTTCTTGTCTCTTGTGGTTCGGCTCAGTTCATCTGGGCAAAACATGCGTTACTTTTAATTTAATCTTTAACCGTTCTCATTTAATAGTTTTCTTTTTTTGTCATTTAGGTGCATTTTGATGATAATACTCCTTCATTTCTACGTTTACTGACATTTTCAAATGTGTTTTTTCTTAAAGTTGAGTATTTTCATATTTTAGTATAATTTAAACTTTTACTTAAATAAATAATCTGAATATTGAAAGTTTGTTTTACGGCTGGTTTCGTACTTTGATCCAGGTGAAACTGCTGACTGCCTGTTGTTATTAATTTGAATGAATTGGCTTTTAAAACATTTTCAGTGGAGCATGAACTGAGAGCTTCTGTTCATGGCGAGTGTTTGGGTGGGAACCTTTTCTGTGTGCCAGTCGAAAACACCTGTCGCCTACAAATCACGTTTCTGTGGAAATAAACCGCGACAGCAAACACATTTTGTAGGAAACGTAACTGAGACTGGATTCTGTTTCTGTTAACATGACGAGGAAATTCATTTATATTAAGTTATATATTTGACAAATCACAAATACAGTGATACAGTGACTGAAACTACCACCTGAATCCACCTGCTGTGATTCCAGCATCATGAAACTGGTTCTGGTTCTGTTCAGACTCTCACAGCACCTGGCTCAGGTCAGGGAAAGATCCTGGTCTGGATTTAAACCGAAAAAGTTCCCGGTCACTTCACACACAAATGATCCAGATGGTTTTTAGTTTGAGTTTCTTCGAATGCGATTGGCAGTTGCAGTTTATTTGTATGGAAACGTTGTTTCTGGGACACACGGCTGCGTCAGAGCTCGTTCAGTTTGACCACCGACGCTTCAGGAATCGATCTGTGAAGAAATGGGAATTTAAACACTGATTTAACCCATGTGACCTCCTGGGTCAGGGGTCACACACTTTCCTCTCTTATTTCACTTCATATTCACTGTCTGTAATTTGCATTTCAAGTGAAAACAGTGGCACTACCTGTGACGGGCTTTGTCTGTGCTGAATTTCAATACGAATGAAGCCCTTGAGAGGGCCTGTTAGCACGAATTACAATTAACCCCTCTCTGTTTCTTTCAGTCTAATCACTTGTCATTAATGTTCATCCTCTTCCTCTGTCCTCTGCTTGTTTGTTCCGCTCTGTCCTGCTCGTCTGTTGATCTGTCTCTTCATCGATGCTCTTTCTTCTCATCCGTCTCATTACTCTTTGTCTTTTCCCCAAATTCATTTCAGTGAGGTCAGGAAGTGATTTGTACATGAAGTACACAAGATTAACAGTCAAGCTAGGCACACACACACACACACACACACACTGTCCTGAAGAGCTGACACTGTGTTTTAGAGAGGCCTCTGAGGGGTGCTTGTCTATAAGGAGATGAGAGAAGAGGAGGAAAGAGGAAAATAAAGAAGTGAGGAGGGAGTGAAAAGTGGAGGGAGAGATACATCAAGGGAGACAGAGAGCAAGAGTGAATGCAGCAGACAGCAAACAAAGGATGAGCTGGGAAGTGATGGAGGGAGAGAGAGAAAGAGCAGGGAAATGAGTTGAAGAAAAGGAGATGGGGGCAGTGAAGGGGTGAAGCAGAGAGTGACAGACAGAAAGTGGAAAGAGAGAGAGGGAGAGAAAACACAAAAGATGAAGAGAATGAATGGAGGGATGGAGGCAGCAGCTTAGAGATTAGCATGACTATTAACTGCTGTCTGACTGCGGTGCTCATTAAAGTCCACTGCAGGGACTCTGCTTTCTGCCTGCTCCACACTGCTGCTGCGTCGCTGTGTGTGTGTGTGTCTCTGGCTGCTTGTGTTTTGGTGTAAACCTGCGTGTGTGTGTGCAGGGATTTATGAGAGGGTGTGTGTGCAGTGTGCTGTTTTAAGACATGGAAGGTGATACCAGGTGTCCTCAGGATCAGCCCTCAGACGCTGCAGGCTGGGTGGTCTACAGTTGTGTGTAGGGATGGGAACGGAGAACCGGTTCCAAAGTGTGTGAACCATCAGACTCGTATCCTGTAAATCATCAACACCTGCTGAAGAAGGATGCTAACGCTGCTGCATGATCATTCAGATGTTTGCTAACACATGAAAA
This sequence comes from Toxotes chatareus, assembly GCA_016801885.1. Lineage (NCBI taxonomy): Eukaryota > Metazoa > Chordata > Actinopteri > Toxotidae > Toxotes > Toxotes chatareus. The sequence continues at coordinate 807,365 of CM028883.1, forward strand.
ATGTGTCGCGTTGAATCTTATTTTATTTTCTGCCGCTCTCTGATCCCTACTAATCAACTAAATCTTCGTTTCACCAGACTCAGTCTACAGATCTGTGTGTGTGTGTGTGAGAGTCTGCTGTTTGACTACCTCGAACACTGTAGCCCTGTTTGCTGCTGCTGTTACTGTAGTTCTAATAATACGAGCTGCTGCTGAAGCAGCGAGCGAGGCGACATATTAGGGCAGAGCTGAGCGTGAGTGGCAGACAGGCAGCTGCTGGCCCCACAGCTCAGGTTACAGATGAGCACAACCACATAAGAGATGTAAAAATAAATAGGGAGAGAGAAAAAGACAGAGAGATAAAGTAACAAAGGGAGGGAGGGTGAGGCGGGCGTGGAAAGGAGCTGATAAGGGGAGGGAGACACAGGCTGAGACGAACCGAGCAGAGAGATAGAGGAAGACATACAGTAGGTACCTGAAGAAACAAAGGGCCGAGGCGACACAGACCAAGAGAGACACTGACAGAGAAAATAAGTTTACCTACTTTGCACTTTTTCCACAGAGTCTTATCAGCTAAACGAGTGTTTACGTGTGTGTGTCTGCGTGTGTGTGTGTGTCTGCGTGTGTGTGTGTGTCTGCGTGTGTGTGCGTGTTTTTGCCATTTTCGCTGGCGTTTTGTAGAAACCTCATCTCACATTTTGTCTCTAAGTTTAATAGCTTCTGTCTTTTCATGGGCGTTTCATGACATAAATGAAAGTTAGAAATCTAAAAACTGAGCAGTGAATTTGTTATTTTTCATGCACTCATCCATCAGCTGCTGTCTCACCCTCTGGGTTCAGTCCTCAACCCGGTCAGAACAGTTCATCTTCCTAAAGAGCGACAGTCAGGACTTTGAGTCGGACGCCTGAGACGAGTGAATCTGTGAGGGAGGTGTTGGCTGTTACCTGTGATATGATTCGTCCTGCAGGTGCAGTCCAGATGGAGACAAACTGGGCCCGCGTGTTTCTGAGTGTCGCTGTCTTCCTGGTCATTTTCCCCACTTTAACACGGAATTCTTAACTCAAGGTTCCCTTACTCGATTTCTTCCAGAGCCTTCAACCACATCTTGCAACCAGCTGTTACTGTGTGAGCAGTAAGCGCTTCCATAACAAGAGAGTAAACTGATGAAGGCAACAAGGTGCGACTGAAAGCTCCAGAAAAACAAACAGTTATTTCAAAGGTCACAGATTTAACCTTAAAACTCACTTTTCCTCACTCTCTCACAAACAGACCACACACTGATGTTAGTGAGCGACCACGTTAAATCTCCAACTCACAGTTATTTCACTGTGACTGGACCTTTGAGTTTCTCCCTCTGTAAAACCAGATCCTAACGTTTAAGTGATGAACTGTCTTTAGCCACATGTTCTAAATGAAATTCATGTTTTAATTCCCTGACGCTGCAGCCTCAGTAAAGTCCAGGTCTGTCCAAACCACCTGGTACGTACAGGCACGTGGACTCTGTGTGTGTGCGTGTGTCTTGTTAATGTGTGGAGCTACTGTATGCATGTGCGTGTGTGTGGGTTGTGTCAACACTGATCGGTATGCTGGGAATGTTTGCGTAGATATACCACAGCTCGTGGTCATTTGCACATTTATAAACCGGGTGAACCTTTGTGAGCTGAAGTCACAGAGTCTCAGGAACTGAGAGAGAGAGAGAACTGAAAATCAGATATAATTCATCTGAACCTGAGGTGTGAGTGTTCCACTCCCACGTGTCTGATGAGCTGTGTGGGATTATCCAGCTCTGCCTTCACTCTACAGAGGAAACCGCTCTGACTCTCAGCTTTTAGCTCCTGCTGATGTTACCTGAGCTTTTTCTTTGTCTCTTGCGTCCCTGCTGTCCTTTTTTTTTTGTCTCACTTCTTTCTGTGTTTGTGTTGTTGCTGCGTTGAGCTCGCTCAGTTGTAGCCACCGTCCATTTGTGTTTCCCTTGCACTGCGATCTTTAGGTTGTGTTTGTAAGAAGCTGATGCCACTGTCAGCTAAATGGCACGTGTCCTTTCATCTAACAGCAGATGTATTAAATAACGTCTTGAGTGTTCCTGTGTTCAGCTGGAAAAAGTCCAAATGTGTGAGATGAAATGGAGGAGAAAGGAGTGAAAGACGGTAACAGAGCAAGGCGAGGTGGAGAACAGGGATCAGGACGTCAGGAGACTCAATTCGATGTCACCACGCTGGTTCTTGATATCCTAATGTTGTTTTTCCTTCCTGTTTCTTCCTCCTTCTTCTGCCATGAGGAAACTGAACGTGCAACCTTGAAACAGGAAGAAAGTTCCCAAAACAAGAATAATCATTTTCAGCCTCATTCCGTTTTGAGAAGTACCACAGACGAGTGGTGGGCGATGATTTTGACCTGACGGCACTCAGCATCAATCTGAATCAAAGGAGGCGAAGTTGTGGGCAGTCCACGCTGTCTGGTTCTACTGCTGCTCCACTCTGCGCCGCCAGATTGGACGGAGGGAAAGATGGTGGAAACAGCAGATAATTGGAGAGGGGATGAAAGGGAGAGGCACCCAGGAAGAAGGAGAGAGACACAGATAAAGGGAGGCAGAGCGGCCGAGAGGTTGAGATGAAGTGAGCGAGAAAGTGAGGGGGATGGAGGGGTTGGTGCGAGAGAAAGAGGCTAGACAAAGAATCAGAGACAGAGAGAGAGAGAGAGGGGGGAGAGCAGGAGGAGAGAGATGCTTTGTGAAACGTCTGAGGGACTTTTTGTTCTGAAAGAGACAGTCCAACTCTCTGCTCTCGCTTCCTGGCTCTGTCCCCCTGTCTCTGTGTCCCCCAGGAGCCATTAGTTTAAGCTGCATTCATCTTTCTTAATAACTGCGTCTTGTGTTAGTGTGAGTGTTTAGCAGTGCAACACAACAGATTTTATCCTCACTGTGGGTTTTTTCTTCAGAGGATAATTTATAACTTAGTTCTGTTGGAAAATAAAGTGGATTCACATCTTGTTCATCCTAAAGATTATTCTTTAGGATGAAAGTTTGATGAGTGTGATGATGATGATGTGTATCACATGCTGTGGCCTTCACCGTCACCAGATCATGACCCGGGTGTCCATCGCTCCAGCAGAGTCCAGAGACTCAGAGAGGCTCAGGACCAGGACCAGTGCCAACACTCAGAGCTCATACAGGAAGTCGTCTTCCCCATGTGCTTTGTATCGAGGTAGAAGGTGAAGGTGGAATCAGTTTATTTGTCAAATCCAAAATCTTTCCCTGACCTTTCTGAAACACTGTCCCTGCTCTCTGAACGCTCGTACAGGACCCCTCACCTGATCCCTGTGACACCTCCCGTCTGTCTTCCCCTTCGTCCTACAGCAACTCTCACTCTGAGACACAGCAGTATATCAATATAATATCATCTCTGTCAGTGAATCACAAAAAGCTCAGCTGTGATCGCACTGATGCTTCAGCACAGACTCTTACGTTTCTGTGAGACCTTCGGCTGTCCGTCCATCTTAGCATAGGAGGGTGAAAGGATGGAAGGGAAAGTATTGGGCAGGAAAAAGGGAGAAAGAGAAAGTTGTAGTGGAGCTTTGTCTCCACCCATAAATTCTGAACTCTGAAATCTGAACAATGTAAAAAGAGATTCTTCCACCGCAATCTGGATTAATGGCTGAAGGGTACGAATGAACCAGTAAAGATCACACGTTCACCTAAACAGTGTGTTTGGCTCCGAGACGTGACGAAGAAACTGTAGATTTAGAAACAGGATTAGACTGAAACAAATACTTCATTATGTCTTTAAAGAGACAAGTTACAGATAAAACAGAAATTAAGATTGGACAGTGAGTTCGTGAATGTGTGCTCTTATAATGAGAAGTGATTACCTTTTTTTCTTGCAGGCCATATGCCACGTGCTAAGTTGGAACAAACAAATTGTCTCTCTCATGTGACCATGTCTGAGATTGAATGATTGCAGAGCTGTGATTCCAGATGTTGCTGAAATAAAATCTGGTTTCTGATCGAGTCATAAAACAGTGAAAGGCTGGTGATAGCTTCAGATTTCTGGTCTTTTCTCAGGACGACCTTTTTCCACGTGAAGTTTCAGAGACCTGGGTTATAAGAGCAGCCTCACAGTTCCTGGCCTGAATCGGGCGTCACACCTGCAGGACAGGTAAGAACACAGATGCATCCACCTTCAGCTTCTACAAGTAGCAGCATGACATTAGTTCACTCATCAGTGTGAGGAGCTGTCATGTGGACACAGTGAACATCAGAACATCTGCTGAAAGACTAATATGAAAGGGAAATGTGAGTAATTTGGTTCAGCTACAGGAAGTTGTGCTAAATTTCCCAGATTACAGGAATATTAATGTTCTATTCACTTTTTTCATCAAGGTTTTTGATGAATTGCTGTGATTTCATTTACCTTTTGTGTCACTGGTCATTGCTTAAACCACTGTGTTCACCTGCTGCTCTCTGAGTCAGGAAAACAACGATGTGAAACTCTGTAAAGACTCTGTGTGAAGCTTCGTGAAGACGAACGGAGCTGTAGGTTCAGCTGATCGTTCTCCGTAGGTTCATCAGGACCTCGTCACATGGTTTTCCCTTCGTCATGAATCCGTTGCTATTATCAAACTATTGATTATAGCTGTGACACTTGTTTGCCTCTCGCAGCAGCTCGAAGCCTAAACAGGCTTTCAGACCCATCCACTCTCCATCCGTCCCACTACCCAAAAATAAAGCTGCTTCACATTTTTTTGCTTTGTTCTTGCTAAACAAAATATAAAATAGCACATAATTAAAGACGGAGTGGGCAGATGGATATGAGAAGAAGAAAGGGAGGTATTGAGGGGGAGGGGAAGGAGGAGGGTGGGAAAAACATAATGACCACTGTTGTTGTTGGTTACACAACTCAAAGGGTCTGCAGCTATTTCCATCTCTGGTGGGCTGCTGGAAGTATGCAAATGGATCTTCTTCCTTCCTGCCGAGGCTTAAGAATGCAAATAAAACAGGAGCAGCATGTGTTCAGATTTAAATATGCATGACTAATGACCCTGAGGAGCTAATCACCATGGCAGGAGGGTAGGAAGTGGAGTGGCTGTCCACAGAAAGCTCAACTTTTGGCCTTTTGCTCTCTGGCAGGCATGTGTACAGGTATCACCAGTAAGGCCATGATGGAGCTGCTGACCTTCTGCTCCACCACCTACATATACGAACTTTCTGAAGTGTTTTAAATGTGCGTGTTTGTTTTCCTGTGACTGTCGGGGTGTGTGTGTGTGTTCCTCGTGTTAGTCCACTCAGCTCCCAGACACAGATTCTCAGGGGTGGAATCCTCAGCAAAGCTCAGTGGTCCCTTGAGTGTTGTGATCAATGTGTGTGTGAGAGGAAAACAAGACTGAGAGCCTGTAGCCATGCTAGCAGCTGTGTGAGGGTGGTCTTAGGCACAGTGTTCCTTTGAGCTAATTGCTAATGTGTGCATGCTAATGTACTCAGAATGACAGGATGAAAGGTGAAGCTCACAGTGAAGCAGGAGGAGTCTGACCGGGGATCTGCAGATTTTGTGCCAGTCCTTTCAGCAGATGATGAGATAAAAGAAGTGACAACAAGTGGCAACAGAACTTCATCTTCACATGAGACGTAACACAAACCACGACGCCGTGAGACAACCGCTTTTATTAGCTCTAAGGTTAATGTGTTTGTTTGTGGCCTGTGCAGGTGTGTCGCTGTGTGGCTGTGACCATGCATGTTTGTGTGTGCCCTGACTCTTGAATCAGCTGCTCAGGATCATTTATGTGGGTTAAATCCACCGTGTTGGTTTCTCATGTGTTCAGCAGAAACCGGCGCCTTCGTGCTCTGACTCAGATCAGGTGAGCAAAACGCTGAAGCAGAGTCTGGAAAATGGAGTCGATGAGTATTTGAATTTGTCAGTGAGTTATTTTCAGGGTGCGTTTGTTTTGTCTCACGTTGTCGTCTTCATTTGTTAAATCTTTATTGGACAGCCACATGTGAAGCAGACATATTGTGTCCTGTTTAACTTTGTTTCCCCGGCAGTTTACATCGTGAGATTGCATTCCCAGCTAAAAATAGTGGAGCAGTGAAACACGTCCATCTTCTCTCTGTCCATTCACTTCCACTCCAGGCAGTAGGAGTCCTCTACAGACAAAGAGCCTGGTATTTATGAACAATCATAAATATCTGGGACCAACAGCTTCTCTGGCTCTCTGAGTTACAGCGTTCGCTCCAGGAATTTTCTTTTGTGGATTTTCCTGAAATTTACTTTAAATTTTCACCACATTTGGATGAAAATGTTATTAATGAGGGAAACTAACCAGGTCAGTGACCAGTCGTCATCTAAGTCCGTCCTCATCCGAGTCTGTCCTCATCGGAGTCTGTCCTCAGCTCAGAGCAGGAAGACTCTATCTTGAGGAGTGTACTGGCAGTGCGCTCGGTCACGTGCTAACGTACGGGTCAGCTTGTGGGCGTCCTCTTTAGCGTCTCTCCAAGATGCAGTTGTCCTTCTAAGGTTGAGGACCACCACTGTCCTCCATGGGCCAAAACAGACAAGACTGAATACAGGCCTATAAAGCTTGGGTCCAGTCATGAGTCTTTTTAAGACCACAGGTCCCACCCCAGTGGACCCCCTGTGGTTTGTTTATTGCCCCAGCTGTTGTACAGATGACACCATAGCAGTTGCCCTTCACCTGACCCACCTGGACGAGAATGGCGTTGCGTTAGAATGATGTCGACCGTGTCTCTTCGTTAATGCTCTTCATTGATGAATCTGTTAACAGCAGGTAGCTTTGCTCTAACTGTGGCGCCAACTGCTCGCTGTCTGAACGCACTTTACGGAAGGCGAGCCCCCCCTCACCTGTCCTCACCTGTCCTCACCTGTCCTGCTGCCTCAGACAGTCAGAGTCTCTCTGCACTTCTCCCAAACGGAAGACCTGAGCCATCCGTTCTTCTCTATTTATCCCCCTTTTCCTTCTCTTTCCTCTTTCTCCCGGGGTAGGTTTTTCTACCCGTGGATGTCCTCCAGTGTAGTGGACCATCTGAGAGCTTTTTAACTTGCTGTATTGCTGCTCCTGCTGTAACTAATTGCAGATAGACCGGCTATTGATTTGCTTCCAGGCACAGAGCAGATGTTTGTCTGCAGTTTTAGTAAAATCAGGCAGTAAATCCACAAAAGAAGAGAGGAATGTAGAGCTTTTTCATTTCTGAGCGTAGACATTTTCCATTCTTTATTGTCTGTTTATGCTGCCAAACAGAGAAAAGATTCTTCGAAAATTCAGAGCTTTTTGGTTCGACTCTCGTAATAAACCAAAGACGACAGAACCATTAAAAGTTGGACAGAAATTTGAGAAGAAAATTCCTCACAAGTTTGGCTTCTTTGTTGCTGATACAACAGATGTATTACCAACCGTGAATTTTCATCCGTCTGTACATTGTTCTGTGTACTGCTAAAGAAATCTCTCTCTCAGAGCTGCAGATGTATAATATGGTATTCTCTCACAGTAACATCCACGTTATACCTTTACCGCTAATATTTAAATGTGCAGCAAACGCTCTGTGGGTACAGGAAATGCAAAACAATTCACTTCTGATATGGACGTTCTGTTTGACTGCAAAAAAATCCATATATCCATTACACAGACCCGCTCTTTAAACAATGGCTATAATTTAAAATTGTATTTTAATCCAAATTTAACACCTCAACATGCACATAATTTTATCTCCAGAGCACAGGGGGCTCTGAGTGTTATGCATCACAAGCCATCCATTGCTCTAATTCATCCCCATTTACATGGAGCAGCACCATCCAGAGAACGCGCTGGTGTTTCCTGACAGCAGAGCCGGGGCCCGAGCTTTCATTTACATCTTGATTTATGAGCTCCAGAGAGACAAAAACAGAAAAGGAGCAAAATAAAACAACCCACACAGACCTCCTCTGAATAACTGAATGAACAATGGGCAAAAGTACATTAATGTGATTACTTGGACAAATGCATTGTGTTTGCATTTGCTCACAGCCATTTTCCTGTGTCATCCAGTTTAATAAGTACAGACGTGTCACCTCACTGGCTGACTGGCGAAGAAGCCACACAGGGCCTTGCGTGCTGGGTGGTAACATTCAGCCGCTCTCACCGCTCACTCCTCATCTGTTTGGTATCTGGAAAGTAAAGAAGGGGAAAAGTAGCTGAGAGAGAAGTAATATGGAAGCAGACGTGTATTGTGGACACGAGTCGTGTGAAGATAATTCCTGATGAGGCGAACGACGGGCGAGAGTGGGAGAGAGAAGAGTCATACAGACGTGCTCTCTGTGTGTCAGCAGTGTTTGTTAGTGTGACCAGAGCAGCTGGAAAGCAGGTTCCACGGCTTGTTGCTTGAGGTGCACACCATCAGCAGCAGGAACTTGTGTGTAGCAGCTGCGTTCTTTGGCTTTTTTCGATGCTCGAATCGTGATTTTGCACAGACACGCTGAACTCCAGGAAGTGATTGGATTTCTGTGTTTACATGAGTCGTTTCACACTGATTCTAATTTTTTTACTTTGAGCTAATATCCAAACTCTGCTACCTGTGGAGAATCTGAATCTGAACATTTGTTTGACCAGAGCTTGAGATCCCTGATCCCTGTCGTTAAAGAGGAAGGAGGAAATGTAGGGAAGTATAAGAAAGCCATAAAACGTCAGAAGGACTGAAACATACCGACAAACAGATCAGGGAATGATGAGATGGAAAAATAAACCTTAGTAAAAGGTGAATGTTAGCCCCCACTGTGCCAGAGACAGCTGGTCCACTGCTGTCCTGGAGGTGCTAAAGCCAGGACCCAGTCCAAATACAGCAGCTGTAAAACAATAAACGAGTGTAAAGGAAAACTGGGACGAAGGAGGGAACATCAGGGCAGAGTGAAGGAGGGAGAGATGGAGGAGGAGGACAGGGAATGAAGATTTGTTCATAGCCACAAAAACAGGAGCAACTAGTGAGAGAGCAAGGAGGGAGTGAGAAGGCCACAGAGGAATGAAGGAGGGAGGCTCCACGGAGAGAGCATGGCGGTGCCTTCAGAGGACTATTTCTCTGTCCATTCAGTGTGAGGAATATGGGACAGAGGAGGCGGGAGGAAGGGAGGGAGGACAACACCTCAGAGTGCTATTCTGCCACTGTTAGTTCAGACTGAGTGCCCTCGTAAAGAGGCCGAGAGGCTGGGGGCCGTTTACGGTGCCAGCTTTTTTAGAAACAGATGTTTTACTGGATCACGCCGGCACAGTAGGAGAGGAGGAGGAGGAGGGGACAGGTAATAAAGACTGAAACTGACAGACAGAGAGAAGAGCTGAAAGCCAGAGAAGAAGAAAAGAAGAGGGAGAAGAAGAAGCGGATACAAGTCAAAAGGACAAAGTTGAATTATCTTCCATCACAATTACAGCTACATTCGGTAGCTGTTGGGATGTTTCAGTCAGGACTGAAGTGAGTCAGACATCAGACGCGTACCTGCTGACGTAATTTCTGAACAAGTAACAGGAAACGGCGTTGGACGGCATGGCTACTGTATTTTCATATTTTGTGGTATCAGTGTGCAGCATATGTTTATGTTTCAAGTCACGGCACATTCACAAATCCACACAAAATATTAATTTGCTTTCAGAAATGTCCCCCCTGACACCTGCCAGGCTGTGCTGGGCTCACGTCCAGGTCTATGTCCAAACCCAGACCCCATCCCCTCCACACAGAGGCACCAAAGCCTGATGTTTACTTCTGCTAAACTGTGCCAGAGGGCGTTTTCTCCCCCGCAGACACGAATAAGCACTCGATTCTGACACATCGGCGGTGAGTAAAGTTAGTCAAACACTGTTTAATTTAAAAATCCATCTTTGTTCATCATCTGTTCGACCAGGTCAGAGCGTCAGCAAAGCTCTGTCTTTGTATGAGTGTGGACTCTCGTCCCCACGGCCCCTCTGTGACGGAGGATCATGTTAAAATGATGTAGAGTTTGTGAGTCTTCTGTCGGTGTGTTTGTCTGAATCACACACACTTGCTCTTGCTCTGTGAGTGTTAAATATGTGTGTAGCTCAGTAATGATTGTGAATGTGTCTTGGGAACTCGGGCCGTGCTAAGTGGCTAATGTAAGGCCATGTGTGAGTTCGAGGAATGAGGCGAATGTTTGCCTGCTGTTGCCGTGAGGCTGCTGTAAATCAGGAGTTGTTGTTGTTGTAGCTCCGCTCGTGACGTGTGTGTTAGGAAAAATGAAGTTGTTGCTGCTGCTCGTAATGTTTGTAGGCTAACGTCATCCACGCTGACTTTTTAAATGGGTGTTTACACACTGAGAATCGTGGAGTTTCACTGGTACTGGTACCAAATTTGTGGCATCGTGACATCACCACCAGACACACACTCCAGACACACACTCCAGACACACACTCCACCCCCTCCCCAGTGAGTTTGCACATTTCATGTTAAAGCCTGCTCTAAGTGGCTGCAGGTCAGTGTGGTCTCAGCTCAGCCTCTGTGCACATCCCTTATTAATGAGCCTTGTGGCCGTGGGGAGGAACCACAATACTCACAACACTTAATGTACAGATGAGAGAGAGGTTAAGGGAGGACGGGGGGAGAGAGGACAGATGGGGAGAAGAAAAAAAGGAAAATAACTGGAGTGATGTGGATGGGGGTGGAAGGCACAGAGAGACGAACGTTGGAGAGAGATAGAGGAGTATACAAAGGAAAAGAGGTCGACACAGAAAGAGCAAAAAGAGAAGCAGAAAGAGGCGTGATGAAATGAAAGCAAGGCGGCGTGACGGAGGAGACAAAACGAGAGGGGGAATCCAAACAGCGTTTTTATGAACTGACTGTTACCTGAATCTTCTGGAGTCGCTGTTTGTCCCACAGGTTGCAAGGCTCTCTCGCCCCTTGTACCTCGTCACGCTGCAAAGCGGATTACAACGGCGAAGCCAAACAAAACCCCCGCAGCGTGCTCACGCACGCCACACCGTTCAGCACTAACAGGTATGAAAAGGTGTTTGGAAACGCAGCGAGCCAAAAGCTTACTTACTTATCCAGTTCAGCACCATATCTGATATCAGATGAGCTGTGCAGAGGCGGCTCAGGTGGAGGGTTTTTCTAACATTTTACTTGACAGAAGTTGCATGACATTAGTTTAGTTTGCAGTGCGTCTGGGAGAAACAGGGAAAAAATAAAAATAAAAAGATAAAATATCTGAGGAAAGAAACAGGAAAGAGTCTCAGAGTCATCGCAGCTGGATTTTAAATGCTTTTATTTCAGATGTGGACAGCAGAGTCCGGCTGAACTGTTGGCTTTAACATTAAAAACGATAAACGGTGCATTCAATTTAGTTCACTTTGTTCCACATGTAGTTAATCTAACCTTTTTTACTCTATAGTTCTGACTTTGGAGTGGACGTCTTTGGGCTTCATTCTGGACTTCGTCCCTAGACAGAGACATTTTGTGTCTCTCAGCAGTTATTTCATCCAAACCTTTGCAGTGCTTAGTCTCATCCTAATTAATGTCCTTCTGACTGCAGCTGCTCCGTAAGGCCTTGACCTTTGCTCCTCTTCTCTCCAGGAAAGGAGTCGTACATGTTTTTAAATGACTGGAGGAGTTCATTCAAGGTTAACTCAAAGTCTCCAGTCAGTCTTCGTTAGCTGAGACTCGACCTGCAGGGACACAGGTACATACTGCATTCAAAGTCACTTCGAATGCAGTTAGGCTGTAGTTCATAATCACAGATTACAGATTAATAACAACAAAAACAAAAAAACAGTTTTATTTGTTCAGTGTAACTTTTCTGTTTGTGTTGCAGCTCATGAGAGTAAAAATCTTTAGAGAAGCCTGGTGTGTAACCAGCTGGGAAACGTCTCAGGATCAGTTTTCCTTCATGTCTTTTACTGTCCCTTTTTTCTCTGCATGTTGTTTCCTAGTGTCCTCTCTAAACCTGTCACAGCCTCTTGCTGTGTATTTTCCTCCTCTTGACTTGTGTCTTTGTCTCCTACTTATTTTTCCCGCTCTGTCTCTCCATCCGTGGCAGCCTTTCTCTCCAGTCTCTGGTGTAACTTTCTCTGTCCCTGTCTTTACAGCGTCAGACTTATGGCAGCTGTCCTGGGAGACGGCATTAAGAACTGTATGATCTTCAAAGGTTCATGCTTAAGAAGTGAATTTAGATTCAGGGCTGTGAATTAAACATATGCACTGTACATCTGGCTAAATTTGTTTTAAAGTAATAAGAGGAGGATGACGAGCTGTGACCAGCACATGGAGGAAGAAGAAGACAGACAGGAAAACGGGCAAGAGAAGAAGGGGGGTCGGGGGGTGGTGGAGGGTGTTGCGATAAAAACCCACAACCACAGCACTAAATTAGTGCTGGGAGTCACAATTAGTCACACTTCAACAGAGCAATTTTGTTTGGAAATTAATAATAATAATAATACATCAAATTTGTATAGCGCTTTTCCGGGTGCTCAAAGACGCTGAACAATGGAAGCAACAAAACATGTGTACCTGTCTGTGTGTACTGTGTGTGTACCTGTCTGTGTGTACGGTCTGTGTACCTGTCTGTATGTACTGTGTGTGTACCTGTCTGTGTGTACTGTCTGTGTACCTGTCTGTGTGTACTGTGTGTCTACCTGTCTGTGTGTACTGTGTGTGTACCTGTCTGTGTGTACTGTGTGTATACCTGTCTGTGTGTGTACCTGTCTGTGTGTACTGTGTGTGTACCTGTCTGTGTGTACTGTGTGTGTACCTGTCTGTGTGTACTGTGTGTCTACCTGTCTGTGTGTACTGTGTGTGTACCTGTCTGTGTGTACTGTGTGTATACCTGTCTGTGTGTGTACCTGTCTGTGTGTACGGTCTGTGTACCTGTCTGTATGTACTGTGTGTGTACCTGTCTGTGTGTACTGTCTGTGTACCTGTCTGTGTGTACTGTGTGTGTACCTGTCTGTGTGTACTGTGTGTGTACCTGTCTGTGTGTACTGTGTGTATACCTGTCTGTGTGTGTACCTGTCTGTGTGTACTGTGTGTGTACCTGTCTGTGTGTACTGTGTGTCTACCTGTCTGTGTGTACGGTCTGTGTACCTGTCTGTATGTACTGTGTGTGTACCTGTCTGTGTGTACTGTGTGTGTACCTGTCTGTGTGTACTGTGTGTCTACCTGTCTGTGTGTACTGTGTGTGTACCTGTCTGTGTGTACTGTGTGTATACCTGTCTGTGTGTGTACTGTGTGTGTACCTGTCTGTGTGTGTACTGTGTGTGTACCTGTCTGTGTGTACTGTGTGTCTACCTGTCTGTGTGTACGGTCTGTGTACCTGTCTGTATGTACTGTGTGTGTACCTGTCTGTGTGTACTGTGTGTGTACCTGTCTGTGTGTACTGTGTGTCTACCTGTCTGTGTGTACTGTGTGTGTACCTGTCTGTGTGTACTGTGTGTATACCTGTCTGTGTGTGTACTGTGTGTGTACCTGTCTGTGTGTACTGTGTGTATACCTGTCTGTGTGTGTACCTGTCTGTATGTACTGTGTGTGTACCTGTCTGTGTGTACTGTGTGTATACCTGTCTGTGTGTGTACCTGTCTGTGTGTACTGTGTGTGTACCTGTCTGTGTGTACGGTCTGTGTACCTGTCTGTATGTACTGTGTGTGTACCTGTCTGTGTGTACTGTGTGTGTACCTGTCTGTATGAGGAGATTGAAGGAGGGCCCTGCTGAGTTTTCTGTCGTCTAAATGAATTTTCTCTCATCTTCATAAATCCACCTCTCTCCTTCATTCATCCCTCTCCTTGTCTCTCACTCTTTATTGGTGTTAAACATCTGCTTCACGTTTCAATATTTTTTTTTGAAAACCAAAATCTTGCACAGCAACTTTCTGTCCCCTTTTCATTTTAAATGTCAATCTGGCCAATCACGACTTTGCCATCATAAAATAGTGATTTGATTGGCGTCTGAGTGCAGCGCCAGAACAAACTGCTCGGCCTGATTAAGTGTCTCAGTCTCCGTTTCCGTCTCCGTGTCCCTGCTTTGGTCTGGTCATTACCCTCCTGTTGTCCTCTCTGGCTGTCTCTGGTACTTGGTTCTGACTCTCTCTGTCTCACTTGTCCTTCCTGCTGCAGCCTCAGACCTTCCTGATGGAGTCTCTCCCTCACCTCTTTAACTCTCAGCATCCTTTCCTGTGATGGATTATTCAGCACGCAGTCCATTTAGCCATGATGTAAACATGGGCAGTGATGTGTGTCAGTCATGTGCATATTAATGCTAATGCATCTATCTATAGACTGTGGAGCCTGAGAGCCTGAGACCTCTGCAGAGACTTCACTGTTCATCAGTGTCTCTAATGTTCACAGTCTCCAGTGAGACAATCGTTGTATTTCGTCGATGAACAAACTCAGTCGTCATCTAACAGGAAGTGTCACTGCTTAGCGTGTCTCACTGCATGGACGTCTGCAGATCCACTGTCCCTCACCGCCTGCAGCTCTGTGCTCCATCAGCATTAAGTCACTTCAGGTTAACGTACGATAAATGAGCAGGTGGAAGTTGAATCGTTTCACTTGTTTGGTCTCTGTGACCTTTGACCCTGTCCAGGTTTATACTGAAGCAGCCATCATGAAAAAACAAAGCACAGATGGACTCGAACATGAAAGAACATCTGAGGAGCAGCTTTGTTCCCCAGAAACACAACTTTTTTTTTTTTTTTTAACAAATCTAACTAAGAGAAATTTCCTCCTGCTGCATTTTCAGAATAACGTAATCATAACGTAATCACAACGCTCCACCGAGGCAGCTGAAGGTGTCCTTTCCCTCCTGTTTTCCTGTCTGTTGAGCAGCTGTTTTAAAAACAGGTTTTATTAATTTTTTGATGAGGGACTGAGATCGTGGAGAAAGGGTTAATCACAGAGATGTGGTTTAAATGTCAGCAGGGCCTGGTGTAAAGTTCTCATCTTTATAGTTCCATAGGTTATGCTAATCATGCTCAGACTGCGTGCATCTGGAGCGGAGAGGGTCGGGAAAGGGTTAAGAAGGTCTATTATCTGCCATTTAAATGCCGGCGTGGCTCGGCACAGATTTCTCATCTTCCCTGTTCCACAGATACGTCCCCGATGGCCGATTGCAAATTTATCCATTGTCTCTGTGTCCTGGCCCAGCTGAGCCAACCAATCAATTATAATCAGGTAACCAATCAGGGCACAGGTACACCAATTAGGGAGCGCCAGGGATCCTGGGAATATCAATTAGAAGACCTGATTTGGCTCTAATTTACAACAGCTGCTACTGAGCTCTCTGGGTGACAGCTCGTATTCCCCTTTCTATGACCTGACACACACACACACTGCACACACACATATATATGCCAACAATGCACAGAGAAAATACATAAAAAGTCAGAGAACACACACACACACAGAACTAAAGACAAACACAATCATATGGTGTGTGCAAACACGACAGAACAAAGTGCTGAACTCATACACAATGAATTCCTCTCAGGTACACTCCTGTGGAATGAGTGCACACACACACACACACACAGAGGACTGGATAATATAATCCTAACTATTTGCTCGGTGTAGTGGTGTGGAACCACTCTGATCTCCTGAGGACAAAGTCACATTCCAGCTGACACTGTCTCCTCTCTCCTCTTTCCTCCTCTCTTCTCATCAGTTCTCTGTCCCTTCAGTCTCTCGTCCTCTTCCTCCTCTTCGTCTCTGTACCTCGGAGCACAGCACTGACAGCAGCAGACAGTTAGCTCTCTTGGTGCAGAACATGTGGAGTGTGTTTCATGTGTAGAGCTGTTAGTTTATTTGCAAAGAAAATAATAGGTTGAAATGCTTCTTAGCATCTGAGTGCTAATAGGCTGTTTAATAACTGTGAAGTCCCAGAGCATTACTTCATTTTTTTATTACCTTGACAACAGTGCAGAAGGACAGTGGACATTCTGGATCATTACAGAGCTGCACAGGGCTGAGACACCAAATGGACCTCAGTTCAAACACTCACTATCTGAAATCAGATAGAAGTCAGTTGTGGTTCAGAATCTGTAGACGACCTTCGGTTTTCAGATCCAGTTTCACTTTGTGTGTTTTCAGTGTGTGTAACTCTCAGTATTTGACTTTGTGCTGAGCAGCAGATCTCAAATTCTCTAAAAAAGCAAAAAACAAGAAGAAAACCTTTTTCTGAATTACACAAGCAGCACAGAAAACACGGCGAAGCACCGAATGCAGCTGTTCAGACTGATAAAGCTCACGTTCATGCTCACTGGTCACTGAAACAATTCATTTCACACTTTGCCTGTTTACTTCCTGTTATTTGGGAACATTACTGGGAAATTTAGTTTTATTTATTTCCTGGTTTGTTGCCCATTACACTACGTGTTTGTGTATCCAATGATAATTTGAATTATCAGCAAAATAATACAGCTTGACAAGAGTTAAGGCAAAATGAAACTAAATAAGTAATTACTACAGATGTGGATCCAGACTGATGCGACCGACCCGACAGAGCAGAAAGTTCTGTGTGAAGAACGCGGGGGTATGTAAATATGAGTGAAGGTAATAAAGTGGAAACCTGAGCCTGGAGCTGCTCAGCTCAGTCTTACTTCACTTGAGAAGGACTGAGCCACTTTAGCCATGGCCTCACTAATGGAGTGTAGATGCACGGTACTGTAATGGTTACCAGTATAACAGGCTGGCTCAGAGCCTCTTTACCTCTCTGTGACTGTATTACGCCTAATGGTCTCGGCCTGTGCTGTATATGCTGTCGACTGGTGGTTTGTGCAACCTTAAGGAAGGTATTTGACTTTAAAATGTGGAAATCAGTGAGCTGTTTGTCGGGGTTTGTCAGAGTCCCCGGTGCCTTAGCAAAGATAATCAGTTGTCTAGATAACCTCCATCAGTTCATTTCAGACAGCTGTGCTCTGCTGCACCGACCGCAGCCATCGTACAAAGCACTTGGAGCAGCTCCCAACGCATTTACCCGACTCAGTAAACACGCAGACGAGCGGGGGCGTGTTTGTGTTAGGATACGATGCACTGATGTGTGTGTGCATGTGTGTGTCAGGTTTATAGATGTAGGTGGATCCATGTGCCTGCATGTCCCAGTGGTGTAAAGTGATTAAGTGAAGTGCTCCACGTGAGGACATATGTGAGGTCCATGTACTTTGCCTGAGCGTTTTCATTTTGTGTTATTTGTACTTCTGCTTCACTGCATTTATCCGGCAGCTGTGGCCAATCAGAGCTTCACAGATTATGATTTTACAACAGATACGTATGATGAGTGCATGAACTCCAGTGCTCTGTTTGCATTGTGATCCCTCCCTGTCATGTCTCACCTGTCTGCAAGTCGTTATCAGTTCCACCAGAGAAACCTGTCCCCTCAAACGTCTCACATCGTCTCAGAATTTGAATCAGAAAAACTTTATTAATCTCCGTAGGGAAATTCTTTAGTTACAATGGAGAGTTGGAAGATATCTCTCAGTTAGTGAACTGTCCAAGGCCTAAAGAGGTCAAGTTAGCCAGCGTGTTTTGTCCTGTCTGCTCTCAGTCATCAGGTTTATCTGGTGACTCTTTGGTGTGGAACCACTGGACCAAACTATCAAACTGTGTATGAAGCTGTCAAAAGCAGCTCCTCCACTAAGATGCTTCTTATAATGTCATAAAATGTCACAGGTAACAACAAAGCAGCCACTTTACTGCATGATGTGTACCTGTACTGTATCAGGAGTGCTGTATGTGAGTGCCTGAGTACAGCCAGTGTGTGTAGCTCTTTAGCAGTTTACACCACATATATTTGTCACCCATTAACCGTGTAGCCTACTGCTCCTGATACGTTATCTGCAGGCTCCTTCCTGCTGCCAGCTGAAAGCTATCACTGCAGAGATATTATTAGTCTCTGATCATGCTCTGCTGCACACACACACACACACACACACACACACAGATAGCTTTATTTGGCCTTCCTCCTCGCCTCTGATAATCAGGGGACAGATAACTCTGCAGGAGCCTTTATTAGCTTCGCGCTGATAGCTTCTTGAAAGCAAGGCCGCCACTGGACAACAACAGTGACACAAACAATACAAGCTTTATATTCAAAAACACGTCTCATTTAGAAGCAGTTTGTTTTCTGAGCTGTGGTCGTGCTCTGTGTTGTTGCAGTGTGGGATTTCTCTTTTCTCAGACACGTGAGCCTCGATTAAAACGCCTCAGTTCTGTGTAGAGCAAGGCATCAACGCTCAGGGCAGAGGTTTGATTCCCTAAATGAATTATTAATGAGCATAAAGGAGCCAGTATTTGAGGCTTATTCTGATGTGTTCACACTCAAAGCCCCAGACATTAAACAGTAAAGTTGACAGAGCCTCGTTAGCACACACGTTAGCACACACGTTAGCACACACGTTAGCTTCCTGTTTTCAGATGAAACACCATGTTGCTTGTTGAGCTGTGATATTTGTAAAGTTCACACTCGACTTTTCGGTGAGAACGTGGTTGGATCAGATCGACCAACCAGTCGACCGGGAAACTTTGATCATGTTGATTTGACAGATGGATTCAGCTCATAGATACTGAATTTACTTAGCTTTCATCAAAATTTAAGGAATGCATGTACATCTGCCAGTCATACATGGACACACGCATGGAACATACTTCGATGTGTGACCACGACTGAAGTATCATTTCACGTGATGTTCAGTTGTTATAAAATCCCTTTTACAAATATAAACATAGATATATCACAAGCAGTTAGAAGCTCTTTGTGTTTTATGTAGTCACAGCATGTGGAGCATTTCTCATATATTCTTATCTGAGCTGCAATGATTTGACACATTAACCTAAACCATCAATTAACCATCGCAGATTTAAAAGCAGTTTAAATTTCCTGTCCAAAAATAAAAAATGGCCGTGTGGAGGACGCTCAGCGGCGACGGGACTGAAGCCAGGTGACTGTCCTCCTCTCCGCGGTCTGTTGTCGTGTTTCCAGTCAGCAGGCAGGAAGTGGGAGGTCCCAGGATGCTTTTCAGTGTCTTCACGGGTCAAAAATGGCTGCCATCACTGTGACAGTACGACCCTGCACACTGAGAAACAAGCTCACATCATGTGGTTTTAAAGAAGAACGCTGATGCTCTGTATGACGGACTGATGCCTCACACTCACACACACACACACACACACACACACACACACACACACACACACACTCACACACAGTCTAAATACACGTACAGTTACATACAAGCTAAATGAGTTCATTAGTTTTGAAGGTGACACAAGGAGGTTATGACATGAGTGGAGAAGTAATGGTGCTGCAGACTGCAAAACGGGGAGGAGGACAAGATAATCAGGTTCCGTTCTCTCTTTAATTTTTAATCTAGACTGAACTGTTGTCAATTATCAAACCACCTCCTGAACCTGGCCTCGGCACAATGGCTGCTTAATGAGAGCGCAGGTGATTGGAGAGGCATGGGCTCATGGATGGTAATAACAACCAGGAGGGCATTCACTGATTGGGCTGTGCTCTGCACCTCGACACATCACGGGAGTACCAATAATCACAGGCTCTCACACAACGCTTCCAAACATCTGAGCTGACGGAAAGTTGCTTTCTTCACAGCGGTGATGTTACTGCAATGGAAGGTACAAAAAAAAGACAACGAAAGATTGTTCCATCGAGAAATGTGGATAAATTAGACGACAATCACAGAAAACACACAAGTGACAACTTCATTGCTTTTTAATGTTATTCATTTTGTCTGTCAGTCTCTCACTTCTTGCTCACTTAGATATTACAGTGCAGGGTAAACATTGTGTTTACTGCAGATATATTCATAACAGAAATCCACCTCTGTAAATACAGTAATATATTATTCATGCAGTGTTCATTCCAGCATTCTTTGTGCTGCCATGTGCTGTTGCTCTACCTGCACCATGACCTTATACACGCATTATATATCTATACATATGTAAATAATAATAATAATAAGAGTTTTTGATGCTTTTGTTTGATCTACATTTTTCAGTGATAACCATCAGTGTATTTACATACTGTGCTTCCCTCTGTATATAACAGTTTGCATTGTTAGCCCGTTGTGGTGTTTGTTAATCCAGTGCTGGATTCAGATTCGCCTTCACACAGTTGAAACGATGCGGTGTTA
Source organism: Toxotes chatareus (assembly GCA_016801885.1). Lineage (NCBI taxonomy): Eukaryota > Metazoa > Chordata > Actinopteri > Toxotidae > Toxotes > Toxotes chatareus. The sequence goes on from CM028883.1 coordinate 827,456, forward strand.
CTGTTCACTCTCCTACAGCCAGACGATGATAACCAAACGTTTCCTGCACCACACTGAGAGCAGCTGGCTCTTATTGTGAAACAGTGACAGGAAATGCAGTGTGTATGTCACAGAGGTTAGCGCTCGCTGCGATCGGCAGTCATTTGGAGGAATTTGTGACAGTGGATCAGTTTTAACAGAGCTGGGCTGAGAATTGTGGGACCTGTAGTGTTGAAGTGTCACCACCACCACGACAGTGTGAAGGATTATAGCTTACATGTGTTTATCGTTGTTCAGGTGATTGTCGTCGTGCTCTTTTCCTGTTGGTTTTGTACCTGGGTTCAGTTGTGACAGGAGCCTGGTGGACACATGTCCCCGTCCCCCCCTGCACCTGCACCGGCTCTTAGTTCAGTACTACAAAGTCCTTCTCCTTATCTTTGAATCTCTGCACAGCGTGGCCCCTCCCTACATATTTACCCCTGCCCATCTGCTCCCTGCTCCTCACTGGATCAGGGGCTTTCAGTGCTGCCGGCCCACAGCTCTGGAATGCGACGCCTCAGGGTCTTTGCCAGTGCACATCTGTTGCTTCTTCAAAGGTGAAGCTGCGAGCACATCGTCGTAGACCAGCTCCTTACTCTGCATATCTGAGATGCATCTGGCTGCCTCCACTCTCCCTGTTATCATGAACTTCTTTCTCCTCTCATGTTTCTTCCTTGTGTAACTTTTGTGTGTACGGTGGCTTGAAAGTTACAGATAAACGAACGTCTGATCTGACCATCAGCTACATGATCCTGTCAGTCTGATGTCATTGTTTTAACCCCAGCCTCCCCCACAAGCCAGCGTGTAATTTGGAGTGCAGGGTCTGCTCGTCGGTGGTGGGTGGGGTCTGCTTGTTGGTGGCGTCGCCTGCAGCTGATCTTCTGAGGGTCGGGGATGGTTCCGTTGCAGCACGCTGTAGATTTAGATTTTCTTGTGACTTAAATGAATCATTCTCTTTCTAACTGAATAACTTTTTTTTTATTCTCTCGTCTCATGCTTTTATTGCTTTTTGCATATTGAGTTTTTAGTGGACATTTAATTCATAAAAAAATGTATTTCAAAAGAAACTGAACATTTTTTGTGTATAATTAATTTATTAATTAATTTATAATTTTATAATTTCCTAACTACATGTTGTGAATTATTTCAGAAGCTAGAAATACGAGGTGTAATGATTTGTCCTCTGTTGCTGATGTCTGCGCTGTCTCTCTCCGTTTCTTCTCTCTTTGTGTGTTTTTACCTAAAGAGTTTAGTTTGATTCCACGTGATGCTAAAAGCCGATCAGTGATAATGAACCGTGTGTTTGAAATGTTAGTTTGAGGCGGTTCAGTCCGACTCACTGAGGCTTGATTGTAAATTCCAGGTTGATGGTGGGCGGAGTCTGCTCATCAGTGGCTTTGCCTGCAGCTGAAACCTCAGAGTGTCGGAGCACGTTGGTCTTTGTGTCCTCTGCTCAGGAGTGAGACACAGTCTGTCTCCACCTGTATTTCTCTGCACGCCTCTCCTTTTTGTTTGCAGCATATCAACAAACCATTTTATTTCTAAAGCACCAAATCATAGCAGAAGTTATCTGAAGTCACTTTCCACACAGAGCAGGTTCAGACCGTTCTCTTTATAACATCATTTCCTCCAGCAGCACCTGGCTGATGGTGGGCGGCTGCCTGCCCCGACTGGTTTACGTTACCTGTCACAACATATCAAACCTTGTCCTCATTGATAGAAATTTATGTTTTGATCAACGTGTCTCAAAACTTATCCAACCGTGTTTTATCACCTGAGAAATACTGAAAAATAAGATGTTTTAAATTTTAGAGATGCAGAAACAGTTGCACAGGCTTTTATCTCCTCCAGCCTCGACCGCTGCAGCGGCCTCTTTCTCCTCTGTCTCCATCTGTCTCCATCTGTCTCCATCTCCTTCATCTCTTTCTTTGTTGGCCTTCAGGGAGTAATTCAGATACTCTTTCTTTCTTTTTTCTCCTCTGTGTTCATGTCTACAGGCAGAGAAGCAGAGAGAGAAGATTTTACCTTTAGATTTGTGTTGCTGTTCATTTAGTCTGGATCTCACTTCACTTTGTGTTTCCTCCACCTTCCTTTAATGTTCACATGTACATCGCATGTAAAAGTCCCCGCACTCTCGTGCGTTAGTCAAAATCATACGTGCTCATTAGTTGCAGACTGTGAGTGGACGTATAGCTGAGCTCCTGCAGACGGAGCCTCAGTCCCATTTGGATTTGGTGGCACTGCAGAAAGTGGGATTTACAAAGAAGCAGCATCTGTTAACTAAAAAAAAAGTTCTGTTCCAAAAACTGAGATCAGAAAAAGACTAGGTCCAGTTTGCTTCAGTTAAACCGCTTCACTTCACTTCAGGGACAGACAGTTAGACTCAGACTGTACTGAACAGTAATGGACGTCCTTCTCTAGCAGATGCTGTAATGTGGACCTTCAGATATTTTGGAAAAGGTCTTTGTCATTAGATCTTTTGAATTTGAAGCTGTAAATCTCTGGAGTTTGGCGAGAAAGGCCTGATCTGAAGTCAGTGTGTGATTCAGTGTTTTCCTCTTTAAATCCATCACAGTCCCACATCAGAGGGTTTTTCCTTCCCGACCTGGGAAACCTGCTCTGTCTGCTCCCTCCTCTGATTGATAACCTGAGCTGTGGTTAGAGTCTGCTTTGATTTATGTTTCTCAGATATAAATTATACCACTTTAATTAAATACTATTAAGAGGCTGCAAATGTCTACATTTTCTGATCCACCAGCACATGAATCAGTGCGTGAGTCACATTCAGCTAATACATGAAGATGCCCTGTTATTTTTAATCAGCTGTTGGTCTGTGTGTGTGTGTGTGTGTGTGTGTGTGTGTGTGTGTGTGTGTGTGTGTGAGGGGTGTTGACAACAAACAGGCCGGGACGCCTCCTGGACATGCAGAATTTAATGAGCATTGATAGATGAAAAATGTCTCTTTCTGATTTATCAGGCATCTCACACACACACACACACACACACAAACACACACACACACACACACATACCAGCATGTACAAAGTATATGAACATACATCTACGTCCAGGCTTGTTGACACACACTGATGCAGCCATTAGCTGATCACAAACACGCAGCGTCTCCTAATTACATCATGTTATTAATTGCTAAACTGAATCGGTGCATCAGTGCTGTGTAATGTATGAAGGCCGTCCGTGTTGTGGCAGCAGAGAATATCCAGACAAGTTTGATTAAACTCTTTCCTTTTCTTCACTGTGCTCTCTCACCCGTCATTATACCCCCCGTCAACAAACTTACCCAGTGATCCTCTGTGTGAGAGCCCACACGGCTCACAGCGCCCTGTTACCCCTGCTACACAGAGGCTGTGGGTTTGAATCCCGCTGGCATTACAAGGTGAGACCACGAACTTCGAAGGCTGCGTTGGTAACAAGCGAAAACTGTACCTGATTTAAATCTGGCCGCCGCCCCCTTTGAAGTCGCCACCTTGTGCAGTGATACCCGGCTCCCAGCGCTCCGGTTACATCTGCTTTTTCAGAACACAGAGAAACGTTTCCACAGAAGAATCCAGGAGAGAAAACCTTCGATGTTTCAGTGATCCCACATTCAGTGGTCTCGACTCATGGAGGACAGAGTCTGTGGTGCTGGAGATGAGTCCTGAGACTGATCTTTCTTTCAGAATCCTCGGGAGCCTGTTCCCTGCTCCAGGTCTCACAGGTACACGATCAGCCAGCAGCTGGCCGCCGGCTATTAGCCGGCGGCCAGTGCTGCCGCCTCAAAGAGAACTTGAAAGAAAACAAGAAATACCAACAGCAGTAAGAGAGCAGCCGACTGCTGGATGAGTGCAGAGGAATGATGCCATTTACAGCCGTTCACAGCTTCAAGCTGACACAGCTAAACTGATGAGCTTCATTTTTAAGGCTGACGTTACCAAAGACGAGGCGTGTTCAGCTCACATGACCCCGGCTCATCCACCTGCTGTGTTAGCTCCAGCTGAAATGATTGATGATGATTCCACAGTCATGGGACTTTGGACCAGGACCTTAGATCTTCACGTGTCCTCTGTTAGAACACGAGGACTCAGATTGAACATCAGTGGCACGACACTTAGATTTTCTTCTTCTACATTAGTTGACAGATTCTAGCTTTCTGTCCCTCAGTTATGTTTTCAGCAAAACGTCTTACGCTTTGAACTCAGGCTGTGAGAATCTTGGAGAAATGACCTGAGAGAGGGAGAGAGAACTGATTTCATTACCACGTTTGCACAGAGTAATCCCATAGATCACATTTGCGACTGCAGTTTGAGGCAGATAAACACGCGTCTGTGCCAGATTACATTCGGAGCGTAACCTTGCCAGCGCTGCTGCCTATGGGAGCTGTGACTCCTCTCTCCTGTAAACAAGAGGACTTAAAAGGGATTGTAGTTATCCAGATTATCCAAGTCTGCTGTAGTCAGTTTCCCTCTCTGTCTCTGTCATGTTGCAGAAATGCTTCATTCAGTTTAGCTTTGTTTAATTTACTTTGGAATGAAAGTGAAACTCCACGAAAGCGTCTTTATAAAAGACCAACTTTTATGCACCTCATTCTGCACAGGGGACGTGGGGACAGAGTCTCAGATTAAAGAAGTGAGAGGAAACTCTGAGACATCATGAGCTGCACTTTCGCCCCAGAGGATCAATCCTTCAGGCTGCAGGTCAGCATGAACAGAACAAAAAGTCTGACTCCATCTCAAAGGGACTTAAAATTGGCTGGATGCCCTTTTCTCCTGCCAAACCGCAGACTCCTGTTCTCATTAAGGACACCGTGCTTTGTCCTCAGTATCCAACATCTGGTAGATGCAGTGTAATTCTGCGTAAATGAGCAGAGTTAAGTGGAAGAATGGTATCAGAGCCTTTCTGTTGTGGTTTGGTTATCATAACGCTGCATTCATCACTGTCACTGTAGAGACTGTGAACATGGCTCTCAGCTTTGGCTGAAAGAGAAACACTCTGCTGTGCTTTGTTTGGTCTGATATGAACGGAGCTTA